>JBBDHG010000110.1:447500-757500 GCA_037951165.1 Lophius americanus | reverse complement strand
CACGGGGGAAAAATTGCGTTTCAAATGAAAGATCCTACTTCCATTACACCCGCCGCAGATTTTTTGAAGCTCAAAAAAAATTTCACTTTTCGAAATTCCACGCCCACATAAACCTTAGTTCAAGGAAGTACTGTATTGATTTTCAAAAGGTCGTCTGTAAATTTCTGAAACCTTGGGGACCTTTTATCTCAAAAGTTTTTCGGTCATAATTTCCCAATTGCCGGTCCTATTTATATCAAATTTGGTGCGTACTAATCAAGTACGCAAAAAGACTATTTTTCGCAATTTTTATGAATTAAATCGAGGGAATCTCTTTTGCATATCAAATTTTACTCTAATACTTGATATTTTTGTCAATTAAAGCATGAATCTTGAAAGAAAATCAGACAAATATTCAGGATCGGCATCTATGTGGGTGTAGTATGCATATTACTACTATTACTATTTCTTAAATGTTGAACTGTTCCTTTAAGACACGAAGCAACACTTTTTCTGACTGATCATGTCGGAAAGGATGGCTGCGATCTTCGTTAATATCATGGGTAACACCTGACATATGGATGATTAGGCCAAACTGTGTAATTTTGGAAACACTAAAAGGCAGCGCTAACGTAAATTGTTCCTCCCTGTTTAAATCCAGATGTAATCGGTGCCGTCTTAGACGCCGCGTGTGCCAAACAGATGGACGAAGCAATGATCTTCCTGTAGCCACCCAAATATGAAGACAAATAAAAGTAGGGAGCAGACTTAGAAGACAATAATGTCAGAGGGAACTATCAGCCAAATGAATTTAATGAGCACATGCAACCCACAATCACACATCTCCCAGAATCTCACCCAGTAAACACTCTCCCTGTCCCTGTTCCTCACAAGTAACACATCTGGTGTGACAACGGCACATCGCAGAGAGAGCCACCAAGCTGCAAAAAAGACTGACAGCTCGCTCTTGTTTACTGCGTGTTACCAGGGCAACCGGTCCATCAATCACACCGCGCAACGATGGCCTGACCCGTGCATTTTGCCGGGAATGAGGCATTTATATATATATATATATATATATATATATATATATATATATATATATATATATATATATACATATACATAACACACACTTTCCTCAATATTTCTAACACACAAACACACACACACACACACTAAAACACACACTCGAGCATGGATAGTTCTCCCAATCTGCAGACGTACTCAGAAATGTGCGGAACGTACGCCTGCTGACACAAACACATTTACATGAAGTTGACTGTACTCAAGAAAACCGTTTTTGCCATTTTCTGCAAATGATGCCTTAAAGACTTGAGACTTCACAGTATGATACTTTTTTTTATCTTCCTGCACAGAAAGCCTTAAAACAACTGCATGAGCAAGTGTCTTGAGCAGACGTTAAGCTTTCAGTACTTTTGCTAGTTTGGTGATGTAATAACTAACTTGTTTTTTTTTTTTGCCAGAGGAAGATGATATTAATGTGCATTTAATGTGCATGTACGTGAAAATCCGACGTAAATCCCATGCTATATAAATATGCAAATGAGGTGATCCGCTGTGGTGACCCCTAAAGTGTGCAGCCAAAGAAGAAAAAGGTTATATAATTACTATTATATTTTTTATTTATATTATCAATATTATTGTTACACTTTTTTCGGGGCGACAGTGGATCAGTTGGTAGACGGGTCGTCCACTTATCTGAAGGTCGTTGCTTCGATCCTCGGTCACTGCAGTCAGCATGTCCAAGTGTCCTTGAGCAAGATACTGAACCCCAAGTTGCTCCCAGTTGCTGTTCCATTGGTGTGTGAGTGATGGCGTGACTGGTTACCGCTCCTGATGAGCATGTGGCGCCTTGCATGGCCGCCTCTATCATCACTGTGTGAATGTTTGTGTGAATGGCTGAATACTGACTCGTGTGTAAAAGCGCTTTGAGTGGTCGGAAAGACTAGAAAAGTGTGTATAAGTACAGTCCATTTTCCATTTTTACCATTATTTTGAGCAGAATATACTAATAAGATATTGCTTGTGCTGCATATGTGTATATGTGTGTATGGATATATATACATACATATATATATATCTATATATATAGATTTACATATATATACATATCCATGTGTGTATGTATGTGTGTGAACGTGATATGTCTGTAAATGTGTGAGTACATATATGTTTATATATGTATATAGATATACATATATATACATATCCATGTGTGTATGTCTGTGTGTGTACGTGATATTGATATATATTTTGGATCATTCCAGTCCTAAAACCTCTAATATTTTGTTTTATGAGATAACAGAGGGAGACCCTACGCCTGCTATCCTCAGAGGAACTTCAGTGGAAACCAGCTATTAGATGGTTCCAATAGCCCTGCCCCCATACCCAGGTCAGACGACCAGTTTACCCCTCAGCACCACTGCATGCCTCCATCCAGGTTTCCTCCGGCTTTTCATGCCTGGATATATATATATATACTAATGCCTGGATCGTACCAGGCATAGTTCACCATCATTCAGATGGTGTGATGAACTGACAATCTGTATACATATATATATATATATATATATATATATATATATATATATATATATATATATATATATATATATATATATATATCCCACATCTCTCCCGGGCTAGTCTTTAGCCCCTCATTACCCTTTACAGGCTTTAGCTACTTCAACCTCCGTCTTTATGCTTAGCCAATGGCTGCAAAGTGTAACTGTAATGGACAAACAAAACATTGGTACTGCTATATTTATCTCTGCAACAATGCAGATGAAAAAATTCCTAATATGTTTTTCTCCATTTTTCAGTCGACTGTTCTGAAAGTTATTCAGAACTGCTAAAAATGCATCCCAGCAGATGAATCCTCTGAGTAGATGGCGATAATCAGTAGCAAGTTAAGTTCAAGTTAGCAATTTTGTTCTCGCCCTCCCTCATCAAACTTATATGTTTATTGTTTAACGTATATTGTTTATCAAGAGGTCGAACAATTCTTTGCGGGGCAAAGACACGACTCTAAATGTCTCCCAGCATTCATTCTCTTAAATTCACCTGCCCTACATCAGAAATGCTTCCTGACTAGAAGAAGCGTTCAAAAAGTGGAAACCTTTGCATAGACACTTCAGTACCCTACTAGACATCATGTGATATGAAACTATTGGATCGCTTTATTTAGGAAAATTTCACACAGATTCGTCCGTTAGTCTGAGTTATTATGAGCCTTTAAATCTACCAACAACTCCAACAAACTCTTTCAGTATCTCCCAAATACTCTAGAACCGTTTGTCTTATTCCTTTAATAAACTAGTACTCACATCACAATGTGACTATTGCTGACTTTGTTCCTTTGATGTTCATCATAGGTTGGAGATGGGGGCTCAGTGGGCTGAACAGAGACGTGGAAATGTGGAAGGAGGAGGAGACGACCAGCCACAAATATTTGTAAGATACTCAGAGTTTGTTGGAGTTGTCAGTAGATTTAGAGGCTGGCAGTAATGGAGAAATGAATGTTTCTGAAACCTAGGGTTTCAGAAAGCGGGAAGAATCGTCTTACATGAAGTTTAATCGGCCATTTAGCATTAAGTTAACGTAAATAAATGAAAAAAGAAATTTAAAATATTGTAGGTAGGAGATTTTTATTCATGAAAGGAGAAAAATTGCTTTTGATTTTATATTACAATAATTATTTGAAATTTGTTAACGGCTGAATAAATCAGAAAGAGTGTCTCTAATAAATTAAATTTTATTTTGGCCATCCGCCATTGTTTGAAGGAATGGTGTTTTTATGGATAGGATTTAACAAAAAATATATGTGTTTGATACTGCACTGAATTTAATAAAAGCTTAATGTGGAGGGCTGATTTTTTTGTTTGAGCCATTTCTCATTTTCACTGAAACTTAAACATTATAAATTTGAGCTAAAGCTAAAGAAAACCACTAAGAAAAATAATCTTATTTGGGGTATTCGTTTATTTAATATCTATGAGACTCTACATTTACCATTAACTGATAAATGCTTTAGTCAAGCATGTTTTTAAACAGTTAAAATGAATAGAAATTAAATCAGAATTTAGAAATCAGAAATGATTTCTTGTTGAAATGTTGTATTTCATTAAAAATAAAACTATTAGACCATTATTAGACTTTATTTGATCAATCCAATCAAATGACATAATTCTGTTTAGTAAGTTCTCACGTGCTTTAATATGTCTATAAAAAAAAATCCCATTTATCCACTTATCTCTTTAGTCACTGTTAATGCTTCCTCCTTGGTGGTCCCTTTGACCTGTGGTGTCCCCCGGGGCTCAATCCCCGGCCCCGTACACTTTAGCAAATACATGCTGCCACTGGGTCATATTATTAACACCGGTTCAGTCAACTGGATCACATCTTTCAAGAAGAAATGACTCAAAATGTGCTCAAGCAAACAGATGAGCAGGAAATTAAAGGGTTAATCCTCCTGATATCTGACACTAACACACATGCATCCCATGCTAAATATATACTGACAAACACCCCATATTAACAGTATAGATAAAGTTTATTGATTCTTGCCCAGGGCGGCACCGTGGTTCGTGGTTAGCGCTGTTGCCGCACAGCAAGAAGGTACCGGATTCAAATCCACGTCTGCCGGCCTTTCTGTTCGGACTTTGCAGGTTCTCCCCGTGTCTTCCTCCCACAGTCCAAAAACATGTGCTGTAGGTGAATTGGTGACACTAAAATTGCCCGTTGGTGTGATTGGTTGTATGTCTCTATGTGTCAGCCCTGTGAAGAACTGGAAACCTGTCCAGGGTGTACCCGCCTCTCGCCTGATGTCAGCTGGGATAGGCTCCAGTCCCCCCTTGACCCTGAACAGGATAAGCAGTAGATAATGAATGAATGAATGATGAGACAATCATGATTGAGACAAAATGCGTAATACTGTATATAAGCAACCAACATTGTTTATAGCCTAAAGAATAGAACATCGTTAAAAACGTCTTGGAAGTCATTATTTTCATTGGTTGAATACACTCTTCCTCCGGGACTCTTCCTCAGTGGATCCCCACAGAGCCACACCTTGACCAAGATGGGAAAGGGAATTGTATACTATGCAGCGTGTGTTTAATAATCAACCTTATATCCTCGCACACGGGTGAAATGGAGGCTTTTAGGTGAGAAGCCGAATCATACGCAGCGACACAGTAATGGCTCCGACACAAGGAGGCAACGAGTCACTGATGAACGCCAACTCTGTCCAGGCTGAAGCTCTACTCGCCCGGAGGATTGATTCTGGACGCTGCAACGTCTCACAGCTCGTAATCAAGGATCAAGAGGCAACACAGCCCCGCGTCTACATGACCACAGCGTTGTGCACTCTCTCCTCCACTTCGCCGTCTCCTTTGAATCACCGACTCGCATCTCTCCAGACAGAGCAGCCTGATGCTCGGTGTTCTTTTCCTCTCTAAACTCTCCTTCGCCCTCCTCCATCAAAACAGAATGTCTTGCATCAGATCTCCCAACTGCTACTTCAGTGATGTTGAAACCACTTGTTTCTTCTTAACCCTTTGATGTCCTCGCAGGAAAAAAAACAAACCAAAATTGAAAAGAAACAAATTTAAAAAATCAAATGAATTTAATTATTACTTTGCGTGATTTTATTTCTGTGGGTCATGTATTCATTTAGTATCTTAGGCACTCTAAATTTACCATTAAATGACAAATACTTGTTTGGACTTTGGTCAAATATGTTTTCAACAGTAAAATAAGAAATCAGACTTGTTCCAAAAATGAAATTTTGTATTCCATGGAACCTAATAATTTTTATTTAGATTACCTCAGCCTGTTGGTAAAGTTTGTTTTTAGAAAAGTATTTGACCCTTATTTGACCTTTGTTTGTTGTATCATTTACATAAATCTGTTTATTGAGTCCTTAGATGCTCCTGGGTGACCTTGACTTGTGGTGTCCCCCAGGGCTACATCCTCGGTCCCTACATCTTTAGCATATACAGGGTGTTCCCGGGGTCATATTATAAACACAGGTTCAGGTAAGTGGGACACATTTTGTATTTAGAAATAGTGACTGAAAATCTACTCGCACATTAAAGGGTTATTTTTCTTTTTTACTCTTGCTCTCCCTCTCTCTCAGCTCCATCTTGCTTAAATCCTGGCGCTCAGACTGAGCGAAAGGGCCGTAACAACCTTCATCCTCCGCGACCCCTCCTCTATGAAATCCAGAAGGGGTGACAAAGAGCTAATTTCGGCCATTATTACCGTACAGACCTTACGCCGTTAATATGCAGTAAGTGAAATTCATTATCCTGATGACGGGGTCTCTCGGAGCATCAGAGACAGAGACGGGAGAAGGAGGGGAGCTGATCAATAACTCAATCTGCTGCCCTGCATGGGGCTCCATCAGAGCGTCTCAGACTCTCAGTGAGTCTGAGGAGAAGCTGCAGCCCGCCGCGTCCTCCTCCTAACAGCATGCAGCGCGATCAATGGACACAATCTAATTAGCCACTATCACCACCAATGACTTTTAGCATGTAGGGCCGGGCATAATAGCATTAGGCAGACATGTGTGCGGGATTGAGGTGGGCGGCTGAAGTTCAAGGTCATTCAGGAGACTTGTGAGAGCTGCGAAGAGTTGGACTAAAACTCAACTGACTGCTAAATACAGAGGACCAGTGACTGTGAAAGCATCGCATGATGCTGGCTCAGAAGTAGGTAATATTACTTAATGCAAGGACCCCTTTTTTTAATGTAAGGATTATTATTATTCTTGTTATCATTACCATTATTCTTATTATTATTAATCCAGCCACATAGTGGTCTAAAATCTGTGTAAGTCTAATACCGGTCCCAAGCCTGGTGCAGAAACTAAACTCCAGGACTTGGAAGAAACAGAGATTGGAAGAGAGAAGCTATCTGAGTGAAAGAAAAATACAAACGAAGAAGCAAGGACAAAAAAAACTCTGCTGAAAAAAGGTGTGGAAGTTTTTTGGATTTAGAAAAGACGACGAAAGACAAAAACATCCTCATGCAGTGTTTCACCACAGCAGCAGCAGCACAGATGTATAAGTTCATCTTAAATGTCACCACAAAGTGCTCTTCTAGTGTCACATGATGGAAAATAAGAGCCAGGCGTAAATGTTCCTACTGTCGTGGAACAGGAAGGTTAGTTTATTATTTCCTTACCTTTCTATTATATCTCTTTCTAACACTTAATTTCTCAGTTGTTTCTCTAAGGCTACTCATCTCTCTCCCCTCTAGTTCCTGCTAGTCGCAATCTAGAGGTGATGCAGCAGAGCGGCAATGACTTAACCCCTTGGTGCCCACGTATGTCCATGTGGTTAACACAAACACATCACATGTAGTTTTTTTCATTTCTCATGTCTATATCAAAGTGTAATATGATTTAAAATTCATGATGTAAAGCTGGATGATCTGTTTCAAAAGCACCTGCGTGTCAAAACTAATCAAGAATCAACTATTTCTGAGGAACCATGGGACTGAATGCTGCTTGTTATACAGTATTTAATGATGCAGCAGATCATGCTGTAAAATCACAAACTAAATAAAGATAATCATCAGATAGACTTTTTCAAAAAGAATGATTGGACATGAAACAGAACAAACATGCAGCAGGGAGAGAGGAGGGCATCAGGCCAGTACAGAAAAGTCCAAAAGGGCTTTCAGTAAGCAGTGAATCACACAGAGGAGATCGATGAAGGCTGGCCTGACGTTAAAATAAAGTTATCATAACTACCATCATTTTGTTTTCACTCCGACAAATTCATGACAAACGGAATAAAAATAAACCCTGTCTTCTACAAACTTACAGTGGATGGACAAAAACTTTTTTAAACAAACAACACATTGCATCCTTTGCACAATGAGGTTCAGCGTCTTCGCTCTGGGTGGATAAATTGAACAAAAACCGCACAAGACGATCTTGGATGATAATTCCGAATAATTCATTTTGTTATTAATACCTGATTCATAGTTTTTGTGTTATTTTACTTTACCTTTAGAGTCTAGTAGTGTAGACGTTTTATTATTCTATTTTATTCTTTATTCTTTTATTTCGGTTAGCACTGGGACCTGCGAACTCCCTCCTTTGTCATGTTTTATCCAACATTGTCTGATGTCAGTGAGTCGGTGGATGCCTTGGAGATTTAAACTACAAACTAATTCTACCTACAGGTCAAACTAAGGTGACCTGAACCTGAACCTAAATACTGTGTTTAATTTGAAACACTCTCTTCATATTTTTCATACTTCTTTATTATCTCCGCCATGGAGGTACACTTTTTGACTCGTATGAAATTTTCCCCAGAGGTAAGTTTTTGCCATATCCTAGAGGTGATTAAATGTTGGTGATGTTACGTGTTTTGCCTGCATTTAAAAAAATAAAACAATAAGCCGATGGAGAAGGGATATCACAATTTGTTCCTTTCCTGGTCCTTTGGGGGGCGGAGCTGGGGCCGCAAGGCTGAACAGAGATGTTGAAGTGGAAAGCGCAGGAGACGACCTGCTCCTTTGAGAGAAACTCATCGTGTTTTTCCGGAGCTGTCCGTAAATTTAGAGACTGTCCATAACTCCTACATTAAAAGAGAAATCTGCATGATTTTTTCCTAAAAATTGATTCTATTTGGATATGATGGGAAAACTGATCCCCACACACAGACTTCTCATAAAACACAAACAGTTGGTGACCCGGCCTCGCCACCCTGCTCTCATTGGGTGAATAAATACACCCTCCCCTCACCTTTCGCTGGAATTGCTCACCTATTAAATCCTACAGCTCCCGCAGATCGATCGGGACTGCCCCGGCTCCACGGCCATAAAGCCGCACAGACATATATCTGATGGAGGAAGCTGCAGGAAACAGGTTTACCCACAGCGAAACATGATGGAAATGACAGATTTTATTTGTCCCGCCGTGCCGATGAAACCCCACCGCTGAGCTGAGGTGTATTTCAAGACTTATTCAGCCGTCTCATCATCAGACGCACGAAATGACAAGACTAACATAGTGATAATTCAGCAGGGAGCAGTGTGACTTCCCAAAGTAGAGATGTGCGAATTGTGACACTGCTGAGTAGTTCCATCACAGGATTTGTAGAATCCTGGACAAACCTGGCTGTGAGACTTTAGGAAACACCGCAATGGATTTTATGAGCCATATAATTTCGCACATACGAGCAATTAGTCATCAAACACAGTCATCAATCACACGTTCAACTCCTGCGTGGTCGGAGGGAGGCTGAGCCGATCCAACTACAGAGCGACAACGGATCTTCTGTCCACGCAGCATGAATCATGTTAAACCCCCGACCCCCTGCCTCCGCACATATCGAATCTCCAGCCCTCGGATTCTCTCCAGCCACTTTTAACTCGTCGACGGCAAATGCCCTCGCGAGCTCTCACTCCCTCCTCCTATTTATCCATTAGGATGAAGGCCACCCCCCACCCACCAGCACCTCTCCTCTCCATGGGGCCTCTTTGTAACTGTCGAACAACCCTTTTCACTTTTTTGTTTCGCGGGCCTTCCCAGGTTCTTTCTCTGCTGATACTCACACCATCTGCTGCAGCAGAGGAAAGGTGCACACAAACCAAACCGGCTTAGGGACGTCAGGATCTCGGGGGGTCGAGGTCGCCTTTGTGCCTGGCACCAAAAACAAAGTTTTATAAACTGGTAGGCTCCAACCGAAACAGTTTGTTCGCAGCTATCCAGGAACCTCGCCACCGCGGTCTCAGCCATTGTTTGCGGTGGTACGTCCTGCTAGGTCCCCCCGATAGAAGTGGCTATAAAGAATCACTCAAGCCGCACTAAGCAGCTGCCTGTGAGTTAGGTCATTTTCCCAGGAGCCACAGAGTGGGCATTGGCAGGACCTCAAAAAAGAGGGAAAACCATCTGTTCAGCGCCTGAAAAGGTTGGTGACACCTTCTGTGGTACCAACAACATCTAATTAAGTGGCCAGGAATGCGGCAGCAGCTCCAGCGCATGATTGGTCAGCTTGCCTCGGTTACCCTGACGACAACATGGAAGACCCTCGGTCACTTCTCCGACACATCTGGCCACCGGCTAATGAGAAACAGAGGCTCCGTGCAATAAACACTTGGTGCCGGTGTCGGACAACAAAGACGATATTTGCTCTTGTTTTATAGGATTTTTTTGTTTCATGTAATTGAATGTTTATCACCAGCATAAAACACGCATTAGCCTCGTGGTCAATCCCAGGGCGGTTTTGTTTCTGGTGTATCACGAAGACTTAATTTCATTAACATTAGGATTTGGATGGAATAACAAATAGATTTAACATTCCTCTGATTTTAATCGCTCCAACAGCCAAATCTGCTGCTTATAAATGTTACTAAGTAGGCCTATTAAGTAATTAAGAAGAGGTCTTAATTATATCTGCGCCACTGGGACCTGCACGGCTGCAACCATGAAATGCTGCGGCGCGCTGCTCAGTTTCGTTCGTTTGGACGTTGTACAGATTTATTCGTTTAATTGTTCTCAACATGGACTTTTATAGAAAAAAAAGATGAAAAAAAAAGTACAAGGTTAGTAACTGCCTGAAATCCTCAGATGCCTTCAAGCACAGCCTGAAAATGTCAAAACGAATTGCTTTGCAAAGAGTTAAAAGTTTAATGAAATATATTGCAGGAGGGTGAATGGGGGCTTTGGCACCGGCACGGACGTTCTCAGGAGAATGGGCACCAAATGGCCTCCTCAGTCTCCACAGCCATCAGTCACGGCAGCAGCCACCCGTCCCCGTCTCTCACACAAGGAGACTTCGCTGGAAGCTGAAATGATCTACGCCGCATGACCTCACTCTCGGTGTCCGACATATTTTGATTTGTAGCTGGAGTGTTATTCAAACACAAATTCAAAGGAGGATGAAATTCAGCAGAGAGCTTTTGTTGGACGCACACCAAGGTAGGAGTCCTTTTAGATGTCCCTGCCCTTGTGGGGAACGAAAGAGAGAGAGAGGGGAGGGGACAGGAGAGAGAGAGAGAGAGAGAGAGAGAGAGAGAGAGAGTGAGTAAGTGCTGTGTGACAAGCTTGGCACAAGATTCCCTCCTGGGTCTCTTTTCTTTCGCTCCGGACAAAGCAAACGCCGGAGCAGAAGCCTTTGTTTGTGTCTTCAAAGGGGCCAGTTTGTGATGCCGTGTCAGTAAATGTGACGAAGCAAACAGAAATGTAACCATCAAAAACAAAGTCTGCGTCCGTGTGTCAGAGCTACGCCATGCGGTGAATAGTCATCATGGGATCCGCGTGTGTGTAATGAGAGAGTTTGATGTGATTATGGCTTTAGGTAGCAGCTCAACTTGGGGGCTTTGTTTTTCCTGTGAGGAGTCAATTGATGGAGCAGGTGACTCGACTCGTATGATGGAGGCAATCACAGCTTAACGGTGTGAGTAGAAACACACAAGTGCAGAAATGCAACAGTGTAGGGTGTTTTTTCAAACTGATAATTCCTGTTTGTTCAACATTTACCAACTAACCTTTATGTTGTCATTAAAGTAAAAATGTAGCGTTTTTTCATCTTCATCTTCTGGCTGCTCCCTTCAGGGGTCGCCCCAGCAGATCACCAGTCATACCAACCAACTGCATGTCGTCTTTGGTTTTACCCATTTTCAGCATGCTTCTACCACTTTTTCTCCTTTTCACATGTCCAAACCATCTCAGTCTCCTAAAAGGGAATTAGGGCTTACTTTTTTCTCATAATTCTGATTTTAATCTCAGTTTTCTGACTTCAATTTCATAATTCTGACTTTAATCTGAGATTTTTCTGATTTTAAATTTAAAATTTGACTTTAAAATCATAATTTTGACTTTAATGTCGTAGTTCCGATTTTCAACCCAGAGTTCTGACTTTAATCTCAGTAATCTGATTTAAAACTCAAAAATCTGCATTCTCAGAATTGTAAGGATGAACTCAGAGTTCTGTGTTTAAAGTCAGATTTCTGAGATTAGAAAATATTTCACATAGCCTCATGTGGCCGTAATTCTCTTTCATATAATCTGACCTCTTACCTGATGTGCAAAAGTAGTACTTTCCATCTTACCTCATTAAAACCCAAAATTTTGGATAGAGTCGTTTTTGATGTGAACGGGATTTGTTCAATTCACAAATATCACTAAATGACCAAACAACATTTTATGACAATTTATAACAGTCTTTATTTTCCATTAATTTACAAACAATTCCAAATATTCATTAAATTTGCTGAAATTATTCCTAAATTAAAGACATTTTTCAACTCGGTGGTGACATCATCCGTAATGTATGGAGCGGTCTGCTGGGGGAGTGGCATTTCAGTGGCGCCCAGGAAAAGACTTGATAAAGTGATTAGGAGGAGCTGCCCTGTCCTGAGATGCCCCTCGAGCCGGTGGAGGTGGTGGGAGGAAGGAGGATGATGATGGCAAAACTGTCCTCCATGAGGGACAATGACTCCCGAGCCATGCAGGACACTTTAAGAGCACTGGAGAGATCCTTCAGAAACATCGTTGTTGAAGGTCCTTCCATCCTGCAGCTGTCAGACTGGACAGCCAGCAATGCTCGCAGCAGACCACAGACACCAACAACACCAATTAACTGTGTTAATAAAATACTAATCTGTGCAATATAAACATAAGCATTCTATAAATTTGTGCACTAAAAACATAGATTCTTAATACGAACACATTATAGTGCGAGAAAAAACTGCCTTTTAACGGGCAGAAACCTCGAGCAGACCAGGACTCGGGGTGTACGGCATGCTGCCCTGACCTGTCGGGTTTGAAAAGAGAGACAGAGAGAGAGAGAATCAGAGAGAGGGGGGAGAGGAGAGGTACAGATGGGGGAAAAAGCAGCAAAGACATCAGCTATAATCCACTTTCTTCAACCTCTCCATGGTCGGGCCGCGGCAGCAGCAGGGTTCACGGGTTGATAATAACATTAATAGTAATGTAACATTTAGCGGTATGGGGAAATATTATACAATAATAATAATAATAATAATAGTAATCATTATCATGAGCATCTTGAAATCAGTGGACGTCGAGCAGGTCCACGGCAGCAGATGCAATCACCAACCATGTGACCTTACAGGGAAAGAAAGCACAAAAGCTCAAGGGAAGAAGTCAAGTTAGTAACATGCATTTAATCCATTAACATGCAATTAATCAACTAACATGCATTAATCCACTAACATGCATTAAAGTGAGAGTGATGTATAAAGAGGGACAGTGAGAGAGGATGAGAAAGATTGCTCAGTGCATCATGGGAGATCCCCCAGCAGTCTAAATCTATAGCTGCATAGCTAAGAGCTAGCTTATGCCAGCCTTAATTATAAGATTTATCATAAAGGAAAATTTTAAGTGTACTTCTCTGTTTATATTGTTACTATTTTTATAATTTGTGCTATTTATATTATTTTGACCTTTATTCTGTTTTGCTACCCACTGTGCCACTGTAACACCGTAACACTGTGCCACTGTAACACCGTAACACTGAAACACTGGAAATGTCAGCGTTGTGGGATCAATAAAGGTATATCTTATCTCATCTCATATTATCTTATCTTACTTATCTTATGAAAAACGTGTTGAATGGTTCAGAATTCAGCTTTTACAGAAATTCCCATGTCTGATGATGTCACTTCAAGGCATCCAGACATTGACATGTTCTGAATTGCAAATTTATTTTGAACCATGGCTAAACGGGCTTCTTACTCGTTTAAATTTTGAGGACAGGTTGAGGTTCTTCCGGTCCCCGGACCTACAATGATTGTCATGACCGGATGAAACTTTGAGACCCAGAGCTCCAACTATCCTGATGGAAACCAGAGGGAGCCAGTCGTCAGTGGTCCAGCCCAGACCCGGGTCACATCCTCAGGACGGCTATGGGTGGCTCCATCAGAACTCTGTTTTGTCCTGCCCAGGCAGAGTTCACCTTCTTTCATGTCGGAGAGGACATTCTCGCTCCATCAAAACCGCTGCTCACGCCATCCAATGATGTCTATTCTGTGTCCAGTGAAACAAAACAAAGACAGATTTCAGTCAATTTCTTTTATTATCTTATCTTATTTATCTTTTTTTTATATTCCAATAGAGGCGCATGAATTCTTCTTGGGTCTGTTTTGCTGATACCTGTTGTGGCTGATTCCATTTTTCTTTTCTTAAGTTTGGATTGACAGCGTACACAGAACATTTTTGTAACATTTCTTTAATGAGGAATATAAATCGCTAGTCTTCTTGTGGTACTTTCTGGACTTCCCTTTTCCATTCGCCACATCCTCTGACAGCATCGTATTACATACGTATGGTAATTACACATTTTTATACACACCAATAATAATAATAATAATAAAAAAAACAAAAAAACAATATTAAATACGTGTTGAGAAACTGCGGTGCCTGACTGAGGCACCGGAAACGCCTTCAGTGTTAACTTTGTTTGTCCGATGGTGAATTTTTTTATTTAATGAGAATGAATTTTAATAACAAAGAAAAATTGTCGACATTTTATTCTGGCTTCAACTGTCCGTGATCATAATGTTATGGCTGATTTGTGCAATATTCCACTTCATCCAACATGTTTGACTATCCCAACAGAAAACAGATTTTGTCTTCTTTTTTTTTTCTTTGTGATTACATATATATGTGACTTTAATTATCTTTATTATTTTACATATCTTGAAGTGAAGTTCAACAGTTTACACAAAAAGCGATCTATAAACCTCAGATTCATTATTTAGCTGACTGGGTTAGTTGTTCCATAACGATACAAGTTACATTCAGCCAGGTATAGTGATGTTTAGAGCTAATAGCACACATAGGAAAGGATAGAACTGCAAAAAATGTTAATTCAACATCAGGTAAAACTTATAATTATGTAATAATTTACCGAATCCCTTGAACGTGGTTGAACATGGTTTAGAAACTTGTTCTCTCAGATGCCAAATAAATTATACGCATAATTTTATAAAAATGATGAAAGCGCTTTGGGTCAGTTGCTCATAAATTAAATATGGCCTCTGAGTCTCCAGAACCCAAAGTTCCTGCTGTATTTCTATATTTCTTTGCAGCAAACTCCCCGGTAGGGTTACTCTGCCCGCAGCTTTTCCGTCCACTAACCGTGGTGGTGACATCATTTAAATCTCAATGATAAATAAAGTGGGCGGAGGATGAGTGAGAGAGCTATTGTGGAACTTTATTTTGAAAAGTCATCTAATTTGAAATCTTTTCTACCCTCTAGTAAAATATCAAAATTGAATGAATTATGCATCAGTGGAGGTTTAGAGGAGCACAGGGTCCCAACACCCCCCCTCACCCGTCTTGTAACGCAGCGGGAAGGAGTTGGGTAGTGTGCGTGCATGTGTGTTTGTGCACCCCTCTGTTTGCCTGATGCACCCCCCTACTGGGAGACACGGCACCCCCTGTAGGAAGTGCAGTGCTCTGCTTCCCCTCGCCCTCTGGGCAAGTCGCTGTATGTCAAGCACAAACACACACTCAGCTCATCCGGCCCGGTTTGTCTGCCGACACATCAATCAAATCAGCACAAATACACACAATACACACTCAGCACAAAACTGGAGTATTCCATTTCAACATGCTTGCAGAGAATACTTCCTGTTGATATTCCACTCAATACAGAATCAAAAAAAAAGAATGAAATCATGATGATCCCTCGTCACTGATTATTCTGAGTATCCTTCATGTTAACGCGATAACTCAAAAACTAATTCATGGATGATTTTTTAATTTTTATACATTCATGGACCTTAGTGCAAGGAAGAACTGGACTGTTTTTGGGAAAGGTCGGTTGCATGTTTCCACCAGTAAGAGAAGCTTTACCTCTCCAAGTATTCAAGCCAAAATGTCCATTTTTTGGTCCAGTTTCAAATTGACCTCTTAAGAATCGCCTCAAGAATATCTAATTGGCGTTTGTCACATTTTTACAGTAATCATTCATATCTTACTCCCTAGTGGGGACTTTTTTATGATATACACAGTTTTTTGGCAATAACTTCCGCAACACTCGTCTGATTTAGTCCAAATTTAGTGCATATGAATCTACTCAAAGAGATCTGCCTGCTAAATATCCCATTGACTCTAGCAATTCATGTTTTACCCACTAGGGGGGAAATTTATGTGGAAAATACAGTTATTACAGTTATTACAGTTATTTCCTGTTATTCTGTTATTTCCCATCCTCGAGTCCAGTTGTGTCTACATTTAGCTCATACGAATTTAAGTAAATCTGTCTTGTGTTGTTACTGAGCTCGGTAAAACTAGATAACTTTATTTATCTTCATTATTGTGTCACTATAGGATCTGATCTTAAAGCAGACTGCTGACTTCATAGAAAAGTTGATGATGGAGTCAATACAGTATGGACAATATGGAGTTCAATCAGCGGGATTGCTCGTACAATGCAGGGGATTAGGCACTTTTTGGGCATACACCCCCATAGGCCTGGTTAGCAAAAGGCATTACTTGAGTATTTGTTTTTTTTGAGTAGAAGGCTCAGTTGAAAACTTTTGAATAATTTTGTAGATCTGAAGTAAACAGGGCGTAGGCATGAAAACCATTTGAAGTGGAGATAAGAGGCTCATTACTAGACACACTCACATACTCTACACACAGACACAAACACGCACACTTTCTCTCATTCAGCAAACAGTTACTTATATCCAGGGGGATACTTTCCTTTCACGGTAAACTAAATCTTAACAAAGCTTTTCTTTGAATTAGGAACATTGTTTTTTAGTTGTAGCTTAAACTTTCCTGCGCACACACTCTGACTTTGCCTCTCTCTTCTAAAACACATATAGACCACAGCTCAGTCACGGGGTAATTGGCTCATCGACAAAAAAACAGAAAGTCTAGATAATTAATTAAGCTATCTGACTGGAGCAGAGAGACAAGACCAGGCTTAGAACCCCACCAGAGGAGAGAGTGAGAGAGAGAGAGAGAGAGAGAGAGAGAGAGAGAGAGAGAGAGAGAGAGAGAGAGGATTGCTTGAAATCGAAATTGCGTTCCGGAATGCATAAAAGCAAAAACAAACACACCCTGTGAACTACATATTCATTTATATTTGCTGCAAGAATATTGATCTTCAGTCGATTCACAGACAGACCAAGTAGAAACAAATCAAAGGGATCTCCACATATCGTCCAAACAACATCACGGCACTCAAAGAGAGATTCTTTCCGACACAAGTCATTACTGACTCCATCCGACAGGTTTTAAATTCCTCTTTCTTCTGAGGCAGCTAATGTCACAGGGGCTACTGAGCGTCCAATTTTGTCGTGGGCATGTGTGATGACTTCAAACTCATTTACACTGCAGCTTCGTCAGTGTCCTCAGTGACAGAACATACCATCATATACCATCAGTGTTGCTGGTCAGGACTTTCTGATGGACCAGGAACCCTCAGGTAGTAATAAGTTCCATCACCCTCTTCCCACTTTTGTGCGTCTCTTACATTCATTTCATCCTTTCAAATATTATGCGAGGGAAATGAGTAGGAGGTCTTTGAAAGTCTGAGGTGAAAGTAGAGAATTCTCTCTACTAAAACAAAACTCTTGTTTTGAGGTCCTTTCATTTTGTAAGTAATTTCTATGAAATTTCAACAAGACCATGTGTCATGTAAAGAAACTGAGCAACGTGAAATCAAAGCTGTTAAACACCCTTAATTTGTAATAATTTGGACATTTTTAGGATATTTGTATAATCTTTATGAAAATTGTTCAAAGCCAGGCTAAATAACAATTTGAGTTATCTGTTTAAGAAAAACCCAATGTTACATGCATGTGATAAGACAGAGGACAAAAGTAAAAGTTAGATTTTTTTTTATCTTAAAGGCAGTTGTTTTATTTTCTTTCATTAAAATGGACTAATTATTGGACTAATTTGCCCTAAACTTAGCAGCTTTCCGGTAAAGTATCTTACGAAAAACCGCTGCTTCTTTGTTTCTAGAATTATTCATTTGTTTGTGAGATAATTCCTGATTTTAATGGTTTTTCGTGTATTTTAGAAGCCTCAGCCAGCCATTGGGGGTAAACACTCCAGTGGTCTTTTGGTTGAGTCCCATACCTAGATAAATGGAGAGGATTGCATCAGGATGGACACCCAGCGTGAAACCTGGTCAATTCAACAAAGCAGTTGGAACACTTCTATTGAGAGGAAAAATCTGATGTAGTTGCCTCTAGTCTGGAGCTGGCAGAAGACAAACTGTGTTTTTAATAACTGGGGAAGACTGTGAAACATACCATAGTAATTGAATGTGTAACGACCCGTAGATCAAAAAAAAATAAATCAAGAAAGCAGTCGAAACAGGGAAAGCCAGGGCGAACTCTTAATAATCAGGCAGTGTTCAGAATCAAACCAAGCTGTAGTCATACAGTCAAACTTAGACGAGGAGAATAAACTAGACGAGAAGAGCGGCTGAGACGTGTGACACAAGCAACAACGTCGAACTGGTACAGCAGACAGAACCAGAGCCTTAAATAGACAGAGTCACGAGACACGGCTGACAGGAGAAGACAGAAGAACATGATAGACAATCAGAGGAGATCCACGCTGGAGACACAAAGAGGGAGAATGAAACACGCCTCCTCCAAATGTCAGCATGAAAAAGTACAGAACTATGACAACAGACCTTCAATGTAAAATACCAGAACCCAGAATACAAAATATACCAAGAAATAATGAACTGGAAACAGAATCTCGGCACACACCTCCAGGGATTAAGCCTATGTTCTTACTGACATTCAGCAGTCCTATCCTCAAGAACTGACATCGAAAAAGAAAATCTACTCCTTGGTTAGTTCGTCAACATAAAATAAAAGCATGAAATGTCCACTTCCCCTTCTTCATGTAAGTTGCAGAAGACGGATTTAAAGTTTTAAGACTTGTGGATGTAAAATCATTAAATTGCAATTTGCAATTCTTGTTTGAATCTCTGTGAAGATGTTACTTTTTCAAAATAAAATGTTTTTTCATATACGTTTCAAGTTTTGTGAAACAAGTAATTCACAGTTTGGGCCCAGAAACCCACTTCTGAGACAAAAGCCTCACATGAGGACTCTAAACGTTAATTAAAAAATAAATTGATGCTAAAATTTCATAAAAAAGCCAAACAATACCACAGTATTCAGTACTTGGTTGTTGTTTGCAGAAAGATTTGTGAAGAAATTCCATTTCATTCCATTGTCTTCATCTGGGATCGGGTTTGGGCTGGCTGCAGGCTAAGAGGGTATTTCAGATGTCCCTCTCACAGCAACACTCTCCGTATGAGATATATAGTCCCTCCCTCTGGAGGCATCAAGGAGGAATTCTGATCAGATGCCTGAACCACCTCAACTGGTTCCTTTTGACATGAAGAAGTAGCGGCTCGATTCAAAGTTCCCTCCTGATGTCTGAGCTCCTCACCTGATCTCTAAGGCTGAGCCTTAGAGATGGGGTGCGTTGCCACGGACTCACTGGTGAGTGAGGAGAGAGATCTTATCATCAATCCTGGTGGAGATGTGAAGCCAATGAAGGGAATGAAGAATGGAGGTGATGTGTTCGTGTTTACAAACTCTCATCAGGATCCTTGCAGCACTGTTTTGAACATACTGAAGTCTTTGAAGACTTTTATCAGGGATCCCGATGAGAAGTGCGTTACAGTAATCCAGTCTGGAGGAGACGAACGCGTGGACCAGCTTTCAGCATCAATCAAGGTTAGTGAAGAACGGAGTTTGGAAATATTTCTGAGATGATGAAGGAGATCTTGCCGATGTGTTTGATGTGGGATTCAAAAGTGAGTTGAGGGTCGAATCTTACGCCAAGGTTGATGACTGATGAAGAGAGGGGAATGTCGTGACCAGAGAAGGTAATACTGGTTATGGAGGAAGACTTGGTCTGATGTGGGTTGCCAATTAAAATTGCTTCGGTTTTGGAGCTGTTCAACTAGGGAGTGGTTTTTCATCCACACCTTTATCTTTTCGTGATTGAAGGTGAGGTTTGGGGCATAGATGGACCGGAGAACTGAGAGCTTTGCCGTAGGACTTGGATCTCTCCTCACAACCACGGGCCGACACAACACAAGCATAACCGCTGATGCCGCACCGAACAACCCATCCATGTCATGGTGAAAAATACATCTCACTGTAAAAATGCTATTGAATATCTGAGGTCTGCTCCGGAAAGAATACCCACTCCCAGAAGGAGCTAGAATCCAAGCTGTAGCCTTGGAAATAAAGAAAATATCCCATAATAGCAGGAGGCACCACAAAGACATCACACTGATGTGTATAAGAAATGAAACGTGACAGAACCCATTCCTCCATCCTTCTCCTCACTCAGTTCATGTCAGGGGATTATCCACATTTAATCCTCTGATATGAAAAATGTAACTGGTGTCCTCTGGCCCAAATGTAATGATCGGACATCCAACCAGAACACCAGAGATGAGAATTCACTCCGCCTCAGACAATGGAGGAGAAGCACGCTTGATGCCTGCTTAAATCCTGGGAGAGGAGAGTGAGGTAAGAAAGGAGTGTATCTTCTCCCAGCTGGTGTGTCTGTCAGTGAGGAGTGGATCTGGATGTTGAGAGTATTTTTCCACCCTGAGTCTTTGTAAGTGGTTGTCAGATCTAACAACAGGAGAACACAACACATGGAGACACACCTCGGCGGAGGAAGGAAGTGGCAGGTACATCACTTTTTATGATAATAGAAGAGAAGATGGAAGTGGCAGGCGCTCACAGCATCCAGCTTTTCCACTCAAACTCCTGAATGTGCACACAACCTCTTCTTCATACATAATAAAAACACGCCGACACAAACTGGCAAGAACGGGCCGCGTCTCCTGAACGGTGTTGAGGAAACAGCCGTACTCCACGCAAGGAACAAGGTGTGACTTTCTCCCGTCGCCATGTGTTAAACTGCGTAAACGGCTCATTCCTCATAAGAGAGAATGAGGTGTCAGTCTTTGGGTCCTAGAAGGTGCTGGACATGTCTCTGCGGGGCAGAGTGTGAGCGACGGCGGAGCTCCCAGCTCTGATAATCTAGGAGATAAATCATCTTTAGCCGCTCTCCAGCAGCCTGACAGACAGACGGGCCTAAGTAGCGAGGAGGGTGGCAGAGGGACACCTTCAGGTCTCCAGTGATGAAGAGTGCTGCCGTGAAGCGACCAGAGTTGTCTCCTATCCCCTGAGTCTCTGGCTGCCATTTTGGCGGCATCTCAAGGCGCTATTCCGGCTCTATCTCATGTCACCTTTCTGGCTGTCGTTCAATCCTCATGTTGGCGCATGTTTACCCTCCATTCTGGCGCCGGTTCAAGCTCCACAATGGCTGTGTTTCATTGTGGCTCTGTTTCAGCAACGTCCTCCCTCCTTACCTCCCCCGTTTCTGTTTCAGCACCCCAGGTAGCTGGACGGCTGCCCGGCATGCAGATCAGTGGGAAATCCAGGCTCAGGCCTCGTGTTTGGTGTGGCATTTTGCCTTTGTTTTCACATCTCGCCTGTAATCTAAACACCCAAAACATCTCATGCTTGACAAATCGGCCCTGAGACGAGGGAGCAGTGGAAGACAAACGGCTGGAAGCGGTTCAACCCCAGGCAGGACTGATGGTGTCCGACTGGGCCTGACCTCCCAAAGGTTAAAGACATGTTCACTTACAAAGCAATCAATTACCCAGTCTGTGTGGGCGCTTTTAACCAACCTCCCCTCCCGCCTTCCACACAGCCGGCGTTATTGATGAGGGTCCCAGCGTACAGCACACTCCAACCTGGAATGTGTTTTACATTTCTCAATTGAAATAAATTTCAAGCCTACCTGAACCTTTCTCCTACGTTCTGTCGTATTTCTCCACCCCCGCCCCTCCTCCCTCCTCCCTCCTGCCTCCCTCCCTCCCTCCTCTCTGCAGGTTGTTGGAGCAGGTTTATTCTGGTTGTTGGGCTCCATGGGCCTCGGCAGGCCCCTCAGCTGTTCCGCTGGGTTTGTAATTACCATTTCATTAAGAATGACAGTTTCGGGGGTGGTAGCACCATTTCATCTGGGTCTCGTGGGGAAGGCGCTTGCCAAATTTCTAGCTTGAGTGGCAATTATCTGTCTTCGGATCGGCAATTCACCATTTTGTACTTAGTGGCTTGACAACGGCGAAGAATGTTTTGTATGAGTAATAATATGTTTGGGATATTTACAAACACACCCACTAAGGCTTAGACTGATATGAGCTATCAGAGGAGCTACAAACACACTAGACCAAAGACACTTTCACTTCCTGTTCAAACCGTAGGACATTGGTTCTATTTTCACTATCAAGCCCCTTTTGAATACTTTATTCAGCCAAGTATCCCCAGATCAGAACCAACATTTTTTGTAGAAACAAATGACCAACTTCTTACTGAACAAAATCTTTACAATCCATCACTTAATTTGTGACAAAAGTAATTTTTTTGTGGTCCTGCAATAAGAATTAAATGTCATTGTAAATGTAACTCAACTGATTAAGTGGTGGATTTTTGTTGGCTCAGTTTTACCATTCAATTTTATTTATTTCTCCTTGTCTCAGCTGAACGTCTACTACGATTGCGCTGTCATTCAATGTCACACTCACAGTTAATAATAATGTTATTTATAGTTTGGCAATTCCAATGGGCAACATTTGGTTGCCCAGACTTTTTATTTTTAACTTAACTAAGGAGTTGTTAAAATAATCTCACGTACTGTCGAAAGGATAAATAAATAGCCTAAAGTACCCATAAAGTGGTATATGTATAGAACCATTGCTATAGGAGACACATATCCTTTAGCCATAACATTATAACCGCTGACTGGTGTAGTCAGAATAACAGTGATTATCTCCTTACAATGGTACCTGTCAGTGAGCGGGTTATAAGACGAAACATTTTGATGCGTCGGAAGAGCAGAAAAATTACCAAGTTCCCAGTCTGCAGTGGTTAGTACCTAACAAAGTGATTTAAAGAAGAGGGGAACAAATGCAAGTCTATGTTGTCGGATCCCACAGAAGAGCTACTGTAGCACCCTGCTGGACAAGTTAATGCTGGTTCCGACAGAAAGAAGTTAGAACAGTCCGTTCAGAGTTCCCTTGCTAATCCCTGTCCTCTGCCGAAAGCATCTATTAGGAGCACATCAGCATCAGAACTGGACCATGGAGCAATGGAAGAACGTGGCCTGATCCAATAAGTCAGATAACTTTTACACCATGTAGACGGCTCCTTTGTCAGGGAAAGAAATGGTACCAGGATGCACCATGGGAGAAGGGCATGTGTGATGTTTTGCCTTGCCTTGGGTTCTACCACTTATAGAGGGGTTCTTTTGGCAATAAAATCTCCTTAAAGCCATCTGAACGCAACTTTTAACCAACCTGTGGAAAGACGATCCAAGGCTGAAGAAGATTAATTTGTTAAATGAATATCTCATTCGATAAAGTAAAACGTATTTTGAAATCGTAACAGCTATGAGCGAAGATGGGCTGCGACATCGTCATATTCACAAGAGTTGTTTTTTGTAAGCCTACACTCTGGAAGCTGTTTTCCAATATTAGCATTTTCAGGCGCTAAAAACACAGTTGTTGTGTGAACAAAGAACCGCTAAAAAAGTTTGTCGTTCAATGTAAAAAACGTCGTTGTGTAAACAGCCCTGTTATCAAAGGTGTTTCAATGCAATAGTTTAAAGAGACACATCATTACACACACAACTTAGTTTAGGGGGCTGAATACTTTTTGCCTGCTTTATTACAATCATCCTTTTAAAGTTACATTTCGTTTCGTTTGTTTTTATTGGAAAGTTTGTCTGAAGAAACAAGATGGTGTCCATCCCTGTATGTCGATACGCCTTCCATAAAGATGAGCAGTAATAGGGGAGTCTGCTAGCGTATTGATCTGAGGTTCAATTCATTTCATTCATAAAGTCACTCTGGGTCTCGGTGCTCGTGTTGTATATTTTTATTTTGGATTCAATCTTCACATATTTATCTTCACTTCTTTCAATGTTCCACTTTTGGCCGTTACGCACACCGGAGCAGTAGGTTCCGAATTAAACTTCAGTGTTTCTCCGCCAGACAAAGTGTACCATAAATCAACATATAACATCGCTGGAGTCCGTTAAGATGTCAGCCTGAACCTCACTGAACACTTAATAATAATAATAATAATAATAATACATGAAAACACTCAATGCAAGACACATGCAGAAAATTCAACCACTTCACGTTAAAATATCCGTGACCTCCGTTCTCTCTGAACGGCAACATTTTTTATAATTGCAAACTCCTTTCTGTTAATGCACCTCCCGCACGCTCGCGCGAGCTCGTGGGTTTTTCTGCATGGGCACAGAAGTTATGTTCTGGGTCTGTGCTAAAACGCTTACTAACGTTCCGTCAGAGCTGACGCGAGGCTTCGGAAGAGAATCTCCCAAGGTTGCAGCACAGGAAGATTCGAGACTTAATTCCCTTTTGCTGTCTGAGAATCATTTTCCCTCCCGTAGCACAGTCACACTTTGTGGTGTGATGACTCCATTTCGCATAACGCTGTGCATGGAGAAAAAGCTAAATATATGATTTTGCCTTCCAGGAGACATCGCACTAAAGCTCGGATCGTAGAACTAAACAAATGCGGGTGTCATTACGCAAAACGGGAACATGCAATCCTCATGAAGTTCCGGTCCAACTCTAATCCAATGTGAGCCAATTTTATGTTTCTCTTCTTTTAACGTATTTTTGCAGAACAATATTTTGATATTGTTCTGCTTTAAAATGTAGTTTTAGCTTAAAATGAGGAAAGATATGACCAATAGGTTGCCAATTTGTCATTCCAGTCATTTGTATGTCGCATGGAAAAGAGACGTGAGGAGGAAAGGCAGGGACTCGACCCAGCAACCAAAACAGATACTGAAGAATCTTAGATCACTACACACACAACCACACGCACGCACACACACACACACACACACACACACACACACATACAGTGTGCTGCAATTTGCTATTACAGACCGCATCACTTATATGATTAAGAAAATATTGCCATTTCTAAACATTCCCTGAAAATACAAATATAAGAAATACAACAAGAGACAGAAATAGTTGAGATAGACGATGACAGACAAATGTAGAGAGAAATTCAAACTCTGCTTTGATTTTCACGTCCACACATCTGGATATTTCCCGCATGTAGGAGATCCAACCGTCAGTAACTCAGTTATTGATCATTCCTGATGGGAAACTTGATTAACAGTCAGGAGCACATGATAAAAACAACAACTGAACATGAAAAGTACACAGAACACATAAAGAAACAAATAATACATACATAATGTAAATGTAGAACTTATGTGTACATTTACTTCACTTTTATCTTTATCAAAGTATTTTTCAAACCGTATATGTTTAATTTCCATCCAGTATGACGTCTGATTACTTTTTACACCGGAGTTTTTTCTCCACTGAGCTGCAGGGAATGATTAAATCAACAAACCAAACCAATTCTATTTTAAAAGAACTCCCGCTGCAGATGAAACGTAGATTAGGAAGTCGTACTTGAGCAGAGAAAGAGGTCTGTAGATCTTCTCCACCACTTCCTCCAGCGAGCATCGAGATCACATCAGGACAAAACTCTTCTGATCCCTGTTAATAACAAGTCCAAACAACAAATAGGAGTTTAAACCAAACTTTAAACCTTTAAACTTTTAACCTATGTTGTTTTATTTTTCCTTTTTCTATCTTATATTAGTTATTGTTTTAATGTCTGTTTTTTGTTTTTTTTACCTTTCAGCACATATTCACGGGTTTAATGAGGACGTACAGGAAAACCCAAGATGACGGATACATAATTGAGAAATGCGATTTTATTCATTCACCAATCATTTAAAACTAATATTATTTACTCTGTACTTGAATTTATATTTTATTTTGTGTATCGCTGGTTGAAATTCACCAAACTAATATTCCAGCCCCCTTTCTGTCACACCAGTAGACCTAATCCCGAATAGATTCGGAAAAGACGTCTGATTGGAAGGAAAATGCTGCATGTAAAAAAAAAAATTACAGAGTGGAAAGAATCTTTCCGACTTAGATTTCATTCCTTTGCAAGGAGGTAGTCTAAATCCTTTCGGAAAGCCTTTCCGATAGCCAGTCGCTGCATGTAAGCGCTGTTTCGGAAAGCTTTCTGTTTGAGCTGGACTTGCACATGCCCAGCGCCGTGACGTAAGTCTCCGGCTGAGTGGATATGGCGACTCAAAAGTAGTACCGGTCTGCATCAGAGAGTGATTTTTTTTTGCAGCTATGAAATGTTTTAACATTTTTTGACGGTTAGATGGTGGAAAAGTCACTTCCACCCATGCCCTCTTTGTCGTATTCTTCTTCTGGGCGGATGTTGGCCTTTCCGACGATCGATCGACGATCCACATGAACAGGAGTGTGGATCCTCCGCGCATGTCTGAAAGCGTTTCCGATTAGATGTCGCGATGCATGTGAACCATGAGTTGGTAAAGATCACAGGTCATGTAAACAGGCGACCGACATTGCAATTCGGAAAGGTTTAATTCGGAAAGGAGAAAAGTGTCCCTTGTAAATCCACCTGCCGAAGAGAAATACATTTCAAAAGCGCCTGTGCTGCACCCTCTGTTTTGGAATGTGAACACTGCTTGAAATATCCAGAGTCCACCAACAACACTGCCCTAGTGTCGTTTCCTCATGGACATTAGACGAGTTGAGTGACGTCTAATGTCCATGAGGAACATTAGACACAGTACCTCATTTCGTGGAATACACGTATTTTAAGTTATCCAGAGAAACAGACAAAAAGATTCAAACTCCTTCTCTAATTTGTCAATGAAGCTGATTCTGATGAAACATAAATGATTTATTCAATATAAAACATTGAAGTTTCACCCAAATTTTCAACCCAGCAGCACCGAATATGTATCAGAGTTTTAAATTGGGCACACGTGATTAGCGTTTGTAATTCACGATCTGACGTGAGGGGAATTATGGTCACAATCTACCTTCATGTTCCTCATGACAAAGAAGCATTTTTACAGAAGATTGTGATGTCAAGTAAAGTTTACCTTTAACCTTTTATCATTCATTTATTCATTCATTTCATCCTGTTACATATTTGTTTGAATTTTTTGTCTTCAGTCTCAGTTGTGTTAAAAAGATCTTCGGGAATTTGTACAGAATTTGACGAAATTACCTCAAGTTGGTTCCCTTGGGATTTTCCGTTGACATAAAAGGGAGATAAGTGACAAACTCCTTTTTAATCCCCTTTGGTCTTCTGCATACTCTGTAAAAAAGGAAAAAATTGTAAATTTACAGTAAGATACTGGCAGCTGTAGTTGCCAGGACCTTTGCAATACAAATTGCAATTTAGCACTTTGAGATTTGATCATAATGTAAAGTGTGTAATAAATTAAATGTATTGTTATTTTATTATTATCCAAAAAATACAGTCATCATTTACAAGAACGGTAAGTTCTACAGTTACGTAGTTACTATAGGCCTTTTACTTACAAAAAATTACAGTAATCTATTTAACAGTAGTTAAATTACTCTTATTAATTAAGAATAAATGAAATTGTTGGTAGAGATTACTGTAAGAAACGGCAAAAGTAAATACTGTAAAATGCAATGCAGTGTATCACTATAGTAGATAAGGTGAATTATCTAAAATAAAGAAACAATAACTCGTTTTAAGTAATGGTCAGAATATATGGAAAATACAGAGTTTTACTTTGAAAATGAAAGCAACAATACTTTAATGTCCCAAGTTACTACCGTAAAATTATTTTTTTATTTCAATTGCTGACTTAACAGACTTAACTTAATTCGGTATAAATAGCAGACTTAACGCGTATAAAAAAGTTCAAAAAACAACTTTAAATATGTAACAGCAGCACAATATCATTTTTATGAAAAACAAGTTGCTAAAAATACAGTATAGATTTTGAAATTACCTCAATATCCAGCTCAAAAGTCTGAAATTATTGCAATTTATTGTTATTTTATTTATGGCAATTTATCTTAATGTCTGGAACGCAGTGTTTGTATTTTTTACGGTAAAATTCTGGCAAAAATAGATGCCGGTATTTTACCGTAATTATATGTTACGGGTTTTTGTTACAGAGAACATTTTTAACTTGAATGTTCCTGAAAACGATAGCGTGGAGTGGATGGGAGACAGGAAGTGTGTGAGAACCTCTTAAGAGTGTCTCTCTACGTGTTTACTTCTTCTTTTAAGAAGAAAAAATGGCAGGCGTCTGCTGCGCTGAGTTATAGTGACATGACTCACGCGATGTCTACTGCGAGTGACGGCTTCAGCTCTTTTAATTGCATGTCTGCTCTGAATGATGGGATACTTAATTCCTACACATTCCACACAATTGCTTTTCACACTAGCAGAGGCCTGGGGAGGCAGCCGAGGCTTTCTGCGACCATATGGAGGGGGAGGCACGCTGAGTGATTGGAAGCTTAACGCCTCATCCGTGCGAGCGTCGGGCTGCTACTGAAGCTGCAGACGGGCAAGTGAAGCAGCACATTTAATGAAACACATTCCACACACCACAGACCTTAGAAGCACAATTAGCAAGATGAGAAAAAAAAAAGCTCAAATCTATCTTCAACACACTCAAAGCAGTGGTGATGCTACACCCCGAGGGGCCCCAGTCTACGATCCCGCCCCCCCTTGGAATTTTGAGCTGGCTTAATATTTAGCAAGTGTTAGCTAGCTAGCTGGATATTTCGCTAGTGTTGAGGCTTGCTGTAGCCCAATGCTAAATATGAATCTGGATACAGAAAGTTAAGAAAGCTGATAAGTAAGTCTTTAAGCTGTGGCTTCTTAATTCGTACTTATATACATTTTCCGAGAGTTTACAGATATGGAAAAAACAGATCAGTAACACTGGAGAACATCAGGAGACACCGTAGCCATGATTCAAGCAAGAATCAATCAATTTCCAAGGAGACACAACCAAAAGAGGCAAACAATCATGGGAAGTTACAAACTCTACAAGTATTCCATGAACCCCACAGGCCCCCAATGAGGAAGTTGTTGCCTCTCTTTGCCGCTTTTCTCTTTTTCACACCTCTTTTACTACCATTTTTCTTGTTGATAACAAAACGTTTGACTCTTTACTGCCACCCTGTGGAAGTATCAATGTAGACACAAAGGATATTGAGGTATGTGGGTTTTGATGGATATATTTTATATGGAACTATCTATTCCCATATGTGGAGGGAGAATTAATCTACCTTTAGCTCGCTCCCACTCATATCACCCTCCTCCCTAAATTTACTTGTCACTAGTTTTTTAATGGCGTATATCTGTTATTTTCTTTGCCAATAATAAATAAGGCCTACTTCTCAGCTGACTATAAAACAAAGATTTTAAGAAAAGCTGCCACAATCTGTGACTCATTAGACTTCTTTGATTAATGAAATTAACTGAAAAGCTAGGTACCTGGTTAGCTACCTTGCTAATGCTAGCACATGGGCGTGGCCTGTCTTGAATTGTTGTTTCGATATCCACTTATAGCTATATCAGTGCAGTGTTTCCTCCTTAGTTGGGCTGCTGGGGTGTTACGATACATTGATCGTTACTGGTATATCAGTTTGTTGAACAACTGTCCAATCAAAGCGATGGAAAGTCAAAATATCGATATATATTAATCGTTTTTAAGATACGCCTTTTGAAATTAATACCGGCGCACAGATTCTGTTCCCTATCAGCCCACAGACCTGCGGACCAATAGCCAGAGGCCTATTTTAATTTCATCCTTTTAATATCCCTGAACGTTAACATTAACGTTCACTTTGGCCGATAACCCGTTCTTCAAATGAGAGATAAAGTCTTCCACTTGCAGTCCGAATGTTTACTGCCTCACAACGATATGGAAAAATATTAAGCGCTTTGTCTGTTAGCTTAATGCTAACAAATAGTGGGAATTGCATACACATGCTAATGGGGTTAGCATCAACGGCGCGACCATAATCAAACAATAAACAAGTTTATGTACAAATAAACCCTAAACATATATTTATCAGTTAAACTTCACAAAGTATTTGTCAATGAGACGCTGAGTTCAGACATAACGCAAATTAGTCAACGCAAAAAATATACTCTTCAGAAGACATTATTTATGAGTGGCTGTTTACGGAACACCAACTTCCTGTCGACGTTTGTTCTGTAGGATGTTAAACACTCACAGTTTAATAACTCCAACCCACTGAGCACAGCACCGATCAGATCCATTTAAATACAATGTCATGAAACATAAATGTAGACAGTTATGTTCATAATTTATTGGTAATCAGGGTTCCTTTATGTTAACTGATAAGAAAAAATATATTTGTATCTAAACATGAAAAATGTGTAACATTACAGTGAAACACCGCTCGTTGTTCTTCTTGCTACTTTTTTGTTATTATTATTAAAATCTAAAATTGGCGAAACATGTCTTTATAATTACTTTATAATTTTTTCGTACTCAATGTGACTTCAACCAAAATATTATAAATATTATTAACATATTATCGTCTGAAATCGATCGCAGGCCACTGAATGGAACCCAACCGTAATCGTTTCGTGGGAGAACTTGTGATATCAGCAAATATCGTATCTTCGTCCAATAAATCGAATATTGTATCGTGGTGGAACTGGTGATTTACAGCCTTCATTGCATATTGTGCCAACATGAATGTCTATTTCGAGACACCTACTTTCCTAAATGGGTTCAGAGTCCCTGAAAGGACCTTATCCGGATGGTGCAAGCCTCACTCTCAGAGGAAAATGGAAACTACATACGTCTCAACCTTTCTGGTGGCCATCTTTGCTATATAGCAGAAGGGGAGGAGCTTACGAGACTCTTTAAAAATGTGAAATTAGCGGCTGATTTAGCGACAGTCTCAACACTACACTGTTTTCACTACCATGCAGTGTAAGGTTATATCTTACAGGTCATTTCACTAATGGAATTGATGGGAAACAGTGACACTATTATTAATAAGTTGTGTAAGACTTGCCCTTCACATGCTCATGGACTCAAATCTAAAGCCAGGACACGGCTGAATAAATCCATCCCGTAACATTAGAAACACATTGTTCTCTGATATTACGGGTCGCGGGTGCTGTAAGCCGTTAACAAAAAGGATTTCCTGTTAATAACAGGTAAAGCAGCAGCCATGTAGACGTGGAGCATGATGTTCTCTCTCCCGGTTGCATCTCATTCTATAATTGTTCTTAGAAAAACATTTCACCGCGTGTACATCATTTCAAATGGCACGAATGTCAATTTATGTTGTCAACATTTCACATGTGACAGTCTACTCCACATGCTTTGTACTCACTTGGTCACTTTAAACAAGTGCTTAAGTGCTTTTACAACTTAAAGTGGGATACAGGAATACTCAACTGTAATTAAAGTCTTCTTTTTTTTTTCTCGCCACAGTCACCAAATGCTTACTCATGGGGGATTTGTTGGGTCTGTCTGGAGTAAAGAGTACAATTTCGACATGCTCTTTAGGAAATCACCTTTACAGACATTTTGTTGTGTATTGGTGCTATAAAAATAAAATGTATTTGATTAGATTTTAATTAAACAAACTACATTTAAGATGTATCACATTCTCTTGACGAAGTCTCACCTATTCTCAAGGTATTCTTTTAGAATAAAACACAGATTTCTTGTCAAACCATATCATTCATGTTTTTTAAATGCAGTATTATCACTTTGTATAAACAAAGACTGGAATTGTTCCACTAAAAATATATATTTAGATACCAGCACTCAATACTCTACTCTTTCGCAAAATATCATATAAAACGTGGAGGAGCCACATGAATCAGTTCACGTACCACATGTGAACTTAGTGACATTCCTTCAAGGCGACGTTCAGGTAAAACAAACCCATACATACAGCACAGGAGCAGGTATGTGTCAGCCAACGCACTAACAGGGTCTCCCTGCAGCTACAAACTCCCAAACTTTTACATTTCCACTCATAAATATCTGACTTTTTGTCACAATAGCTTGAAATACTAACGTAAACATAAAGCTTTACTTTTAGAACTAAAAATGTCAGTTTTTTAACGCATACTGACCTGTTTACAAAAGATAGAGCGCAGCTGCAATGAAGACATAGACAACCACGTTCTCTCTCCAGGTGGCATCTGAGGGCCGTTGGAAGATAACACTCTCACACCTGAGGAGATCCACTCCATTACCCAGGGTTCTGCCCCGGTGCTGCTCCTCTCTGCATTCATCTTACTTTGTGAACATTGATTATCTTTGGCACATTTTGAATCATTATGTTGTACAGAAAAATGTATGCCACTTCACCGAACCTGTTTACAATTTGACCCCGTAGCAACTTTTTTTGCTAAAGAGTAAGGGACCAAGGATGGTGCCCAGGGAAACGCCACATGTCAGAGTGGCCACCGAGGAGAAGGCATTAACCATGGCTATTGAGAAAGTCCTATTCGATAAGGGTGGGGTTGTTTTTTGCATATTAAAGCCTGTGAGGACTAACTGCTCTGGTCCATTTAGAGAGTCCAAGAAATTAGATTAACAAATGCCCAATAGAAATGAAGTATGAGAAGAAATAAGTTTCCCACATTTTATTTTTCTTGGTGAGGATATTACAGAATTAAATATAAAAATTGTGTAAAATTACCCTTTATAATAATGGGAAAAAAATGTTAATTAAAAAGCCCCTAGCAGGTACATTTTTGCCAATTTACAAGTATAAAACAAACGTAGTGACACATTTGGTTGTACCACGATTACACACAAACATGATCTCCTACAACCTCTGACGCACCCCCCCCACCCCCCCACCCCCACACACACGCACACACACACACACAAATGCACACACAGGAACAACCCCCAGTATGCTAGTCTCACACAAACATAAAGAAAACCCTAATATTCACATAAAAGCTCTCTCTCTCAGACACCCAAACACACACACACACATATTCTGCATTATAAAGTGTGTTGACAGCCCTGTCTACTCATGTAGCTCCATCAGACCCCCTGCTGTCCTGTGAATGGGTCACTTCTGCTTCATCTCACTCATCACTCCGTCACATCACCAGTTTTCTGCTGAATGTGACTGCGAACAAAGCTGTAGAGCCGTGGTTTTCAAAGTGGTCCTTAAAATACCATGCATAAGACTGTACGGTTATTATTTTAGTGGAGTTTCTCTAGTTTTCTTCTTATCTGATCTATCAAATGAGGGGCTCGTGGCCTAATTTGTGTCAACTTAAGGGTGCTTGACATGAAAAACGTTTGGGAACCGCTGCTCAAGCGCTACATCAGATAGTGAATGACATTTCCAACCCAGCGTTTCTGAAAAAACTGAAGGTTCTCAGTGGTTAGAACTCAGCATGTCAGAGATGTTGTATTACAAAAAGCTAAAAACTAGACCTATGTTGACGTCCCGACAGCAAGGGCATATTCCCAAAAAGTCCTTAATCATCTGCCTTATGCAAGCTATCACCCTGATTGAACTCACAACTTAAATGTGAAGTTATGTCCGCAGTATTTTAAATAATAAGAAGGTCCAGCTAGACGGTAAAATATGAACTATTAGAGTAAAATATGATATACATACACATTTTCCTTAGGTCTACTCATGTTCACCAAATTTGGAATAAATCGCATCAATGGGTATGGAAAAATGATGCCGCAACATCTTTTGGCGTTAAGACACCCCCTAATGTCAAAAATATACAACCCATCTTTCCCAAAATCAGTCCAGTTCTTCCACGCACTAGGATCCATGAAATAGTTTTGGAGTTCTCTCTGGAAAACAGTGTTTTCCATAAAAAAGCTCCCCATTGTGAGTGAAATATGAACTACTAGAGTAAAGTATGATAGTTACAAGATAAGTATCTTCAAGTTGATTCATATTCACTAAGTTTGGATTAAATCACCACCGATTGAACAATGATGGTCCAAAAACATATGGAGATAAAGCTCCGCCTTGTGTCGAAAATCAATCCAGTTCTTCCTCACACTAAAATCTATGGGGGTATACAGTTTCAAAATGATCCATGGAATAGATTTTGAGTTATGGTGCAAACACGATGGATCTGAGGTTGACACCTATTCCTCCTACAAATCTTTTCCTGGAGGGTCAGTCTTTTCACAGACAAAGATTAACCCTCAGTTTCATCCTGGCTTTTCTAAACATCACTTTTTTTCAAGGTTGATGTGTGATAACTAACACTGCTTTCTTCTTTTCTTTACACCGAAACAATTCCATGAGTTTACATCTAAATCTAGCACCACTGTGAGATTCCGATTATTTGATGCATTCTAAGGCTCGAAACATGTTTTTTCTTTTGTTGCACCATATGTATTACATGGTTTCAACATTGAATCTTTACATTCATCCAGTCACTAGATGAGAACAGTGTGTCATTTTTCTTTTATATTCATCAGTAATTCCTTTTTCAGTTTGGAACATTAGTATGCTAAGATTTGTTTCAATACAAACAGTGCTAAACGACTTTTTTTTTTGCACCAGTAACGCAGACCTGGCCCATGAGGAGGCGGGAAAGAGTTCCAGGATGGGGGGTAAGGCTGCTCCTGGATATCACCCATCCACAGGACGTTGAGATGTTATACATTTAATATACATCTTAGGTGTGTGTTAGTAGATGACTGCATATATTCTGCATATATCTAGTTTATTCTGAATTATCATTCACTAACTTCTTTATGCAGCCAAGTGTAGAACATGGATAGTTATATTACTGTCATTCTTGAAATGCTTAAATTGACTAGACTGTTTTATTCCTGCTTTTATCTGGCACTACAATGAAAAATGCAGATTTGTTAACCTATGAAATAATGCTAGTTCATATTTACAAAATATAATATAACTAAATTCTTCTCTCTTAAAGTGTTGGTAATAATTTCTTGAAATTTTCTGCATCAAAGTACAACGACATTTAAAGCAGACCTACTGGTATTGACCTCAGATGAAGCATTTAAATGTGAAACCCTGGAAATACCCCTGCCCCAAAAGACCCCAGCAGGGGCTTGTGTATGCAAAGTCAGAAGGGAGAAAGAGAGAGAGACAACGTCTTTATGGAGATAGATACAGTCTGCATTAAGTAGCCAATGCTTGTTCAAGAAATGCCCTTAATGACTTTAATTGATCTATATTAGCTTCCATTAGTGGGGGACACAGGAGGAAAACAAGGTTGTTATTCCAGCAGAGCGATCAGAGAAGCCGAGCAGACAGAGATAGCGACAGAGATGGAGAGAGGAAGAAGAGAGACTGCAGGTATAGGTTAAATATCAGGATTGGTTCTGGCCTCAGTCAGGCTGCGCTGCCATGCGAAGATAGATACAGAGTCACGCAGACAAAGTCAGTGCATCCATTTCTTCTTCAAGGTTAATCTTCTTAAGCTGAAACTAATGTGGACTGCAGAGACGTGTCTAGTTGTAAAATCTTTGGGAATTATGATCTGCTAAAAACAGTTTTGAACAGAAACTACTCAAGCTGCAAAGGTTTTCAAGCAGGGTTTCTCAAGCAGTATCATTCTAGATCAGGTGAATGTTCAATAGAAAAGCCTTAAGGTTTCAATCGCATAAAGTGGGCTGAAATGAAGAGTCCTAAGATGTCTCTAAAATTAAACCGTGGCTTAGAAAGACCAAAGCAAATCGGCTGCTTTTCATTTCATGCAGTTGCAAAAAAAGGAAATTCAAGACTTGTTTCTACGAAATTAGTTCTACGTAATAATGTTTTGCATTAGAAAAGTAAGTTCATTTCAACAAACTTTAAACATACTTCGTCTTAATGAGATTTCGTTTGAATTTCCTTCCAGAACCGCTATCTGGCTCACGGTCCATTTTCCCATACCTCATGAATTAGACCCTGAGATACTTGAACTCCTGCGCTTGACACAGCAACTCAACCCCAACCTAATGAGGACTATCAACTGTTCTCTGGCAGAGACACGTGGCTTCAGACTTGGGTGTGCTAACTCTAATACCAGCTGCTTCACACTCAGCTGCAAACTGCTCCGGTGCTGTTGGAGATCCAGGACTGATGGCGCCAACAGAATCACATCATCTGCAAACAGCTGAGATGCAGTTCCAAGCTCCCCATGCCAGACCCTGTCCTCTCCCAGACAGCACCTTGAGAACCTGTCCTTAAATATCAGGAACTGGATTTGAGACAAGTACCACCCTCGACCCACTGACACCCACCTAGTTAAGGTATGAATTCAGTCAAGTCGGGTCCATCAAGAGACTAAAATACGCAATTGACGTACGTCTAAGTAGCATAGAATATTATTTGTTATAATAAGAACAGCCTCCTTAAATTTTGTGATTTTCTGTCATTTAGAGCCCACATGGTCCTTCCGCAGCTATGCTTTAATTCTAAACTCTTGCCAAACAATAATTCCCATTCCCCATTTTATTTTTGTTCAATACAACACACTTATGTTTAAGAATATTGCCTTCTTCGTAGTATGGCTGTTTTTTCAGTGTGTAATCTCCATTGATCCCTGGAATAACATGGTGAATACAGTGTGACTATGTTTTAATGTTTGATTCCCAAAGATTTGTCACACAGGCCTACATTAAAAAAAAAAACTAGAATAACCACCTCCTGGTTGAAGGGGGGAAATAGTTATGTTACATTCATGTCTCTCTGTTCAGAATTCGTTTGAATGATAGAGAGAAAACAAGAATCTTCTCTGGCTCAGTGTCAGTATAACCAGTGAGCTTTTAGTGGACAATGATGTTTCAGATATGAATGCTACTGCAAAGCTACAAATGATAGAGATGGTCTATTGGAGGGAAATCTACTGTACGAATGGATTAATAATTACTTATAATCCCACTAATAATCCCAAATAATAATTAATAATCCCACTCATAATTACTCTGAGTGAGAGAAATCATAAAATCGGTCCATGAATTATTGAGTTACATCTAAAAACATTTATCACTGACCCTCAAAATGAAAATCAGCAGTTTATCTTTCAGTCCAACTAGACACTTAATTTGAAATAATTCCCTAAAGATGTTCCAGACTTACCATGTTCATGAGGATGGGATGGACTTGAGGTAATGACGATCTTGATCTTTGACCTTCCAATGCCAGAATGTAATTAGTTCGTCATTAGTTTGAATATTTGAACCAAATATGAAATAACTCCCTCATTATGGGATGAGTTTTCGAATGGATAAACGGACAAGTAGACGCCGCTAGCCGCAACCATTGCCATTATGGAGGTGCGAGGAGCTGAAGATTTGATTACACCAAGCTGAGACCGATTACTACCTGAGAAAATCTGTCAATTTTCACCTTTTTAAGTATTTTTTTTATTATTATGAAAAGCTCCTACGTTTTCCTCCAGTAGTGTTTTCGGTATTGGTTTGTTTGAATTATACAGAATTATGTAAAAAGTATGGAAGCCGACAACAGCCAGGGTGCCAGATAATTATTTCTTGGCCATTATCTAATGATAATTAATGAGATAACTAGCTCATTATCATGTGAAGACATAAGCCTAAATTGACGTTGCCATGGCGACACAAGCTCAACCCGGAAGTTAGGCAAAGCGACAACAATATGAGAGAACAGTGGATGAAAACAAGAAATATACTGATTAATATCGTAACATACAAAGTACCATAAAACACAACAATCAAAGTATATTATACTAAAGAAAACTTTTATCCACCAAAAGAAAAACGTGCGTATTTACTTCCAGTGTCGCCGTGGCAACATGTACACGCTGATGAAAGAATATCCATAAAAGCAGTTTTCTGCCTGTGTTGAACCTTTATTGAGACAGAATATAATGTGTTTATCAATAACGGAACCTCATTTGTCAATATTTAATATCATTTGTTGTATTCATAATCTTGTTTGAGGTTTAATTCCAGTCACATGACTGCACAACCTGGAAGTCAAGCAATGCGTCACAAATGAGATAAATGGCGGATGATTTTCATTTTAAATAAGTTAATCCAGTTACGAGACTCCTGATCTATGATTAACATTCAGGAAATAAACAGTTTACCGCCTGTTTTTCTCATTAACGTGAGAAAACGGTTGTGAATATTAAGTCGTTATATTGACAAAATGGGATAATTATCTCGTTATCTCGATATGACGGCCAACAATAAATAACTGCCACCATGGCTGCTCTCGGCTACCATAAAAAAAAAGGCATGGGCATAAGATGGAATAAAACAATGCATGAAGGTTTGATATGGATTTGGATGAAAGGGTTGGAGTCAGGAGTTTGTCATCAACATTCCTGATAGATTAGCATTTTTCTTTAACTTGTTCTCTAATTATGCAAAAACTACATGATGGATATTCGCTGGAATTGGTGGGGAGCCTGATAAGTTAAGTCGACATCTGTAGGATAAATTTGCCATTGTGGAAGTAAGAGTTTGTCCTTCTTAGACTCGCGTTCAAAAAAAATCCTTCAACATCCTGCAGTTACTTTCAAATTGTCATAATTAGAACCAGTAAATATTTGCGTTGGTCTTAAACCTCTGAGTAACTCTATTCTACAATTAAATCAGTGGATAAGGCGGATACAGGCCAACCAGTGCTGGAAATCTTTTCCTCCAACCTCACGGACCTCTAATCGAGCCAACCATCCATCCCTTTCTCTTCACAGAGCTCTGTTTGTGTTTCTAGGGGGGAGCAGGCTGACCCCCGACCCCGGGCTAATGAGAGCGATAACGAGGATTAAAAGGGGGTGACTGGAAGGTGTCTGAGAGTGGGGTCTTAACAATTACACCAGGCTGCCAACATGCCTTTCTTCATGACTCAGGAAATTACAGTCTCTCCCTGGCTCTGCCCCCACACTCTCTCAGTCAGCACACAAAAGAAAAGGCTTATGGAAAATAATAAATTATCTCACGGCCACCTTAACTTGGATGTAAATCGCCGGGCAATTATGTTTTAATAGCCCTTTAAGAGAATGAATAATTGGGTTGACAGTGCCCGGGTTGATCATGCTCGCCCGTCTCTTTCTGTTTCTGAGCACCACTGGAGGCGAGCTCTGGGTCTGTGGATCGGTAAGCTCACATGAAAACACTGCAACAGCGATATCTAACACACTGCATAACAACTATTATCATTAGACTAAATGAAAACTTTATCCCTGTTAACCATGCATTGCCAGTGTTTGTTTTATTTTTTCCGTACCCTCATTTCATGGTTATAATTAATAATTGCTAGGGTGCGTTCCATTCTTAGATGGGACCTCTTTCATCAGATCTTCTCCTGAGTAAGCTTTTGGTTTTATAGGTGTAGATATTCGTCTCGTCTTCCATGGTGGCTGTCGTCTCATCATCTATGTTTATGCAAGACTAAACATTATAACGAGTAACAACTCTCTGAAACCTGGAACTCTACTCTACTACTTGGACTCTTCGTTTATGTTTATCTGCACTTTTATGTACATGTTTATTTCCATTTTTATTTTGCAATTTTTTAAATTTATGTATGTGTATGTGTAGACCTATATATGCCTACACACATATACATATATATTATACATATATAGATACACACACTACCTATCTTAAGAATAACGGAAGACAAACTAATTGGACTTACCGCCGGGAAAAACCATTTGCTGAGGAAAGTCTTATCTTTAACTCTTGACGCTCTGGGGTCGGGCTAATAGTGTTCAACAAGCCAATGCTCAGTATTTTCTTACAGCTAAAAAATCACCTCTGTGACCGGTCAGTAATTTATTCACTTTAACCTACTGTATTAGCGCATTGAATCGAAAAACATGTATGTAGGGACACCGTGATGTTAGGATCCAAAGGGTTAAGACAGTAGTAAGATCTCAAATCCACATCTGTTTGAGGACCCATCAATTTTTATTGGTTTTGCTACAAAACCCAGATGGGGGGGAAAAAAACAAAAAATGAGAAAATTAGTATTTGAGGTTAGGGTGAGACATATAAATATTGATTTGAAATTAAAATGAGAGGAGATGAAATCTCCTGTTGAGAAGACTTTACTCATTCAAGATCATTCAGTGAACTCTTTTTTTGATCAGGATAATAATAATAATAATAATAATAATAATAATAATAATAATAATAATAATAATAATAATAACAATAATAATAACAATAATAATAATAATAATAATAATAATAATAATAATAATAATAATAATAATAATAATAATAATAATGATAATAATACATTTCATATATAATGCACTTTACATTTGGATCAAATCTCAAAGTGCTACAAAGTAAAAGCAGATAAAAACATCAATAAAATATAATAATAACTATATAAAAACATGACCAAAAAGCAGCAATGTTAATTAAAGATATAGTTCTGCTAAAAAAGAAAGTTTTAAATCCTTTTTTATATGTGTAAGTCATCTGTGGAGCCCTCAGATGGTCAGGGAGGGCATTCCACAGACAAGGGGCAGCAGAACAGAAGGCCCGATCAACCATGGTGCTGAGCTTAGTCCGGGGAAGGAGGAGGCGGTATGAGTGGGTAGAACGGAGGGATTGTGTTGAGGTCAGTGGGGTGAGTAGTTCTTTTAGGTAGGGGGGTGCATTACCATGGATGCACTGGTGAGTGAGGAGAGAGATCTTATAATCAATCCTGGTGGAGATGGGAAGCCAATGAAGGGAACGAAGAACAGGGGTGATGTGTTCGTGTTTATGAACTCTCATCAGGATCCTTGCAGCACTGTTTTGAACATACTGTAGTCTTTGAAGACTTTTATCAGGGATCCCGATGAGAAGTGCGTTACAGTAATCCAGTCTGGAGGAGACAAACGCGTGGACCAGCTTTTCAGCATCATTCAAGGTGAAGGAAGAACGGAGTTTGGAAATATTTCTGAGATGGTGACAGGAGATCTTGCAGATGTGTTTGATGTGGGATTCAAAAGTGAGTTGAGGGTCAAATCCTACACCGAGGTTGGTGACTGATGATGAGAGGGGAATGTCCTGACCAGAGAAGGTAATACTGGTTATGGAGGAAGACTGGGTCTGATGAGGGTTGCCAATTAAAATTGCTTCGGTTTTGGAGCTGTTCAACTGGAGAAAGTTGTATTTCATCCACACCTTTATCTCCTCCAGACAAGCACGGAGAGTTGACAGGGGAGATGATGATGTTTTAAGTCCTTTTTTAAATGTGTCAGTCATCTGTAGAGCCCTCAGATGGTCAGGGAGGGCATTCCACAGACGAGGGGCCGCAGAACAGAAGGTCCAATCACCCATGGTGCTGAGCTTAGTCCAGGGAAGGAGGAGGTGGTATAAGGCTAAGGATAAGGATAAGGATAAGGCATGAATGAGAGTATTTGTGGTTTTTTGGGCTCACCGTAATATTAATAATAACTTATTTGTGTCAAGGTGAAATGAAAGAGACTCATTTTCAGATTCCATCTTACTTTCCTTTGGGAGACAGACTCATTTTCCATGTTGAATTGTCCTTCAATACCATTATACTCATCAGGACAGTGTAGTTATGGTGTATATCTGCCAACAAAATACTCAAAATAACAACATACCCGAGAGCATAGAATTTTACAGTAGGCTTATAATGATTTTCATTTGAACTCCAGCTCTTAAAGTGGAAAATTATCTATGCAAAAATATATACGTAAAATGTTGGTCTAAATTATGAAAATATGAACTTTTATTATAAGTGTATTGACTAACAAATATGCATTCTATCAAACTTAATCAAATAATCAAGGATGTGCATGAAGTGGGATATGTTCCAAACGAAACCAAAGATAGTATCAAAGCTCTCTTAACATTTTCTCGAAATGTTCTGCATGAACTTTTCACACGGTCCCTAACTTCAGTTTGTTAATTTCCTTGCTGCTTTTATGAACCGCAGCAAATGTCTGAATATCAAACTTAAACTATTAACATCCCAAACATCTTTGTTTGCATGTTTGCATTTCTGCATCATGATGCTTTGACGACTGTAATTTCCTGTTTGCACTATGCAGACACTAATGTGGATTTATGAATGTTTGCCATATTAAACAAATAACCTAGTATGACTGTGACTTGTACATGAAATGTGTTTTTTTAATGACTGAGAGGAATTGCTTTGAGATTTTGCAGAAACTTTGATCAGTCAGGCCAATCAATACATAAATAACTGAAATGGATAATGTAGATATGTGGATCTGTTCACACCCAATTGTCCATATCAGACCCTAGTAGTGGAATTATGTTGAATAACATAACAAATATGCAGCATAAATAAATATTCCAAATCATAATTTGTACATAAATAACATTTTTCCAGCAATTTATGATTGGATCATTGATGTATGTAGGCCGATTTTTTTTTCCTTATAAAAAAAGAAAAGACATCCAATGAGCACCCTTCCAACATACTGTAATTGCCACCACCTACCCTCACACATAGATGGGCACAGCCAGCTCCCCTTGACCTCTGACCTGGACTGTGACCTGTGGATGATTGACATGTGTCTTGACGTGGCTTCCATTGGGAGGTATTGAAATTGGATTTGATGGGTGAAGGGAAAAATCAATCAAGAACCACCTTATGAGGCTGGAACAACATAAACACCGGGGGGTGGGGGGGTGGGGGGGTGGGGGGGACATTGAGTGAGTGAAACAGAAACAGAAAAAATGAGAAAATGGTGACTGAGAGTCTGAGACTAGACTGACAGAGTCTGACACAGGAAGGGGAAATCATCACAAATCCTTTGCAGGATGTCGGACCAGACTGCAATGAACAAGCAAATGGTGGGATAAACCTATATTTATCTCCCCTCTTCCTTTCATCTGGGGAAGAAGACAAACGGGGTAAGAAATTGATCAGATGAGCATCTGTTAGGCTTGGCAACAGTCACAAGTCTGCAGAGACGGTTCTTAAAGTCCATTTTTCAATCCCATCTCCATTACTGTCAGTGCTGTACAGCCCTTAAAGGACTGCTCCGCAGTAAAGTAAGAGAAGGAGAGCTGTATGATATGCAAATACAGCTCAGTGCAGCTCAGTTTGTCACCGCGTTAGTGTTTCCTTTGGGATGAAGGTTCAGTAATTCCTGAAACTACAGTTAGGGCTTGACACACACAATTCATGCTGTGGGTTTCCACGGCATTAATGCAAGAACAGTGTAAAATTGGACTTGTTTCTTGTTTCTTTTATACCAACGTTCTAGTTTTTTGTATTGGTGTGACACTTTATATATTTTTGGCGGGTATTTAAATGAGGATATTTGTATAATGCTCCACATGACCTCACTATAGGAACAACAATTCAAGTGCTATCTGGTCACATGTTTATCCCGTGACAGGGAGAGTCAGAATGGCATTGATTAAACATAACAACAGCACCTGAGTAGGATATATTAAGCAGCAATTGAACATTTTGTCCTCATGCATGTGACAGTTGATGAGCTGGAAATCGAGAAAAATGGGCAAGCATAGGGATCTAAGCAAACTCTGACAAGGGTGAAATTGAGATATCTAAAAAATTTGGTTAGAACATCTCCAATGCTGTCTTGTTGGAACTTCCCTTGAAAAAAGGTCTTAGGATAGACAGATAGCGAAGGTTGGTCATGGTCACACAAGCTTTATTAATGTGCGTGCGGAGTTATCTGATCCTACAGAAAAACTACTGTAGGACAGTTCTGTGAAAAGGTTGTTTCAATTTATAAAAGTGGGCTGTCTGAATACACAGTGAAGTGTTTGGGGCTGCGTGGCAACGGACCACGCAGAGGGACCATGCTGACCGCTGTCCGGTGCTGAAAGAGGCGGGACAACCAAAGAGAACTGAACCACAGACAGATATGGAACTAGAAGAAGGGGGTGCGTGTGCATTTGTGTTCCTTATCTGGAGAGGGGATGCACCATGGGAAGAAAGCAAGCCAGTGGAGGCATTGTGATGCTTTGGGCAATGTTCTCCCGGGAAATCTCAGTAAGATCCACATGTCATCCATGTGGACGTAACTTTGACACCTACCTCCTAAGGTCCATGAAAACAGTGTTCCATCTAGGCAGTGGACTATTTCAGGAGGAAATTGCTCCCTGCCACTCTGCAAAAATGGTTTAGATATTGTTTCAGGAAGACCAAAATGTGTTCAAGGTGTTGACTTGTGCTCCAAATTCCCAAGATCTCAATTCAATCCAGCATCTGAAGGTTGTGCTGCTCCAGCCCACAGCCCATGGTGGGCCCACCGCACAACTTACAGGGCTTAAAGTATCTGCTGCTAAGATGTTGGAGTCAGTTACCACAGCAGAACTTCAGAGGTCTGGTGGAGTCCATGCCACGATGGATCTGACCTGTTTTGGGTCCAAAAAGGGAACCTATACAATTTTACACTGGTTATAATGTTATGAGTTATCTCATAGCTTGAAATCTCTATGTACTATCAGTTTCATCAATGTAATTCAACTTAATTTAGAAGGAACGGCCCAGAATCAGAACTTGTAGATTTCACAACTCGGTGAAGGGGAGAGGATGTTGTTAAAGAAAATAAGTCCTTAGCATGCAGTCATGAATGTCATTAAATACTTTCTACTGACAGAACCAGTAGTATCAGTTTGCTGTCGTCTTCACGTTCTAATCTGTTTTCAGAATTTAACCATGGACTCCAGTGTAATCTGTCATCATCCGCTGAGTGTTGCTGTTTAATGGAACTTCTTCGTCCCCCAGGAGTAAACCGGCGTTACAAAAAATATATGAGATATTGTTTGTTTGAGAGAAGATGAAATATGATCTGAGATCTACGCTCTGAATACCAAATCCATCATTTCAAAGTTTCAGACACCAAAACTGATGACGGACTGTTGCGATGTTCATATTTTACACCATCTAAACATTTTTATCTCTTTGTCACTGAATATGATTAGCTATTACTGTACATATTATGAAGACTTCTCTTTGTGTCCTTGATCCCAATTCGTTTACAGTGTCATCACATTCACCCGTGACTACAGACTACTGGAACAAAGGGTCCATCACACACGTAACAAGAATACCAACAGATTTCCATCTCTTGTAACTTAAACAGGGACAAACTACAACTTTTAAAATTAATCAGGCATTACGCGTTACAGGATTTCATTAAGAGTCTCAGGAAAGAGCCATCAGTGCACCGTCTCATGTGGTCTCTGGAGATGCACCCGTGCAACCTAAATGAAATGATTTATGTGGCTGCACTGCCAGTCATAATGCTCAATTCAGTTTTTTTATAATCAGATTTTTTGTTGTATCTGTTTACGTTACTTTGAAAATGTGTCCTATATCGGACTCATATATGAACAGTTTATGGCCCTAAGATCACCCTAATAAAGTGATGTTTATAGTGTTTATAGTAATGTTTATAGTGTTTATAGTGATGCTTATGGTGTTTATGATGATGCATATAGTGTTTATAGTGATATTTATAGTATCTATAGTGATGTATATAGTGTTTATAGTGATATTTACCGTCTATAATGATGTTTATAGTGTTTACAGGGATATTTACTGTATATAATGATGTTAATAGTGTTCATAGTGATGTTTATAATGGTAATATTGATGTTTTTAGTGTTTATAGCGATGTTTATAGTGTATATATTAGTGTGTATAGCGTCTGTAGAGATGTCTATAGTGTTTACAATGATGTATAGTGTTTATAGTGATATTTACTGTCTATAATGATGTTAAGTGTTTATAGTGATGTTTATGATGGTTATTTTGATGTTTATATTGTATATAATAATGTTTATAGTGTCTATAGAGATGTCTATAGTGTTTACAGCTATGTTTATAGTGTTTAAATGAATGTTTATACAGTTTTTATGTTCATAGTGTCTATAGTGATCCTTATAATGTATATAGGGATGTTTTTAGTGTCTATAGCTATGTTTATAGTTTTATATTCATGTTTATAGTGTTTATATTTATGGTGCCTATAGAGATCTTCATAGGGTTTATATTTATGTTTATAGTGCCTATAGCGATGTTTATAGTGCCTATATGTATGCTTATAGAGTATATAATCATGTTTATATTGTTTATAGGGATGTTTATTCTGTTTATAGTAATGATTATATTGTCTATAGTGATGTTCTTTAGTGTTTATAGTGATATTTATAATGTAAATAGGGATGTTTATAGTGTCCATAGTGATGTTTATAATGTATATAGGGATGTTTATAATGTATAAAGGGATGTTTATAGTGTGTATAATGATGTTTATATTGTCTATAGTGATGTTAATAATGTCTATCTTGATTATAGTGTCTATATGGATGTTTATAGTGTTTGCAGTGATGTTTATAGTTTTTACTGTTATGTTTATAGTGTGTATAGTGATGTTTTCCAGGGAAAAGGAACTCCTGCCGGCGCAGCTCTGTGATGAATGTCGACGGAGGATGATGCCAAACCAGCAAGAATACTGATCTGAGGGTTCAGATTTAAGACCACAAATGATAGTGGCCTAACTCAAAACTGGAAGATTACATGTGTTTTGTGCTGTTCACACTGCCATGAAGATGTCAGGTATAAGTGATAGTTGACATCTGGGCAACATTTCCCTGGTAGTCTAAAATACATACATACAGAGGAACAAAATCACGTTACTCAGGACAGGTGTGCTAACGAGAAATCAATAAATGAATAAAATATCTAAGAAAAGACAATAAAAGCAGCAGATAAAGGAGATCCGTGCTATCTTAAAAAGAAGTTTTATCAGTGCAAGAATTAAAACGAGGCATAAAAACATAAAATACTAGATGGGTTCAGGGTCAGGGTCAGTGTTTAGCTGTTTAACCGTCTAATGGCCTTTGGAAAGAAGATGTTGCGGTAGGACGGTAGGAGATCAAGCAGGCCATTATCAGAAGACTTCCTGCATCTGTCCTCATATAGGTCCTGGATGACGCTGAGAGAGACCCCGATGACCTTCTCAGCCATCCCTACCGCTCGCCGCAAGAGTCTTCCTGTTGGAGGCCCCGCAGCACACGTACCAGAAACTGGTGCAGCTTGTCAGGAATTTCTACACAGAGGCCCGATAGAAGGTGGTGAGGATGAGAGAGGAACGCTAATGCTCTTCAGCCTCCTGAGGAGGTGCATCTTCCGCTTGCATGTCACCAGTGGTATGCTAGCTAATGTTAGCTTAATGGGATGAAATGTCTCATGTTGCCAGGCAGCACAGTCATCTGCTCTGGGATGTCTGTCGTTGCCTGAGATGATGCCTGGAGAAGAACTGACAAAACCGTCCAGATTACACTGATAATCAAGTATTTTTGAAAATGATTTCTTCACACTACCAGATAATCACCAGGACCTACCACAGTTTTCTCCTCTGACTGTCGGGAAAGGCCACTTGATCAAGGTGTGGTCCAGACAAGATTCAGAGACCAGAAAGTCGCAACTCTGTGTTTCATGACCTAATGAAAATATGAAACTTACAGGAAGAGGACATGAAGGAATAACAGAATGTAAGTCAATAAAATAACCAGAACCTTCACAAATTAGTTGTTTTCCAAGAGACAGGTTTGGCATTTGGCTTCCTGATGATTCATATAGAGCAGACATGGAAGGCTTCGGCAGCATGATGTTGATCTAGAACCTCTCAAAGAGTAACACTCAGCATATCAGAGTGGATCACGCTGACAGGACCACACTTATAACTAGATAAAAAAGGTCCTCCGCGCCTTCAAAACCATCTATATCATGTCTTTGTTGAGCACCTGCTGATATGTGTCTCTGTGTAACCCTCTACCCCTGTTGCCGTCCTCTTCGAGGCTCTTTTATTCTCTCCTCAACAGCTCTGTCACCCATTTCTCCAGGGGACAAGGAGAATGTGGCGTTTTCCCAGGATCAAAAATTTACGAGCAATTAAAAGTCAGCCAACACCCAGCATCCATCAGCCCTGCGTGCTGCTGCCAGGCTGGGCGAGGGGGGGTGGCAGTAAACCACAGGCTATATACTTTTATATCTGTTTTCCTTCCAAAGAGGGAAGGTTATGACAAAATGATGTTTTACTGTCCCCGCTTTCCCGTGCAATGTTGACGTTAACGGAACATGCTCGTTCGGGGTCAGATCCCCTGGATAGAGGGATCTCTACCAGAATACCAGAGGCAGGGATAGAGAATTATGTGTGAGAAAAGGTTTGTTTACATTGGGAGACGGAAGCCTTTAAGACAACAGGAATAACAGTACCTGCTCTTCTGGTCCATCAGTTACTGAGGGAAGAGTGACCTAATTACTCTGCCGTGTATTACTGCACAGCTGTGATTTATTTCCCTATGGTGATGTAATTTCAACATGACTCTTCCTCTCCGATAAAGTGAGCCACGTACACACACACACACACACAAAAACACCCTCACACACACACAATGAACCATTGCGACACCTCATACAGAAAAAAGCACCCAAACCCTCATACATCACGGGAGTCACTCTTTCACATCCTCTGGCTCCTCGCAACAAGCCCAGACTCATTTGCATCCTTAATTGTGCTGTAATGTACTTTTAATTTGAAGATGGAGGCAATTAATTATTTTGATATGAAACAAAATGCGGCAAATGTAAACATTCTAATGGTTCTCAGCGAGCGGAGGATCATTTTTCATAAGAGGGATTGGATCTTATCTAATTTATTAATGCCATACTACTGTGGGTTTTTTCTCCATCCATTTCAACATTGGCACTTTTCCCTCGATTTTCACTTTGTCTTTACAGAGAGGGCAGCGTTCCTGTGATCTCCTCGGCCGACGTTAGTCTTCATCTAAATCTCCCACAGGATCGTTTTTGTGCTTTCACCTATGCTATCAGGGGAGATTAAATGAAATTAGGCCTGTTTGGACTCTCTGCTCCTCCCTACGTCATCCCTTGTGCCGCCAACAGCAGACTTGCTATTTCTGGGTCGTAGGAGGCTTCAAGTGGAGATGTGAATCTGCTTCTTTTTTTTTTACTCTCATTTGAACATGTGATCAATTGGTGGCAGTGTTCAAAGATAGCGAGCCACGCCAGAGTAGAGGAGAGGAGAGGAGGGGAGAGTAGGGGAGGGGTGGGGAGAGGAGAGGAGAGGAGAGGAGAGGAGAGGAGAGGAGAGGAGAGGAGAGGAGAGGAGAGGAGAGGAGAGGAGGGATCCATTTGTACGGACCCTGGAAAGATACTGACACTTTCACTCCCTCACCCTGATAAACTCCCCACAGAGAGGAATGGCATGGATGTGTGCTATTTCTCTCCTCTTTTCACCCATTTCCATCAGCCTTTCTCCCTCATTCCCCTCCACTCTCTTTCTTTCTAGCACACTCACAGATTCTCTGTCCTCTTATATCTCTAAACCCCCAACCAGCCACCACCCCTCACCCCTATCTCTTTCATTCTCCCCCTTCTGATTCTCTGGAGGGTGCTGGGAGCTGGCTGACATCACAGCCAGCCTGGCAACAGCCTATAAATTATGAGTGACAAGTCTTTGGACCAATAAAAGCACCACCATATTTCTTGCACAGTAAATCTGATTGCAGATTGCACTGGCGTGTGGCGGCTGACATGTTTATTGTCGCCACGGTGGTGGGAGCTGAGGGTGAGAGGGGTTTTATATAGTGTGTGTGTGTTGGGGGAGGAGAGTGTCACCCAACATTTCTGCAGCTCCCAGTCTATATGGAGGTCAAACAGATGGGAACTCTGGGATGCGGACAACCCCTTCCACCCATCTAACAACCCCCTAAATCCCCAACACACACACATACACACACACAAGCAAAGACACACACATACAAACACACACATCAATGCCAACTCGCACAACATCTTCTTTTTTTTCTTCAGCTTTAACAAAGCCATGCAACTGCTTCTTTCACAGCAACCATCTGTCCTCAATCCGCACATGCTCCCTGTGAACCTCTCAGAGGTTACATCCACATCTTCATTCTTCTGATTCAAAGCAGGAAAATTCAACTTCTCAACGAAGAAATTGCAGATTTTCTTTAATAAACGCTGAAGACCATTTGTGCGTTTGTATGGTGAGAGGTAGGAAAAGCAGACACATTGTTTACTCAAGTAGACAAACAGCTGTAAAAAAATAATAAAAATAAGTATAAGTATGGATTATATATTCGGGTAAAAGTGAAAAGGTAAAGCTTCTGAATTATAATCAAAGTATAAAAAAAATCCCTTTAAAAGACATTTCTACCAGCTGCTTTTGTGCAAACCTTCTTGAATCTCATTTTATATCAATATGATTATATACATTGGAGTGTATACAATTTAGTGCCATCTAGTGGTGAGATTCTAGATTTAAACCTATTTTGCACCTCAGCTCACCCCTCCCTATCCACGAATCTATGGTCTTAAAGGATTTGCCTTTAAAAACTGAGTCAAAACTTGCATGTTAGATGAAAATGTTACTTTTTCTTCCATATTGTGGTAGTGTTGATAGTCTCGCCAGAGCCCTGTCCCGTGAAAATGTGGAAAGAGGTCGTAGAGCGCCAATACATTGAAGGAGGATGCATGGTTCGGGCGGGGGGCACTCTTATGCTTGCTGCTAGTACGGCAAGCCACCATCCCCCCTGGATATTTCCAAGCCAACCTAGACCTAGTTGCAGTGCTGCTGTCCCCCACCAGCCGAGTTGTAAATAGTTAGCCAGAAACAAAGCCTTGATTACCATTTTCTTCTTTGTTGGTTCTAGAATTGGTTCTACAAACCACTAAGCTAAATTCTAAAATTAACTCAGTTGGTAGAGGGGCCATAAACTAATCATTAGATCAGAAGGTATCTAATGATACCTTCTGATCTAGTAAGTCAAGTAAGTCTGCATGTCCCAGGGCCCTTAAACAAGACCCAGAACCTAATATGCCCCCCGGGTTGCTTCAAATGGGTCGTCCACTGCTCCCTCAGGGATGGGTCAAATAGAAATATAATTTCACCAAGTTGTACTGTATGTGATTAATACAATTTTTTTGTTATTATTATTTGTATTATTATCATTATTATTATTAATGGGCTTTATCTAAACAAACTTTAAAAAACCCCTTAAGTATTTTCAGCTGATTACACACTCATGTACTGCTTTGCACCCGACCCCAATGCCCCTCCCTCGCTGGAGGGTCTATATTTCTTGTCTGGCCTGGGATCGCCTCGGGATCCCGAGGATGAGCTGGAGAGTGTTGCTGGGGACTTCTGGAATCACTGCGACATGACCTCGGATAAGTGGAAGAAAATGGATGGGCGGATTGATTTACCATCATGAAAATATACTTGTGAATATTATATTCCATATATATACATATATTTGCACACTGCTCCTTGAAGGGATTTGGAAATTTATGTCAATTTCTAATTCTGCAATTCACAAGAAAAGAATGTTTTGAGCCTGAATGACCATTCAGTTGAACACAAGTAGAGAAAAACATAATGGACATTTGCAGGACTGAAATTATGCTTTTTTCTTCATAGTCGGGTTTCTTACATTCGTTCTCTGTCTGTCGGTACGCCACGATTTTTCTTCTCTACGTTTTATTATATCCCCAATAAGTCAGAGATATTACAGAATCGTCTTCACCGCCACCGCGTTTGCAGCCACATATCCTTTGTGTTAAAGTAATAACTCAAAAACTATGTGTCAGAGGTATCATTTTAAATTATATACCTACATAGTGCGAGGATGAACTGGATCGGTTTTGAGAGGGAGCTTTAGCTCCAAAAGATTTTGGACCATAATTAATAACCGTTGGTTCGATTTAGTCCAAAATTGTTGTACAGAATCCACTTGAGATCTATCTTTTACACATCTTGTTTTAGAAGATTCAGTCTGAATCTGAATTCATATTTTACTCACTAGATGAGATTTTAACGTAAAACACAATTCTGTGAACATGACTTCTTAACCTTTGGTCCACTTTGGTCCAGATTTGATAGATATGAATTGACTTGAGGAGACGTATCTAGTGTGTGTCATAATTTACTCTAATAGATCATATTTACCAATTAGGGGGGGATCTTTTTTCTTTCTTGTTTTTTTTTTTTTTTACAAAACCACTTTTTTTTGGTCATAACTTAACTTAATTTGAGGAGTTCAAACAAGAGGATTTCTTTTACTTCGCAGGGGATTGGGGATTTTTTTTGGGGGGGGGGCGGGAAAATACCCTTGCTGTTGCGGACGATAGCGTAGGCTTAGTTCCTTCTTCATTTGGGTTGAAATCAACCTTGAAGTTAGAAAACATGTAATGGTAGGAGCAAAATAACTACTGAAGTAACGACTCTGTTTTTAAAATTGAAGGAGAAGAAAGTTCAGATATTTGTGTTTAAATGTCGCGTGAACAAACATTGTTGCACACGGTTTGCTACTACATTTTCTGCCTGAGAGCGACACGTGGATCTGGTGTTCGTCTGCAGTGTTGATTTTAAAAAGTTACACTGCCAACTTCTGGCCTGGCATGAAAATGGCATTTTCAATTCCTTTTATAGATATAAATGCTTTAGGATCGTTTTCACAAAGTTCTCTTATGAACTTTGTGAAAACACAAAGGGAAAATGTTTGCATTCTCTTATAGAAACAGGACCAAATTTTAATATTTAACTGGCTGCAACATATATAAATAAATGCACATTTAATCCATGACAACAACTGGCTACATTTACCATATACCTACAGAATCCAAATAAAAGCCTATTTCTCTCTATCAGCCAGATTTGGGGGATAAACTATAAGCCTTCAAGATGAGCAGTGTTATCTTCAACCATCAGACATGGATCCTCTCAGCGCAGAAATCATATCTAATCTTCAATGTGTTGTAACAACCTCCGTGATGGGAAGTGACCCTCTGCTTATTGCGCCGTCCTGTCCGTCCGTCCGTCCTTACCCACGCAATAAACCATTCTCCCTAATTAGCCTGCAGTATGATCCGGGCCTCACAAGTCCTCTGCCACAGTCCTCTAAATGGACAGATTTCAACAGACGCCTGCTGGTGTGATCAGCATCATTATACTTTAATTAATCCATTCTTCTCACAGCAACACAGTAATTACAATCTATTTTATGACACGGCATGCTGTGAAAAGAGGAAGGAACGAAGACGAAATAAAAGCAAGGAAGGAGCAAAGAAGGGGAATAGAAGGACGTGGGGATGAAACTAGAAAGAGATGAAGATGAGTTAGGGCCTTGATGAAGAAGGGAGGAGAAGTGAGTGAGACAGAGAGCAAAAGAAAAACATCACAAACACAATGACTGATTACCGATATGTCATCGGCCATTTGACACCGTAAAAGCATTGTTTAAGTATTTATGCCATGTCTGGAAGAGCACAGTCTCTCTCTCTCTCTCTCTCTCTCTCTCTCTCTATCTCTCTTTCATGTTGATAAATCAGAGCAGGTACGGACACTCAGACACGCTGTGGGTGTGATAATAACATTAGAAGATTACGATGACACTCCTCTCTGGACAAGATCCGCCGTCTCAACTGTCGTAGAAGAGCAACCTTTTGTGGTTGGAAGGCTCTATTTGAGGAGAGTGTAGCTATGCCTGCAGAATAAAGGGGTCCTCATGTATGTGCAATTACAAGTGGAAGGTGAAGTGCGTGTGACTCATCATGGAATTGGAATTTGGTATTAGGAATTTCTCTGATCGCGTATGCAAATGTGTTTTACTTGTGGTGTGTGTTTCAATCTGTCATTCATATCTGTTACTGTGACAGATATGAATGAAAAAATCATCAAGAAACCTTCACGACTCTTCAGTTTTGGGAAATGACTGCAAAAAGAAGCATATGCAATTAATTAAAATTAAATTAACAGCAACCTTCTGCCACATTTTGCTCTAAACACTGTTCAAAATTAGGTTTCACATTTAAATTTCTTGTATTATTATATTAAATTATGTTAAAACCTAAGCTCATTGCTTATTTTACTTTAAGCCTCGCATACATACATACATACCCAAAATAATGTTTAAATAGCAACGTCAAATTAACAAGTTTGTGATAGTCCGCCTCACCTGCAACAGGTGCATTTCACTGAATAAAGACAGTTACAGTGTTAATTACATGGCCAGGATATATAATCTTAGAGTCAATGTGTGTAGGTGCGCATTTGTGTGAATGACGGGAGTGGTGTTTATTGCCAGCAGGTATTATTACCAACTCTTAGTTCCTCCAATAACACATAATCTGCATCAATCACAGAAATTTTACATCGGAATAGTTCATGTTACTTGGGCCGTAATTTAACTGAACCGAAAATGACATTTGAGTGAGTAACACGTGTGAAAAAAATGCAGCAAAAGTTTGAGTTGTGTTCAACAACTCAATCAGAAATAGGTTTGATAGTAATATCTGACTTTTTTTTTTCTAAATTAAACTAAATAAATGCGATGTTTAAAAATTTCCAAAATATAAACAAATCACTTTAGTTCCTGGTCGATGTGTACAGAAAGTTCAATGAGAAAAGATTGAAGAAACTCTGACTTCTGCCCCAGAAACCCTTATCTAAAACAAATCCCACTTGTAGAATGAGCTTAAATTCAAATTGTAACCTTTGAGACTAAACAAACACAAACGACAAAAGCATCTCGTTGGCAAAATGCACAGCTTCAGTACGAGATCTCTGTGTGTAGAAGGTTCTTCATTAATATTGAAGTAGTTTTAGCATTTCAGATCTGCTCCAGAAACAAAAAACAACTACCAGAATGAGTCCAACCCGTAACCATGGAAACAGAAACAAAAAACAAATCCCTTACTACCAAAAGGTACCTCTAAAATACTTGTTATTCCGTAGAAAGTGTTCAATATGTAATATAACGGTTTATGAGTAACAGTCTGGTTACAAAACCGATAGAACCCATTCCTCTATCGCCCTCCTCATTTGGTTTTGGGCGGGGCATAATTATAGCAACAACAGTAAACCTTTACAACCTCTTCTCCACCTTAAAGGCATAGTTTAAAACTTTAGAAAATATGCTCTCTTTTTTGCAGACCAGAACCATCAGGCACAAATTGCTGTCCTGCCATATGGTTTCACTGGGTTTATGTGCCGGATAACTTCTGGGCAGGGAGCAGAACCGTTTCTGATATCTTTGCTGGTTGCCAGGCAACCACATGGATTCGTAAAGACAGGAAATAATAATAATAAACGAAATATTCCAGCACACGAGTAATCATCTAATGCAGAATTTTAATATTTGTTGATTATTTAGATTAAACACAGTATGTGTGGTAAAGTGTGTTTTAGAGGAGCAGTTTGGTGCATTTGTACCGTTTCGCATTGTTTCCTGTCCTAATGCAAATCTAAGCTAATCTAAGAAGCTGCTAGCTGTAACCTTACATTTCCTTTATCTTCTCAAGCAACATTTTATTTATTGCTTGAGAAGACTTTAAAAGCATGTGTTGCTTAAATTTGACATAACAACAGGTTTTCATTGGTTTTATCATAAAACCAATGATAAAACAACATTTTGACCAAATGTATCTGTTTAAATGCAAAAGATTCACTTAAAAAGAGGGAAGAATATTAACAGATTATTTTGGTTCTATGAAACAAAGGTTGCTGGGATTTATCAGTATTAAATAGGTAAGTGATAAGTGATCACATTAAGACATTAAGATGGACGGCATCTTATGTATGCATCCCTAAAATACCTCCATACAGCAGGACTATAATGGAAAACATTTTGCGACCAACGGATGTTTTAGCTAAGGACAAACTGAACCGTACTGTGAACACAACTGAGTAAGCTCTCTCAGGCTTTTACTACGGTCACAAGCCATTCTGCCAGGACTTTACTTTCATCGCGATTAAACCGAGAGGGCACTGGTACTCCATATTGCTTACGGAAATGGAATCAGTAGTTAGCATGTAGCTGCTATCAGCAAGTTAGCTGCATCCCTGAGGTGTGTTTAGCCAATGAAGCTCCATTACGACTTCCGGTGTTCAGAAAAATTGGAGTTTAGTTTAATGTGGAAAAATCACAGTTTATAATAGCATAAAAGAAGTTAATGTGAATGGAGTTTGAAAGGTAAGCACAATTATAATCAGCTCATATTTGGTTTGGTACCGTTCCCTTCTTCAGGGCCATTTTTTCTCTCTGCCCTTTACCTCGTCTCTTTTGTGTGTGTAGCTCTATTTACACTGGTCAAATATTCCCTGTGTGCATGTGTTCTGATCCACTGTTCTGTATAAACACAATGGAGGTGGTGTGAGACAGAGGATGAGGTAGTAATAGAGGTGAATTAGACATCTGTATAAACACAAGGTGGAAAGGCAGGATGAGGGGGAGACTTTTCGACAATGTATCGTGTGTGTGTTCACAACCCGGAAGACTGAGGCCCCCTTTACAAGATCATTTTCAACCCCAAAGAAGAAGAGTGACCAGGAAGTGTAGATGATCGCTATTTATTACAATGATTGTGCAAGAAGTCTTCAGCGAGGAGGAGCCTTAATTAACTCGACATAGTCTGCAACCCAAACAAAGCAGGAAGGTCTGGCTTTGTTTTAGTTAAGTCACGTTCAAAGTTGGGTTGTTCTGTTAGCGTTTTCACAATCATTTTTATAAAGATTACGCTTTGGGACCCATTTCAAAACTATTTGCCTTCAGGACCCTTCGTAGTCCTGTGAACAATCAATTCTAACGTTTTATATGTAAACTGTTAATGTAAATAACCTGTAAAAAAGCAGCTAGGAGTAGTTAGCAGTTCCCAGAGAAGAACTAAATGAAACCAAAATATTTGAACCTGAACCTGGTGGCTTGGGCTAAAAGTTAGTACTCGTGTTCGCTATCTTAAATCAAGCTTGATCCTGGATTTTTACCTCACGTCTCCAACTTATCATTCTGTCAACTTTCATGGTCGTCTTAATATTCAGGTCTGATAGATGATTTTTTTCAAATTTCAATTTTTTTCATTTTTTTCCCTACTTTTTTTCTCTCCTTGTGCTTCAAACCAGTGATCTGTGGACTGCCGAGGCCGTCGCCTAGACTCCTCTCAACCTCACGCCTCAGACCTCCTCAAATGATCTCCAGCAACCTCAGCCATCAAAGACTACTCTTGAGTCAGAGTCTAACGCTGGGATTCGGTCTTTTGAGTCACAAAACTTAAAATTCCACCAAACCACTGCCAGATATTAAAGTAACCAGACACCAGCAGCGACCTAAACCTCGATACAAAGACACAACTGAGATTGAGACACAGAATCCCCGATTCTCTGACTGATTTCATTCATTTGGATATTCCCAGCTTATAGAGAGCTTTTTTTTTTCGAGAAGAAGAAAAAACAAAGTATTTCCTCACCAGTTTAATTATGTGTATCATAGAACTGAAAAATTTGTAATTTCCGTAAGTACCGCTTGAAGCAATTGTTGATCCATCCCCCAAAAATTCTGATCACAGACGTCTTAAATGAACCCAAATACCCCACGTATGTGTTGGATTTTGTTTTTGCATGGATGCATACCTTTGGCGAAGGCGCCATCCTGCAGCATTGATGTTCCATCGACGCCCTTGGGTTCAGGCATCTTTGCTGTCTTGGCGATGAGATGCTGAACATCCCTCCACATCAGCTTAGGACTGGGGCAAGAGACATGAAACAGAATATCATCAAAGGCATCCTTCCTTCGGCCCGTGCTCTACACCGACTGAAACCACAGAGGAAACACTTCAACTCTGAGTGATACTCTGAAAAAAAACCTGCCGGGAGCTGAACACGTTGAAAGAGACTGCGGGACTTTTTTTTTTTTTTTAATATGCAGCTTGGAGCACGTTTTATCAGGAAGACATGTTAAGCTTACGCTATATTAATGTTCACTTTTATTGACACGTAAACTGCTGCAATCAGACACTGTCATGCATTTAACACAAAAACACCTACTTAAGTCAGGCTTATGGTTTTAATCATGGTGTCACTGAAGACCGTGAATCAAACAAAGACTATTTGAGACGTTAACAAAAGAGTACGGAGACTAAAATGTGGAAAAAGTCTTTTTAAATCCCAGGCAGGGGAATTCTAATAGAGCGCACTCAAGTGTCATGTCAAGCAATATACTAATGGAATCCAATTAAGACCTTTAAACTGCGCAGAGAGCTGGGGATATTAGCTCAGTTTTCTATAACAAAGGACCAAAGGGTCCTCAACGAGGGCTGTCTCAGGAAATAAAAAACATAAAGGAAATTGGGTTTTTCTGCTCTATCCACTCATTATTGTTCCCCAAGAAAATGAGATGAATAGAGCAGAAGAAAATGGCTCGGCCACCCATTCTGAGCGGCGTTTTCTCTCTGTGAGAAGTAATGCATCGTCTGTTTGCTTAACATCCGTACATGTAGCGATGATTGTCCTGCACAGACAAACAGAACCGAGGTAATTAAAGGTGTGAGACACAGTCGGTGCAAATTCTTCCCATCATTTTCCCAAAGAAACTATATTTCCACCAGCGTTTGTCTCTGTTTGTCTGAGGGAACTGCAAGACAGAATCTTAGGGAACTTGTAGGACAGTTTGGAAATGTGACAAGGAAGAACTCGTAACAATTGGATGCAGATCTGGATGAATCGGGATCCAAATTCAGAAAACACCAGTGGCAGAAAAAAAGTTAGAATGAATTTAAAAAAAGAAGATAGATAGATAGATAGATAGATAGATAGATAGATAGATAGATAGATAGATAGATAGATAGATAGATAGATAGATAGATAGATAGATAGATAGATAGATAGATAGATAGATAGATAGATAGATAGATAGATAGATAGATAGATAGATAGATAGATAGATAGATAGATAGATAGATAGAACAAGGCAAAATTAGGTAATTCTGTGAATATGGGCCAAAAAAAACTTACAATGGAAATGGAAGGAATAGCCCATGAGATCCAAACGAGACCCTTTCCCACCGTAAGGGAACCTAAGGGAGCTTCGAGGAGCCAACATAAAACTTCAGCACAGGTGTATTAGAGACAAAATGACAAGTGAGAGCGGACTTAAATATGGAGAACAACGAGTCTCAGCTTCAGAGAAGATGCAGGTCTTCAATCTTAAAAGGAAAGGACAAAAAAAAGATGCAAAGATGAACAAATATGAGGTACAGGGAACGGTACAAATGCAAGGAAGGGAACAAATGCAATAACTGGCAAGATAGAGAACCAAACAACAGAAAGTGCACAATGAGAAAATTTTGAATTGATCGCAGTCTCAGTATGGCCGGTTCCTTAGCCGGGCTACCACGATCTAAATATCCACGCAGCTTGAAAATCTACAACAATAAGACTAAGGTAAGCTGTGAGGGAACAAAGTTGAAAACCTTCTGGAAAACGAACTTATCACCCCAAAGAACACACCAAGTTTCAAGAAGCCAACGTAGCTAAGGTGCGGCTAAAGCTAGTGACAGCGCAGAGCCGGCCACGATTTCGCTGTTTGTATGTATATAAAGCTGTTAATTATGCTTTTTAAAACATTCAATGAGGAAAAAAATTGGAAATGGCCAGAAATATTGTATGAAAATTGGAATTGGTGCCCCTATAGATTAATTTAATAAATGAATGGATTTATAAATACATTTGTTTTTCCTTAAATGTGACGAGATTATTCTTTTTACATCATCTTAGCACTGTTTTGCATAAACTGCTTTACATGAAATGAGGACATCAAATGTTACATGGTACATTAAATTATAGGGTGTATATGGATTAAGAGTGGAGTCAAGTTTTCTTTTTTAACTTATTTTATTATTGCAATATTCGTTTTTTTTGTTTAAACCAATTTTTCTGAGTTATGCATAATCTGCTAGATGGAATGTAAAGATGGGAGGATTAGTCATGTGCCATGTAATAGATTATCACATTCTGGAGCTATATTCTGAAGGAAATGGTTGTTGTATATTGATTTTCATGAATGACTATAAAACTATTTACTGCTGCAAAATTCCCATGTGATTCAACATTCAACGGTTTGCTTGCTTTTAGGCGCGACGACTTAATGGAGACTCTAAGCTGCCTTGTAGCAGATTTGCACTCTCTGAATGCTGTGTCACCATAAAACTGAAGAAGGTCACGTTAAGCCAAATCATCACAGCTGTACAGAAGAGCAAAGACGTGAAGGCCCCAAAAACCAAAAATCACCAGCAGCCTCTCCATTATGCTGTTGAGTGCCAGACATCCGAGGAAATATCAGGTACGGATACAAACACATGTATTCCATTCACGTATAGGAAAACGAGGAGCAGAACAAAAGCAAGGAGAGAAGCTTTCATTAGCAGCATGAAAGAAAAACCTCAGCAAAAGCCGGCTGTAGAGCAACATGGTGGGAATAATGCAAGTAACACTAATAATAGACGGATAGAATAAAACAAAACACAACACACACATAATTATTTTGAGCTTTGATTTCAAAGGGATTAGTGTGTGTGTGTGCGTGTGTGTGTGTCAGGAGGTGTAGGCTTTGTACTTTTGAACTGTTGCTGCTCATGTGTCTATGTGTGTGTGTGTGTGTGTGTGATTTCTGTATTATATATTAACGGCGGCAGCAGTAATTCTGTTGTGTGCATTAATGCACTCACCCACCTCCATCGTCAGCACCACCACCAGCACCATCACCCCTCTGGTGGAATCAGAGAAACCCCCGCGGCCCCGGCTGGTTTGCATAAAGCAAACAAAATTAAATTTGCTTTGCTAAATCAAAGCATGTATGGTATTCCAAGCCTCTCTCTCTGGGACAAATTACTTCAAACGGCCTCCTTTGTATCATAACAGAATGAAAAAAAAAAAAAATCAGCCCAATCAGTGGCTCTCCAAAACCCTCGACTCGGGAATTAATTATTGAGCCGAGGGCTTCTCTTCCTCCTAGCAGTCCGCGACACAGATCTATTTATTTTGGAAAAGTCGTTTTAGTCTTAAAAACACACTCTCGCCCGCTTTACCGCTCGCTCGCTCTCTCTCTCTTAATGTTTTCACTCCTCTTATGCTGCACAACCCTGAAGGGACATGAATAGATTTAGGCCACCAAATTAATCAGAAAACCCCACGACCTGCATCCACCATGCGCTGCTTAGACGGAGGTATTGCGTCTGCAGTAATGGACTCAAGATGAACTGTGCTGTTAACTTGTGAGCTTTTTCTCATACGGAGACGGACTTTTTCCTCCCTGCACTACCTCTTTGTATTATTGCTAGACTTTTGGGTTTCCTCCTCCTGTTGGTTTGACTGCAAGAAAGCAAAAAAAAAAGGAAAGGAAATTAGATTTCTGCGAGTATGAGATGATGAGTTAAAGCGAATAAAGCGATTTCTGTATTATATAAATGTTGAAGGTTTGTTTCTACGTATTTACATTTTTTTACGTTTTGTTTTGGTCCGTATTTTTAGTTAACACATTATTTTTTCCCAAACTTTGATCTTGTGCCATAAGAGAAAAGGTTAGGCAAAAAGAAAAAGAAGAAGATATATAAAAATATGAGCCATAAACATTATGACCACCGACAGGTATGTCAGAATAACGTTGATTATGTCGTCGCTGTGGCGCATATCAGTGAGTGGGGGTATATTTGGCAGGTAGTGAACAATATGTACTTAAACTTGATGCAATCCTTGGACATCACTGGGCTGTGAACCGTGATCTATTCAACATTAGGCATATATCTGCGATGTTATGGATCGTCCTAACCCCCCCGTCGTGGATGCTGTGGTGGTGGTGGGGCTTTACCGAGCAGGTAAGCAAATGCTGATGCAGGGCAGTTGCGGCATAAGTAGAGCAGAAGGGGTTGATGGGAAATTTTGCAGTTTAAATACACTGCAAAATTTGGAGGGCGTGATGGGTAAATGGTTATGGATGGTATGGCATGTCATGTGACTAAGCAGAGCAGCTCGAGTTGACTGACCGGACTAGCTCGCAGGAGTCGCTCCATTTAGGGTGATTTTTTTTTTTTTTGTTTTTGGTATGCAAAATGTGCAAAAAATCCACAATTTAGTTTCTTGCTGCAGAGACGCACCAATGTTATTCATTCAGTTAAGAGGAAGGCTTGTCGGGTTACAAATGAGATTACAGCTCATTCTTCTACTGTTCAACCTTACCGAAGTCAGAGTGTCACTTTTTTATTGGTGTGCTGCAAAATGTGGGAGGAGACTCAGGTGAACGCCTGACATTCAGCTGATACTGGTAACATTTGTTCAGTTAAGAGGATGGCTTGTCTTGCATTAAATGAGATTACTGATCATTGTCCACCTGACTACAATAGATAAGGGGCGTCGTTATGTTCTGACAACTAATGTTGCTTAAGAGATTTTCAACCGGGAAGTTCAAATCTATGAATATGTTTTCAGCAACAATCACTTCCTGTCAACAGTTTCTACTTTTCCTAACTGAAATGCAGTTTGTTAATTTGTCCCAGAACTGCTAAATTTCTCATAAATTTTAAACATTTGTTTTCAGTTAGGTAATTATTTATAGCCAAAATGATAATCTGTTTTTGCTTTTTTGTAAAAGTGTTTCACATCTTGTAAATGTGTGTTTCACTTTATCGTTTTGAAGTCTAAAATATAGATTTGTAATGCCCTTCTGGGCCACCATACTAATATGTTATTTAAACATCAGCTAGACTTACTGATAGCTCCTTCTATTTTGGACTTTGGTTTCCCAAAGGCCATTTTCATGTCAGATGTTTTGGATTATCACATTAGGGAAAAATTCCAACAGAGCTAGTCAGTGTTTTTCTCTGGTGACTACAAAAAAATCTCATTTTAAAGTACATTTCCTCAGAGGTCACCATTGGCAGCATGGTTTACAACTCGTCAAGAATTTTCCCATGTTAAAGTTTAATCACTTATCACACAGATTCCTCTGAAATGAACTGATTTCCCTCCAACATCTCTTTTTAATGCTGCAGTGTCCATGCCTTGAAGCTCAAACGTATCTCATAAAACATCTCATCTGCCAATCGTCCATTCAAGCCATGCATGAAGATATAACACAAATGATGAATTCTGACAAGACACAGCGACGGCGTCACGTTTCGTGTCATGCATTATCTCGCTCTGCGAAAGCTGTATTCATCGCTGTAAAATTATGATTACAGACAGTTTCCGCGTCGGATGTACGGACGCCTGCTGGAGGGACGGAACGGGGAATTGGCATCGCAGCTCATACATAAACACGGCTGGGCTGCGGCTCACAGGAGTCTTACAATATATGAGCCTTCTCCAGACCTCGCCAAGGCTCACAAAAGCAGCACAGCAGCCGTCACAGTGAGCACACAACTGTTTACAAATCCCCAGTTAATAGGATCAGGCCTCATTGACTGAGCCGCTCCGACGTGTCTGATGTAATCTATTAGCTGTATGATAGTCAGTGTCTCAGTCCAATCGATAACCCTGGGCCTCCATATTGCTCCACTGTGGACTGTTACTCCTCTTTAGTGCTGCTTAGAATGCAGACTTAGTAACTATAAAGTGCGTGTGCATGTGTGTATGCACACACACGCACATACACACCCACACACAAAGGTTTTTTGGTCTTTGTGTATCAGATTAAACTCTTGTGTGAATTTCAGTTGTCATCTTTAAGTGTTTGTGCCTATCGCTGCAGAGGAAATGTGTGCACAATACTCTATGATACACTGAAGTGGTAATTCTACCCTTGTATGCTGGTGTGTTGTGTAGTTATGTTGATATTTGTGACACATATTCACGTAAACATGAGGGTAAAATGGTGCATATGTGTGTGTTAAGGTCCCTTTACAGTAGATGGCATGTCGTGAAGTGCATGTTCTTGCATCTGCGCATGCACACTGTGTTTGTGTGTGTCGGAGTGTGTCTGTGGATGGTGTAACTGGGTTTCCAATTAAGTTGAACCACAGGCTGGATCAATGCTAGTCCTCTGTGTGCAGGAATGAGCAGCCCTGGGCCCTCAGAGCATGCCCACGAATAATTTATCACTCGCACTGGGCCAAGGCAGGGAGGAGCAGGAGGAGGAGGAGGAGGAGGAGGAGGAGGATGAGGATGAGATGGGGAGCGCAAGGACAAAGTGTCCAGCCCCAGGGAGAGAGCACGAAAGATCGGCAATTGAGGGGACAGGAAGATGAAGGGTAAAGAAAGTGAGAGAGATCAGGGCCTCGGAGGAAAACGCTGTCAGCTCCCTATCATTTAGAAACATCACGCAATATTTTCTTCTGGTAAACAAATCAGATTCTGCAGGGAGCTCCAGCCACATAATTCTATTTAACACAGAGCGGAGCATGTTTGGAAATGCTGTGAGAAGCAGTGGGATGAGAATATGTGACTAAGGATCAATCAGTTTTAAAGACTTTCCTTCTGCAAATCCGATATCACCCAGTCAATGTTATCAACTTTTAGTTTTATCCGAGGCGCCCTGGGTTTTCTGCACGATTTATCGATAAGGTTTATTTGTCAGATGGACTTTAACCACAGTTCTTTCATATTCTGTATTTAAAGGTATAAGAATAGTCTGATCTAATGAATATATGTGTATGATTGAGCTGGAGGGGTCTTGGAGACTGACTCCTCTGGGCAGCTGTAAGTCAGGAGGTGGTTGTCCCCCTATCGGAAGGTCCGTGGTTTGCTCCCAGTAGACTATGACTGTGCAGAACTTATAGGGTCCATGAGTAAAACCCTGAACCCCACTTTCCTCCATGGGTCCTTCACAGGGTTTGCCCACTGCTCCTAAGAGATGGCAAAATGTAGAGAACTCTTTTCACATTGTTGTCCAGTATATATTTATAATCTATAACAAAGTAATAATAAAGAGTTCACATTATTATAATAATTACTATCATTATCATTATAATAATTATTATTATTGGATCCTTGTGGGCAGAATCTAATCCTTAACCTTTCAGTTCTTGTCCTTCGTATGTTGTACCTTCATCCCCCACTAAAAAAACAGTCACATTAAGAAGGCCTTATTCATTAATGCTTGAACTACATATTTGGACATATTCCCATATCGCTTTTTCTGACAATTGCCAAATGTCAGAATTTCCTACCAGTTTCACTGGAGATATAGAATCCTTAGAACCGGAAAACAGAGCAGTGATGTTGGTCTCAAACACCGGCTCAGCAGCCACTGCTGGCACCAATCAGTACTGAGGATATGGGTCGAAGTAAATGCTGGTGTGTTGGGCCAGGAGAGAGAAAGAGCACACGCAAATAAGCGTGTGCAGAAAGACCCCAACCAGTGCAAAGAAGCATTTCCTCATCTGGTCCATAAAACTACATCACCAGACTGACTAATGGTGACGTAGTGGACTAAAGTTGTTTGATTTAGTTTGAATGTTAGCCGTTAGAACTGGAATTGGTTACCTAAACTTTGGAAAATGGTTTTGGGTCCCTTGATGCCAAAGATACAGTGATATTACATCTTTTACCATCATGGATTAACTGTGGTCTGGTTTATTGATGGTGTGGTAAAGAAAATGTTAGTTTAAACAAACAAACAGTTTTCTCCTGTGTTAAAGTCCAATAATTTGACATTGGAGAGAGTTCATACTCTTAAACCCACCGGAGGAGAGAAGTATCAGAACTACATAATACAGAAGACAAGGAGGAGGATAAAAGAAAAGGATGAAACACCGACAAAATGCCTGTAAATAGAAAAAGCACAATGCTTTGTAAGAGTTGCGTGATGACTCCATTACATTGTATAAATTATACATCAGGCACATTTGTCATTTTTTGGATCCAACTATCTCATCTTATAACAATACACTTTAATTACCACCTTTCACAGCCAAGATTAATAAGTTCTATAAATTGCAGAGTAAATTTTGTAACATTAAGCTTCGAAATTTCAGAATCGCAGAGAGAAATGATTCTTGAAACAGTTGGTTAGAAAGTTAACTTTCCTTTAAGGATACAAGCTATCCTGATCCTGTCATAATGACTTTCTTGTCTCATTATTTCAAGAATATGGCGTTTTATCACAAGATAGTTATTTTGTAATTGCAAAAATACCGAGCTCAAAACATTACATAATCAAAAGGCCGTATGCCCACACTAAATTTCCATACAACCATCATAATAAAAACGTACCATCTGTATTTTGAGTCACTTGAAAGACGTGTGACACTTGACTGAACCTGTTTATACGGTAGTAAGACAGTGTATACAGTAAAGAGAAAGGGGCCAAAGATGGAGCCCTGGGGAACACCACACGTCAAGGGGGCTCTGAGGCGGAAGCATAAACCACCATTGAGAACATCCTACTTTATAAGTAGTATTTTTTTTCTTATTCTTACAATATGTCAGGATCTGCTAAACAGAATTAATGTAACTTGATTCTAAAAATATGCTTTGTCAAAAGGTTGAGCTAATCTAATTAAAACGAATTCAGTTTTTATTTGTATTTTAATTGTTTAATAACAAGCTTTATGGTAAATTCAGAGTGTCTAAAATATTAAATTACTTAATATCCCAAGGAGACAAATATGCAAAAAAATCACTTGCATAACTTATAGTAAACAGATTAAATAGTAAATCTATTTAACCCTTTAATGTCCTGCTCAACTGTTGGGTGTAGTATATTTTGAGTCACTAGGTTTTTTTGAAAAACGTGTAATCTGAAAAATGTGACTGAACCTGTTAATAATATGACCCAGTGGCAGATTTGATATGCTTAAGAGCAAGGGGCAGAATATTATTATTTAATATAGACTATTCAAAGAAATCCTTTTTCCATAAGTTATTTTTATTTTGGTGAGGATATCAAAGTTAAGAATTAAATTAGGGCTCATTCTCATCGGGTGTTCACCTGTGACGCTTCGTTCGCGCTGAATGTTGGGTAAATATTGCGGGCAGCACAATGACATACAACGTCAATACAGAATCGCAAGATGAATAATTTTTACTCGTGCTAGAAAACTGTTCTTCACACTTCAAATCATCCGCAGCAACATCGTTATGAAGTTGATGCGGCGTAGGATGGCGTTTCACAGAGCTGTCGGTGTCCGTTTTCGGATACTGCTGTGAAATCAGACATGGTGGTTTTTGATGTTAAGAAGTTTCTGTGACTTCCCAACATGGACAAATCAGCATTAATGTTCCCTTTGATCATGGTTGATCACATTGTGAAGAAAGAAGAAGAAGAAACGTATGACTTGTTGCCAGAAGAGAAGGGCAGGTATTTAAGGTTACTTGCACCATTGACAGGGACGATACCTGGTGACACACGTGAGCAGATTGCCATGCATAGAGAGAGTGTTTGGTGTGAACGCAGCACCAGACGTGTATTCAACACCTTTAAGAATTCACCCTAAATCTGTCAGAAAAAATAACTAAATAACACGCAGTAAAGTAGCAAATTCACTTAAAAGACAAAAATTCGTTGCAGTGATGAAATCCAGTTTGCCTGCATGCGCTGATAGTTCCAATCATTAGACTATCCGTGGTGATTGAATCGATAGACTAGGATGAACCAGGCCGGCCCCACTGTATGTTTTTCCTATAAAATCTATTGAAGTTTCTTAGTGAGCCGAAATGCTAAAAAAAAATCCATAAGACTTTCAGGAGTTTTGGAGGAATTGACATGCTTGTATTCCATCCGTCCATCCATGCGTTTATCCAGTGTCCAGGGTCCAGGGCTGGGTCATATTAGCAGCAGGGGAAGTAGAGTACTTCAGACATCCTTCTATCCAGGAAGTCTGTCCAGCTCCAACCTCATGGCGGATCCTGAAATGTTCCCTGGCAAAAAGCATGTTCTCGGTCTCCCCCAGCTTCTCTTCCCAGTCGGAATTTCCCCTGAAAATCTCTAACGGTCGGCACTCAGGCAATTTCTCAACCAGTTCAGGTCAGTGGTGCTCGTTAGAAATCAATATTGCATGAGATACTGAGAGTCGTGATCCCCCTGCTGTATCTGCTGGATCCAATTTTGTCTTCTTGAAGCTTTTTGACTTTGGGTAGTACATTCCACAGCGCAGTCATATTTTTCTGTTGCTAGCTAGACAGAAGTGACAAGAAGGAACTTCCATTATTGTTTTCCTCTCTAAGGTGAGCAGGACTTGCCCAGGCTTCGACTCTCTGACCAAACCCTCTTCTTTTACTAGACCTATGCTGTCGTTCCGGACGGCCAGAATATATACCCAATCGTCCCCCATCTCCTTCGTTGTACAAGCAATCGCCCTGATTGAACTCCTCAAATGAAATGTAAAATTATGTCCTAAGTATTTCTGTAATAAAAAAAAAGCTCCCTTCGCATTCCTTTACTCAACTTTCGCAGTTATTCCACTTACATAACTCTTATTTTTTCTGATATCTTCAAATCAGACACTTTGCCGAGAAAAAGGTCACATCCTTTCCCAACTTTCCGACCAACAACCCAGTTCACCAAATTAACTCATAATCCCCACATCACAAGGGCTTTGTTATAACAAGCAATGAAGCAGCAGACTATTTATGTATGTTCTGGTGCCGCCCAAAGTCAATGTGTTTTGGACCCACATTTTCAGAACCTACAATGAGAGTCTGCACAATGACATATCTCTTAATCCACTTGGTGCCTAATTGGAACTAAGTTCTAAAACACATCCCTCATCTTTTGGTTTTATTTGATGAGTAAAGCTCCACCTTGTGTCAAAAATATATACAACTGACCTTTCCCCCAATCAATCCAGTTAATCCTCGTACTAAAGTCTACGAGGGTGTAAAATCTGAAAATGATCTATGCAATAGTTTTGGAGTTAGGTCAAATTATTAAAAAATTATAAAATCTCTCCTTAGTGAGGGAAATATTAAATATTAGAGTAGAACAAGATATATGTAAGATAGATCTCCTCAAGTCGATTCATACGCATCAAACTTGGACTAAATCGGACCACCGGTTGAGAAATTAGGGGTGAAAACATTTGGAGATAAAGCTCCCCCTTTATACATCTTAACTTTCTTAAAACATAACAGGTTTTCCTCGCACGAAGGTTTATGTGGGTACAAAATTTGAAAATGATCAATAAGTTAAGTTAAGTTAAGTTAAGTTAAGTTAAGTTAAGTTATCGCGTTAACACGAAGGATCTGCTGCAGGAGGACGCAGCAGTGGAAGCTTTGGACCCATGACAATTCCATAATATCCCAAACTTTTTGGGTATATCAATATAATATAAAGTCATAATTGAAAAGGAGAATTAGTTAGTTGAATGTAAAATTATGCTGCTTTGGGGTATTTACTAAATGATTGCTGCAAGTTTTGTTTTGATGCTGTCGAAAGTTTTAATCAATTTTGCACCATATTTATAGCAAACATTCCAATAAAGTACAGTTTTCGTTTATTGGTTCAGTAACTTGATAACAAGCAAAGACGCTAGAAAAGTGAATGATGTTAGACTTAGTTTTTGGCATTATTTTCATTATGACAGAAACTGAATTTTTAGTCAACGGGATATTCTATGCCGGATCAAGACCAGCAAAAGTTTCTATCCCACTGTTCCATCCCGGGAAACACAGCTTCCATTGGGACACACTGGATTCAGCTCTTCTGCCAAGACACATAATTGAAAGGCAAAGAAAACTATACGTGGATATACATTAACAGAAAAACACCCACATTTAAAGGCAACACACAGAGAGCAGAAACACACACACACACACACACACTCATACATATACATCACACAACCAGGCAAATCACCCACTGTGTCATAACGGCAGAAAGCCACAGGTACACACACATCCAGGAGAAGATACACCCACTAGCACACACATGAAAGCTGCTGCAGCACACACAGCGTCTCACACACACACCCACACACACACACACACACTGTGTCCGTACCCCGCGGAGAGCCAGAGTCCAATGTTCTCTCAGTCTCTGTCCTCAGTTCATCTCTATTAATCTCATAGTAGCGAGGCGTGGACTGGTAAGACGCTCCACGGCGCTCTGTAATCTTCTCTTAATGTGCTGCACTCTAAGCCTAAGTGAACCCATTTGGAGCGACTGTGAGCGGACTGAGATTCCTCACATGTTATCTGAACAAGTGTTACTAATGGGTTTATCAATTAGGCCCAGTCCAATAACCGCGTGCCTCCAATCTCCTTTAAACACACTCCGCCAGCGTAACCCTCGTTTCTGTGGCTAATGAGTACATGTGTACACACACCCTCGTGTGTGCAGCGGTGGACGAAGTATTCAGATCCTCTTCATCACTCCGAGTACTAACACTGAACTCTGAAATATACTCTATTACAAGTATGTCCTACAGTTGAAACTTTACTTACGTAAAAGAATGTGAGCAGGAAAATGTATTAAAGTAAAAAGTACCCACTGTGCATCTTAGTGTTTCACCATTTTTAAAAAGAGATATTTTTTTCGGATCAGTATTACTGCTGTTTGGATGAGGAAAGGCTTGAAGCTAAAGATGTCACAGAACTTCATGTTGTCGGGTAGTCATATCACAGAAAAGTGTAGAGATATTATGGAACGTGATAACTCAAAAACTCTTTGGTTGATCTTTTGGGAATATTCAGATGCATATTTTTTTGCCACTAGGGGGAGCTTTTATTTCCAAACATTTTTTCTCAATGGTTTGTTCTGACTATGAACATTATGACTGAAGTCCAAATGTTGGCGCATATGAGTGTACTCAGGTAGATCTATCTTGTGTACATGGTGGTTTACGCTTACAGTTAAGTACACATTTTACTTACCAGGAGCTATTGTGCTTTTTTTGTTGAAGAAAAAACAAATCTGGTGACCATGACTTAATAAGGGACAAGAATGAGTTATTATCTTCTGCAATTCATGGCTTTCAGATTTTTTTTTTTTAATTCAAATATCATCAGAGTGGCTCCGAACATATGAAGTACTCACGGGGATCTATTTTGTAAACATCCTATTTTTATTAACAAGGTGGAGCGTATTTACGAAAACACTTTTTTTTCAGAAATAACTTTGCACTTAATTGATTAATTAATTAATCAATCAGGGGAACTGCTTCTACACCGCAGCGGATTGGGGAACTGTCTTTCTTCAGAGGAAAGCATCCCTGGCGTGGGATGCCGGAAATTTCATGCTTGTTGTTGGAGGATAGTTCGAATCAATTCATGAGGTAAACAACCTGTAGAGAAGTTGGATTCTTGGATCCTATATTACCTCAGGCCAGTTTATCTAACGCAGAAGGCTATGCTAAAAATGTCAAAGATTTCTCAGAGGTATGTCAATATCAGTATATCCTCGTCATACGTGGAAAAAAGACATCGTCTATGGAGTTCATACATTCCAGTGACATTCCCTGCATTTCCCATTAAAAACGTTACAGCAGGAGACCCCCCCTCTCTGAGCGTGAGTGTGCGGTTGAGTTCAGACCAATTAGACTGAATGAATTCATTTCAAAGTGTGGTTTTACCACTGAGCTCAATGGCCGATTACTCTTTAACTCCCCACAGAGAGCCTTCTACACATTATTTCTCTTATTCACTCAATGGACTCAAGCAGAGAGAGAGAAAGAGGGAAAGGGAATGAATTAAAATAGTTTACATTTGGATGTGCTACGTATCTTTTAACGCTTTTAGAGGTCAACAACCCTGATTTCACAAACACTATGTAAAACATTAATCAAACAGAGTGCGATCATGTTCTAATCCCATTCAGTTAAAGTGAAAACAGCACAACACAATAAATCGGTTATTTCAGCTGTTCCACCTACTAGATTTTAGTAAATATATGTATGTGTAAATATTTGCTTTTTAAAATATTCGTCTCGATTTTGTGACAACAACGCGTCTCAAAAAATTGTGAGAGTGACAACAGAAGACTAACACGTTTGATTTATGGTCAAAAACACCTGATTGTAACATTCTTCAGGGAGAGAGGTCCATTTGTTAAAGATGATTGCTGATGGAGAATGAAAGGCAGAGGTTCACCACTTCAAGAGTCCAAGATCAACATTTCTCATTGCATCGCATTATAAGTCCATAATCCATATATCTTAACTTGATTTACATCCCCTACCTTCATGCAGGATAGAGCAGGAGGGTGGAGGACATCTATGTGGTGGGAAGGGGCCTGATAGTGGATATGGAGTTTGAACTGGATACGTTGTGAAAGGGAGCCAGTGGTGGCCAGGAGTGATGTGGTCACAGGTACGGGTGTTGATGTGGAGGCGAGCCGCAGAGTTCTGAATGTGCTGGAGTGTATGAATGTTTTTGAACGTTGTGCCATAAAGGACGTTACTGAAATAGTCTAGTCGTGACGTGATGAAGGCGTGGCTCAGAGTTCCGACACCAGAGAAGAAGAGTGATGGGTGCAGACGGGTCATGTTCTTGAGGTGGAAAAAGGCAGATTTGGTGATTTGTTTGACAACTGAATTACATCTGTTGCGAGCAGAAGGATTAGTCTTCGGTGCTCGGGGCTTCCAACACAAAGGATAGTCCCTCCTTGAGGCTGGAAACGTCATGGTGTTTGTTTGGAGGACTTTATTGGAGATGTCCGAGTGATTCAGGGTTCGGCTGGTGACGGGATGGAGTTGTGTTTTATATCTTTGATGGCAGAGAGCAAGAGAGCAGGAAAGAGAGAGAGAGAGAGAGAGAGAGAGAGAGAGAGAGAGAGAGAGAGATAGAGAGAGAGAAAGAGAGAGAGAGAGAGAGAGAGAGAGAGAGAGAGAGTTAGAGAAGATAGAGACAGAGCGCATATTTAAAGTTAGACTTATAAATGATAGGCTAAAGGAGACAAGTGACAATTGCTGATGTGACAAACAGGAAATGAGCAAGTGAAGCCCAAAGATAGCTAGAAACTGTGCAAAGAGATAGTCTTTCTGACTGAACATTCACTAAGCTTCATTTCACCTTATCTCAAAAGCTGGTGAGTTGGGTTAAGGAGGAAACAGCCCGTCTTTCCTCAAAGCTAAAGAAAAAAAATTCAGAAGGAACAGGAAGCGAAGGAACGGCTACACATTCCCGAAGACGAGATGGAATCACAGTTAAGCTCCATCTCGAGCAAATGGATGGACCGAACAAATGAATGGATGAGAGGCGGAGAGGCGGAATGACAGAGAGGCTGAAGCGGTGATAAAGTGAAAAAACAAACAGTCTGAGACAGAAGGACTGACAGAGGGAGCGAGCGAAGAATTGATTTACCCTGATGGTTTGTTGGACAGGCATCGAGATGGATGAATGGAAACCCAGAGGCCAACACAGTGTCACAGAGACGGATAGACATCCTGACTCTGTCGGGCAGCAAATGGTCTTATAACACAGAAAAAACACTGACTGTACTGCCATTTAGGCTCTGCCATTTTACATAAACAATAATATCAGCCGTTCCCAACAGAAATCTTCCACACATCACGCTATCGGAAATGACAAAGATGATTTGTTTCCAAGTCGGCGCAATTTTATGAACATTTAGCATCTTATCTCAGTGTGACAAGACGCTGTGCTTGAATTTTTGCACTCTGCTTGCCTTTTTGACAAATTACTAAAAGATGAAGCAAACGATTGCCAGTAACTTTGCACATTTCACATTAGACACAGAAATGCAGCAATTTTGCAGCCGTATGGCGAGAGAATGGAGATAAGAGAATGATTGATAAAGGGATTCATCCTGTCACATAATAATCACAAATTTCTGGTTTAAAGGGACAGGTTTTATCAATCAATACAACTGCAGGTATGTGGAAGAAGAGTAAGTCCAAAGAATATGAATATAAATTAAAATTAGAATTTTGACCAAATGCTAAAAAGATGCGTTAAACGAAGTATTAGAAGTTCTTGGGATCAGACATCTCGATACTGTTGGAAGTGTTTTCTAGCTCCACTGAGGTATTCAGCTTCTGATCACTCTTGGGGCGGCTGTGGCTCAGTGGGTAGAGCGGCCGTCTCCCAATCAGAAGATCGGAAGGTAGCCGGTTCGAATCCCACCAGGGTCTACTTGTTGTAGGGTCCTTGAGCAAGACCCTGAATCCTTAGCTCCCCGGGCGCTCCACGAGGGGCTGCCCACTGCTCCCTCAGGGATGGGTCAAATGCAGAGAAGTAATTTCACTATGTTGTACTGTGTGACTAATAAAGGATTCTTTCTTTCTTTCTTTAGGTTCATCGGGCTTGTCCAGCACCAGGAGGGAGTCCTCCAGAGTGGGTCCGTTGCCCACTCTTGCCTCCCAGGGGATTTTTTTGTTTGTTTATTGTTTGTTTATTGTGTGTTTGATTGTTTGTTTTAATAATATTCATTGTGTGAATAATAATATTCACCTGCTAAAGGTTGAAACCTCCTGCGATGTGAAACATCATGCAGTCACCGAAGTCATTATGGTTAATGTGGTGGGTATGATTCAAACCCGTACCAAACCCAGCCTCAAAAAGGTCGAAAACCAGTTTCCTTCTAGTGCTGGTCCCAAGTTCAGATAGATGTTGAGGGTTGCATAGGGAAGGACGTCCGACGCAAAACTTTTGCCAGATCAACATGCGGAACACAAAGCTGATACTTATCCGGATCGGTGCATATATCATCACCGGTACTGTTAGCCAGCAGGTTACCGGCGTAAGGATCAAAAAAGAGGGTCTGCTGTGGCGACCCAGTGACGTCCCTGACCTCTGACGGGATTTCAGAAGAACTGCCCCATGGAGGAAAGAGATGAGATGGAGGAAAGAGTCGAAGGATTCAGCATGTCAAAAACGAAAAACAGAAGCTTTTATCGTTGTCTGGAAATAAAAGGAAAAGTGGCCAATGCAGAGACAGCGGTATGTTTGTTGTTGAACTGTGAAGTCACTAATTATTTTTTCAGTATGTTGATTGAAATGGCTGTTTTTATTTTTCACTTCAGTTTTTTATTCTTTGTTATGCCGTGTCAAATGTGAATTCCGATTAAGTGAAAAGTATGGACGAAAACATGAATCAGTCGTATCCGCATATGTCATAAAAATAACTGACCCCCACTGAAAGCTTTTTGCAAACTCATTTCATTTTATTTCTTAGACAGGAAACATTAAAACCTCTCTCAGGGTCAGAGAAGGCAGCAGCCTATTTGCTCATATTTTGATAGACACATTAAAATCTGCCACCTATAAATGCACTTAGCATTGATTTGAGCCTGATCATCTCTGTTCAGTAGATATAACGTGTTTCTGTATTAAAAAAAAAAGAGATGTATCCCGTACAAGTGGACTAACAGCGGGATAAAGGGTGTATTAAATTATTCTCTGAATTTATTTCCTTTAACTATGCTTTTAATATGTTCTTTCTTTGTTAATGTGTCTGCTAATGTTAACAAATACAATGGACAGTATTTTTCTGTGTTGATTCTAAGCTATTTACAAAGTCTTAATGAAAGAAATCAAACATTTTTAAAATGGTTATAGAAATATTTCAGGCTGGACTACAGAAGGTGCAACAAAAGGGGCCGGGTCACTAGCCTGGCTGAAAGTCCGACATCTTCTTCAATACATGTAAGCAATTTTGAGTCACTATTTCTTTTTAAAAAATAGACTGAACCTGTTTATAATATGACCCAGTGGCAGAATGTATATGCTAAAGAGTAGAGGACCGATAATGGAGCCCTGGGGGACACCACAGAGTCAAAGGGGCCACCGAGGAGCAGGGATTAACCATCGCTTATGAGAACTTCTTAAAATAAGTAGGATTTGTTTGACATATTAAACTGTGTGAATACTTATTAAACAGAATGTTGTAACTTAATACAACCAAAAACACTGACAAAATAACAATTAACACCAGGAACATTTCATCCCCAGGTTGTTTGTGATGAAGCGGATCAGAATCAATCTCTTGATCTGCAAGTATATACGAGAGGGTGAGACAGAGTGAGACACAGAATGAAAGACACAGACAGAAAGAGAGAAGCCGGCTTCATAAAAACGTGAGCTGAATGCTGCCTATGCGATGAAGGTGATATATGTTTAGTCAGTAGCAGCGGGTCACGACAAAGCCTTTAACAGTAATGTCCCGTGAGTCGCCTCGCCCAGGGGACCCGCGCTCCATTTTACAGCCAAGCGACTGAGACTGAGACGCCGTGGCATGACAGCTGGAGCAGTAAAGCCGTCCCATAGCACCATCCATAACATGAAGAAGGAGAAGACGCCGCTGATATCGCCACAAAACACCAGGCCCGAAGCCACACCGACAGCTGGCGAGTTAAGAGGGATGAAGGAAGAGGGGGCTTGGGTAATGGTAGGAGGTGGCAGATGAGACAAAGACTAGGGAGATATATTTGCAGATTCAGACGGAGGGAGCAATAGATGATCTACACCAGAGGAGGCACTTAAAAAGCCAACAGAGGGAAGGGGAAACGGGGAGGTAGAGCTCATAGATGCAGACTGAAGAATGTTTGATGTAGATGAATTCTTTCAGCAGACTCTTTAAGCGATGAAAAGATTCATCGATGAAAAGAAATTTCAAGAATGATTAATCCGTCATAAATTCACAACGTTGTCATTTGGTATGTCTTTTATGAGGTAAAATTAGGAAACGTGGCTTTGGCCTGTCAGATTGATACAATGTTTTGGACATTAGAACAAAAATATTTGAAATGACGTTTGAAATGACGTTTGAAATGAAGTTTCCGGTGAGGAGATGGATCTGACTCTGTTCCGCTGTTCAGCTGTTGGTCTGAGCTCAGCTGTGAAGAGCTGGGCAGGAGCAAAGCTAATAAAACAGGAGTAAAAGGCTAATTTATGAGAAGGAGCCATTAATCTGTACTCTGCATTTTTTTTTTCATACTCTGTCTTAATTTATGGAGTTTACAAATCAGGCCAAATAGACGAAACAGAGCAGTACCATCGGAAAAAAACATTTAGAGAGGGCACAATCGTTGTTTCCGGTTCTGGTGTGCTGATGAGTCCGAGCAAGCTCAGTTTAGCCCATTTTACTATCTTCCTCTTCTTCTAAATTTTAGGGTTAAGAAGAAGGCAATCTCCGTTTAGCCCACACGAATCAACTCCATCCCCTTGAGTCGATTTGTCTGCACCAAGTTTGGACTAAATCGGACCAACGCTTGAAAAATGATGTCCGGAAAACTTTTGGAGACAAAGCAACCCCCTTGTCTCAGAAATTTACAACGTACCTTTCCCAAAATGAATGTAGTTCTTCCTCACACTAAGGTCTATGATGGTATAAAGCTTGAAAATGATCCATGAAAATAGCTTTTGAGTTATCGCGTTAACATGAAGGATCTGCAGCGGCGGCGATGCCGATTCCAAAATATCCCCGACTTTTCTATGATATAATTCACAGTAGAGTCACATTATTCAGTCAAATCGAGATTTGCTCAGACTATAGAGTAACCTGAAGCACAATTCCCTTACGCATCTCACAATAAGAGTATCCTCATATTAGGTTATTTTCACTGCTGGTACATTTTAAACAGAAAATATAAGTTCTGCCTTGAAATAGGGGATTTTAAGGACCTCAGTTTAACAGCAACGGGCTCCAGTCCAGCATCGGCCTACTTCCACTCTGCATTCCTCGTGTTTTCGATCGGAGCAGTTCACTTCCTGGTGTCAGCTTCACTCATTTGGGGTTTCTTTGCAGCAGTTTGACAGAGAAGGCAAGGCAACGTGATTGATATAGCAAATTTCAGCCACAGGGGAATTCAAAGTGCTTTACACAAACAATCGAGAACATAGCGACAAAGTGCAAAAGAACATCAAGACATAATTGAAACAGTTAGAAAATCAAAAAGCAAGCTAAAAAAAAAAGCTAGAATAAAAGATAATCAACTTTCTAAGCCCTGTCGACCTCAGACAAAGACAAAAGTCTCTCAGTTGATGTTGAGACGTGTCAGGGACTTGTTCCCCGTCAAACATTGATGCCGGCTCTAATCTGAGCTGCTGTTCACGGGTGATTTCAGAGGCTGCTATCTCTAATGAGCTTATCCTCCGCAGCAGAGGTGAGTCTTGCTCTTCCTTTCCCTGGACGGCCCTAATGAGATCCAGTTTCATCACACCGTTTGATGAAGATGACGTTAAATTCAATACGCTTTTGCAACTTTCCTGATTGACTGTAAAGTAATGATGGATTGTTTTTTCTACTTCATTTCAGCGATTCTTGATGCAGCCCAGGAAAGTGGTTTCCACACGGAACACGGTAACTGGTGTTCTTACAGGGATTTATTGTAAAAGAAAAAACATTTTTTATCTAAAATTAAATCATTTTTGATGTAAAGAACATATGGACTAGTGGACTCTAGTGGCTAAACATAGAAACAAATACCAATAGATAGCTATAAAGCCTATTACCAGCATTAGAAATTGTAATTGTGCAAATGTAAACTGTACAAATGTACTGACACCTACATTTCTACCAGCAGTTTCTTTCACACTAGGAAGTAGCACAAGCTTATAAAAATAAGTTAATGGCATAAATATCTTCTAGCTTATGCAACAGTTGCACCCCTCCGTCCTTCGTGCATCTGGATCCGTCCAAAAGAGAGTGAAAACGATAGACCATGATGCATTTTGCAGAATTTTGGACACCGTAACCACAGCTTTACTTAATAATGCCACCTTAGGACCAAAACTTGTCACAGCAAGTGATTATTCGTTTCATAAAGAATGTACGCAAATGATCAGAAAAACATTTATTTAGTCTTAAACAACTTTTAAAGGGTATTTCATAAACCTGAATGAAAATGATTTACCAAATTCCTTATTTTTATGCCGCCCGACTACATCGATATAATACGGATGTTTACTGCATACCAACATGACCTCGACCCAACACAACTGATGGCTTCATTCAGAACACCAGAAATGTATGCAATACCTGCCATACAGGTAAATGTTGCTACATTGAAGAATGTAAAAATATGAAAGATATTCTGTGTTTTTAAAACTTTGTGCTATAGTCCAGAATTCAATTTGTGTTATTTCCTAGTTTGATATCGTTTTGTTCTCCTTTCTGGGAAATAGTTGAGGTGAAAAGAAAAAAACTATGTATCACTAGGTTTGTCCAAACTTTTGACTCTTAACTTAAACTATTTTGAGTTCAGGATTGTGAGCCTGTTAGCTGTTATATTCAACTACAAATTTGAATAGCATCGTCTGTGGGAGGTTTTTTGGATGCGGCCCCAGCCTTCCAGCCAATCGGGCTGGGAAAACTGCACCCACTGCATCACTACATCTTTTTCTTTTCCTGTCACTAAAACATATCAACACAGATTGTAGCCATGATAATTAAAAAAGTCGGCTCACATCTAGTCTGACCAGAGTTCATGTCAGGTGGTGAAGAGCAGGCGTCCAAGGAGACGGAGGTGATATCACACGGATAAAAATGGCTGTTCTTTTTAAGTAACCCTGCAGTCGTCAGTGTGTTTCTTCTCAGCTTTGCTTTACCTCTGCCATCTACACCTCACCTTCTTCCTCTCCCTTCCTCAGCCACTAAGGCAACAATTTACCTCCAATTAACACTTGTTTGCTTTGGTGTGCCTGTGTGTGCGGGCCCAGCATTCAACCAGGTCATTTGTCAGGCTTCTATAAATATCACACCAGTGGCTGCTCTTTAACAGGCGTCTCACAGCTCGCCTGAGCCAAAGAGCAGGGCTTGCTTGCACACACACACACACACACACACACACACACACACACACACACACACACACACACACACACACACACACACACACACACACACACACACACACACACACACATAAACAACCTCATTAGAGATAAACACTGTTGTTAGACGTGTTAGGCGGGACATACACAGTAAGCAGAGGTACTGAGGCTCCCGCGCCGGCTCGTGTCAGAGTGACAGCCATCACACAGCAGCAGAGCTCAACAAAGTAGGCGAGCTTCCCTGGATGAGGGAAGGCGCTGAAGGCGATGTCAGAGATAGGTCCGTTTGTACCCCGGTGGTCGAACGGCATTCCACCATTACCTGCCACGCACACTAACATTCTGCCCAGCCGGCCTCAATCCTGACAACACTGTCAGAGGGAAGTTAAGTTCCCAGAGCACACTTTTCTCTCCACGCAAGGGCACCAGAAGTAGTGGGACGTCAACAGGCCATTAACCCTCACTCTCAACGCCGCTGTCCCACTTCAAGTTGTCACTCCACACCCATCTCAAAATGAATGATTAGTTTTTATACCTTATGATTTCCTGGATTCATTTCTCATTTGACTCCCAGGTACCTCAATCGCCCGCTACCGGTAATGGATAAAGTGAGGAGCTCATAGATCCAGAGGGAGCGATGAGTGGAGCTGCTGCGCCTTCCCGCGAAAGGAGGCAGCTGAGTCGGTTCGGGCATCTGGTCAGGGTACCTCCAGGATGCGTCCCTTTGGAGATTTTCCAGACCCAGCCAACTTGGACAGACCCCAGGGAAGACCCAGTAGTTAATCTAGACTGTGAGGACCTTGGGGTCCCCTAGGATGAGCTGGAGAATGTTGCTTGGGAGAGGGACATCTGAAATGCACTTCTTAGTCTACTGCCACCACAACCAGACTCCATACAGGAAAAAGGATAGATGGATTTCTTATTTGTGAATTTTTATATCTGCATTACTGTTCATGTGTGTTCTGGCCCATCCTGGCCAGGACGCTCTTTTAGAAAAGATTATTATATCTCCGAAAAGTCATAATACGTGTTCACCACAACCATTTCCCTTTTAGCAAAATCTACCACTATCTGTCCTTCCACTTTCCTGTCCTTAACACCTTACCTACCCGTCACCTCCTCATCTACACTGTTCCCTTCACCAACAGAACCACTGACGTCTGCTACGACCACCACTCTCTCACCCCAGGGAATATTTTCCATCATGCCAACTATCTCATTCCAGAAATTCTCTTTCTCTTCTGTTTCAAAACCCGCTTGTGGGGCAGAATCTCTGATGTTTATCAACACACCTCTAGCTTCTATCTTCATACTCATCACTCTGTCCGTTATCGCTTCACCTCCAGAACGCTCTTCACATGCATTATTTGTTTGCTACAACAACAACTTTAAAAATCTCACTACAACAGATACTATTTTTGTGCCAGATTAAAAACAAGATGCTACTTTTTCAAGCCCCTGAACATCATCCCTTGTCAGAGGAACATTTGCCGATCAGACATCATAATCATTGAGCCAACTTACTTTACTGTTCCCCCGATCAGGGCTTTTTGTCCGAACTCTACGACAACCCAAAATCACAAAAACAGTTGCCTCCAGCAATTCAGAACCATTTAGATAATCCACAGAAGTTTTGGGAAGTTCCTATTTTGAGCAATGAGACAAAGCTTGAAGTTTTTGGGGTCTTGGGATCGGTGACATCTTTATAGGAGGAAGAATGAAGCATATGCTAAAAGATCACTCTACCTAGAGTGAGGCATGGTAGTGGCTCGGTCAAACATTGCTTCGTGTCTGGCGCTTGAGACCTGCAGCATGTAGAGGATAATATGGTTCCAGGAAATTGTGAGAGAAAACGCCTCGCCATCTGCGTAGAAGCTGATGTTTGGGCGTCACTGGACATCCAAAAAAGGATTATGATGCCAAGCGGAAATCTATGGCTTCGTATCAGAGGCCGTCCTGTAACATTGTAGGGTGGCTTTCACAGACACCTCACGTGAGTCCGGTAGAAAAGATCTGCCTGGATATAAAGGACGTAAATCGAGGAATATTGCAGACCTGGAGAACTTTGATCATGTGGAATAGATCAAGATTTCTCAGGACTGGTGTCTGACTTTGCACCTCGTTTCAAGAAACTCATAGCATGCATGCATGCATCCTTTCTTTAGGTTTTATTATTTTGATAAAACACTTTTTCTTTTAATCTTCGTGAACCTTGTAACTTCTCTTTTGAAAGGCGCCATATAAATAAAGTTTTAAATTACCTTACAGTGTCTCCACAAAGTACTGGAGACTTTTGTCATTAAGGCATGGATCATGGTGAGACTGCAGTAGTCACATAAATGGACATTATGTGTTGAATTGAAAGAGAAAAAAAATGTGATAGCTGTCATATTAAAAGTGTTCTCTTTGTTATTGGTTACTGCAAACAACTGATAAATAATGCACCTTTCCAATAAACCTTATATAAATTAATATCATTTGGCTTCCGTCTGTATAATAATTGTTGAGAGGCGGCCGAGATGATACTCCAGAACGCAGTGGGCTCATAACGCTTGGGGAATATTGGAAATATATAGAATAATATATATATAGAATAATATAAAGGTTAATGCTACTAAAATGTTATAATACTCTGATTCTCTTCCGTTAAATAGATTTAATTTCTGCTTCATTGCAGACAAGCAGAAATGAAAAACAATCATTCCTGCCCTTAAACTGCTTCACGCCCAGCAGATATTATTCCCCTCTACATTTTTAATAACGTCTCTCTGTATTATGTCCAATTCAAACTTTCTTCTTTATCTAAAGACATACATGGACTTCAGGCTTTTTAGATGTAGCTACAACTGTGTTTCCGTCTTGTCTAATGATTGAAGGTTTATTATTCCAGAAACAAAATGTCTTGCATAATCTGCTCCCACCTAAAAGGGGTTTTCAAATGACAAAGCCACCAACTTTGTACAATTTTCCATTCTTTGTCTACTTCCTGTTCGCTCTTCAGACTCGCTTTCTTCATTCAAACTCCGTCAAATCAAACGGACATTCAATGAGAATTGTAAGACGGTTTCCCACACAGCAGCACACGGAGTCAGCCCTCATTATCAGACAGCGGGCAGGGGTCTCTGCAGCCCCCAGTAGCTGATCATGCATCTTTCATTTGGGTCTTGCCCCTTCATGAGGCAGACTCTGTTTATTAGTGGAGATGAAATAGACTCAGCAAGGTGAAATTAAGGCTAACCGTGGAAAGAGATTCCTGGTACTGTCTCACAACCATTTTTGTTTCCTCTTTTTGTCAATGCTGCCAGCAGTTCTCATAAACCTCTGATAAATGAGGGGGGGGTCAAGGGTTAAAGCTCAGAGAGCAGAGTTCAAATGCCAGACTGCTCCTTTTTTTTGTATGTTGTTCCACTGGATGGAATTGGTTTTGATGCTCTCACATCTATATCATCTACAGCCGGCTTAGTTAATCCTATAGATTTCACAGCAGAGAGCCGGCCATCTTGAGTTGATAGCTCAGTCATCTTTCGCAAAATTCAAAACCGTAAAGACAAAAGCCATGAGTGACCCACACAGTAAAAATGAGCTGTTACAAAGGGTCAGCACAGATCATAGCACCCAGTGTCCCTCCATGCAAACCCAAAGCTGCGTATACATAAACAACGCAAAATATCTGCATGATGAAGACCTGGAAATGACACCCTCCTCCAGACTTTCTTTATATAGGTCATATATTTTATGAACATCAAAATTATATCTGGCAGACTTTTATATGACTCAGCAGCTTCCATTAAACCACTAAGGCTCACCTTGGAGTTTGAACCAAGGTTCAGGTTTTTGGTCCATTGTGCATATTTGGTCTGGTTAGTCTTGGTTTCACATTGTTATGTTGCAAATACACTAAAGTGCTTCTCATGACGTACCATCATCCTGTTGTCATCATCTATTTGGGCTGCATTTCTCTGTACATGATGACCGATTGGCTTCCAATCCGTCGTATGTCTGACATCAGACGTCACCTGCTGTCCTGTATCCTCTTCTATGTTTGGTATCATTTGATTTTAGTTTTTTTTCATGGGTAAGTATTTATCTTCTTATCTCCTCCTTTCTTTTTCCATCTGCACAACTTCACCTGGACTATTTTAATTCACATTTATAAATGCCTTTGGGGACTATTATCCTTTTTTCTTTATATTAACATGCACTTTATTTCTATATTTTAAATGTAAAATGTGTATTTTCAATTTCTTTTCATATATGTATATATGTATATGTATTTATATATTTATATAAATATATAGGTATATATACATGTGTAAAATATAGTATTTCTATCCATCCATCCATCTCCACCCATACCCTCTTCTTTCTTCTCCTTGTTTTCTTTTTCAATTGCTTATTGGCGACGGTGGCCTGCTGTATAATTTTCTACAATTGGTCTAAAGTCCAAAACCATTCAAAAACTGCTATCTCACTGCAAACATACTGAAGCGTTGTTAGTTTGATCTGTTAGAATAAGAACATTTAAGAAACAGAAGTCTCTTTGGTGGAAGCAGATTTTGTCTGGGGGAGGTTTCACATCTGTGACTTTGGTCTGGATCAAACTGAAAAGTCTAAAAGTTTGTTCAAACCAAGTGCCTTAAGACTTGAGAACAGTTGATTAGTCAATGTTTTGCAGACAGGGATAGCTATCTTTTCACCATCAGTAGGTTGTAGGATCAATATTGCCAAAAAACCCCAAAATGTACAATAATTTCATTAATTATTAATTATATCACATCTAATTTTCTGGCTGAGTTATCTCAGTTTAATTGCCTATTCATCAGAATATTACCCCTGTGTCTGGCTTTAAAATATCTTCTCACGTGACGTCTCTGCAGCCAGTCAAAGTTCCAGTTGCGACGATGACGAGCTCTGCATCTTGTCAGAATGAGCGCGGAACAAGACGGCGAGTCCCAATGAGAGGGGTTGTTACCTAATTTACCCTTTTCTCCAAGCGTTTGCGTTAAAGTATGAAAAAGTCTGTGGGGACATGAATAAAGATACATATTGAATGTTCTTTCTTAAAATCCGATCATTTTTTGCCTCTGTTGTGATACTTCAAAATCTTCCAACGCTGGAAAAAATCCACAATAATAAAATGTTCAGGATGTCAGATATTCGTTACCTTCTTTTCAGAATGACAGTTAAAAATACAAATTATTTAAATCAAGCCTTTTAATTGCAATGGAGCAACTGAGAAAAAGTTCAAAATTAGATAAAATGATGAATTAATTCAGAAAACTTTATATATGAGTCATATCCCACTCATGAAATGGGTCAAAACTCAAATTATAACCATGAAAAATAAAAAAAAATAACAATCCCTTAATAACAAAAAAGAGCTATTCCAGTACTTGGTTGATATTGAAGCGTTTTGTGAGTCGTGTACACTTATATTATATATATATATTATATTATATATATATATAATATAATTTTGTACCCACATTGACCTTAGTGTGGAGAAGAACTGGAGTGATTATAGGAAAGATCGGTTGTATATTTCTAACACTAGGTGGAGCTTTATGTCCAATTTTTCGGACATAACTACCTAATTGTTGGTCCGATTTAAACTAAATTTGGTGCATATGAATGGTTTCAATCTATTTAGTAAATATAATTTTTTTTACTCAAATAGTTCATATTCATATTTATACAGTACTTTTTCTTTCTTTTCTTTAAAAAAAAATACCGTAGACTTACCCTCAAATTTAATTTTCGGAGTTCAATCGGGGGGGATTCCTTGTACAACACAGAGGATTGGGGACTTTACGATGATAAACTCCTGCTGTCAGTTACAACAGTGTAGACCTAGTTTTATTCTCTGCCTAACTTTACTTTCTTTATCCTCGCAAAGGACAGGCCAAACTATTTTTATTTCCAGCCAACCCTTACATGACAGCACCCTTCGAGTGAGCCTCATTTGCATTCTTATCAAGTTGTGAAATGGGAAGTTTTCCTGGAAAAACTGTTGAAAGAAAAAACGCTTGTCTGGGCAGGATTTCTTGGAGGAATAATCACTGCAGAGAATCTGCCAATAATGTGACAATGAATTATTTGTTTTTTGAATTATTGAAATGCATCTTTTGAAACTGAGGTAAGGCTAAATACTCACTTTTCAAACCTTCCAGTCATAATCCTCCTAACCTTATTTTTAAATGTTTGCAGTCGGTGTAAAAAAGCAAAACTGTCCTGAATAAACAGATCTATGTTCATGCTAAAAAAAAAATCATTGCATTACAGTTTATAATTGTATGCTGCACTTCATCCTCCAATCCACTTACTTTGGGCCTTTTCATTTATTCCTTAATTTATTTGAGGTTAAATTAACTAAATGAACCCCAATAAATGATCTTGTCCCAACCCAACTACATTAAGTTAGACCAACATGATTGCTTCATATAACCACGTGGAAATACTTGCAAAATCTGTTACTTAGACAAAATAATGCTGTTATATTTTTGGATACTTTCTTATGGTATCACGTGATTCATGTTTTAAAAAAAAATCATTTTCAATGTGAAAAATAAAAATGTTGATTTTAGTTTATGGTATTTCCGCTGTTTGACAGATGCTAATGCAGTTGATACAACTTTTTTTTTTTTCAATGTCTGTATCTGTATTTTAATGTTTGAGCCCATAAAAAATGAATCCCAGAAACACAGAAGCTGTTGAGTTCTTTTTGTTTGTTTGTTTTTTGTCAGTTTTTTTTTTTGGTCATTGTATCGGTCAGAAAAAAGAATATTGCAGACTGTACCTATTCTCCATATATGTGACTGGCATGGTCTCTCTCACATGAGTCAGACAGCACAAAGCATGCAGGTAAGAACTAATGATGATTTCCCGGAGAACTTCTGGAGCACAGAGTCACATGATGTGACTCGTAACAGAGCATGAGGCAGACGCCTGGGAGGGGAAGGAGTCCCATCAAAGACTATTGATGCTGCCACGTGAATTAATCGGTCACCATGCAGTATTTCTCTGGACTGACGGCGACCTCCTTCACGGAGGAGGAGCCTGTGACTGTCTCTGTGTGTCTCTGAGTGGTTTATGTGTGCCTCATAAAAGTGAGCATGTTTGAACGGCTTCTTTGCCAGTTTATATAGGCATAACAGGAGGAGGATGTCTTGGCAGCACACTGAGCAACAGCAATTATGTATCCCGCTCTCTCTCTCTCTTTCTCTGTCTCTCTAGCCAGGCTTATCCACGCCAGGAGATCTGCTCTGATGGAGAACAAGTTGAGCTGGGAGCCTCAAACTGCCTATAGGATTATATACAACAAACCAGGAGCAAACAACCCTTTCAGTCCACATATGCTTGAAGGCTCGTCAGTGGACCGTCAGCCTGACAGAATACAACCGATTTTTCACCAAATGAATATTTTATTATATCAGGAAAGTCATCTACAGACTCTACGTAGAGCCGCACCAGTATCCATGTTTTTGAAGTATCTCACCTTTGGATACTGTAAGATGTATAGGTCGTATCCCGGAGAGCTACGGATTTTTGCGAAGGTGTAAAGCTTGCACCGTTTCCTCTGGTCTCATTTACGGTTGATCTATGATTTCCCTCATGACGACACCCTCCAACCGTTTCCGCCTATGTACTGTATCTTCATCCAGTGATCCCTTGTCTGACACGATGGCGTTGACAGATTGGCAGCTGTCGAAATTGAAAAAAAATGTTGTTGTCTCCCCTATAATTTCAAAACGTATCATATCTGATAGATGTTTATATTTTTAATTCATCAGCGAGATTCTTTTTTTCCTGAAAAGACCAACATACACAATAAACATGTACACGCATACACGCAAACAGTCCACCAGAGGGCTGAAGGCACTCAACAGTAGACCATCAAATCATTCATCCAATATGGCTGACAGTTACCCAAATGTTCTTCATATCTATTTTTTTTTTAATTTACAGTTAGAAAACCTTCAATATTTCTTAATGGTACTTCAGTATAAATATTGAACGTATTGATTCAGTGTATAATAAGTATAACTAAAGGTATTATACGGTGAAAATGTGCGTATCAATTTTGATAGAGCCGGTATTTATTTTTTGCAAATCCATCCATTTTGATTTTATTGCATTTAATGCATTATTTTTCAAGTTTGTTATGTATCAAATATTATAAATTCAAAGTTTAATGCCTTACAAATATGTGTTTGTTTGTGTTTGTGTATTTCATTTAAAAAAAAAAGATGAATTACCATCATTTCAAATAAAGAATCCAGTTTTCGTGTTTCAGGCTTCACAGGGTTAAAGGTGCTAAAGCTACTATAGAGTGAGCTAAAATGTCCTCATTTCCTTTAACCACAGTCAAATTAATTAAAGTTAGGTTAACATGTTAGATTCAATGACGGCGTGGGTAACATCACGTCAGAAATCAGTCACTGGATATAAGCAAACAAGGTGCTTATTCATTAGCACCTTGAGACAACTGTTGTTGTGAATTGGCGCTTTATAAATAAAGTTTGATTGATTGATTGAAGCATGTACACTGTAACGCTGATGTTTCTCCTCTTTGGGTTCCTCTCTGTAGACACTGATCATGCCGATGGATCACAGCTAACAGGTCTTGATAGTAATTCCCAAACCTTGAGGTCCAGTAGCTGCTAAAAGAAAAGGCACTTAATGCCGTGAACTCTGAACTCTTAGAAGTCTGGATGTGGATTGAGTACAAAAATCATCTGTTTTCAATCCACCATTAAACCTTACTAAATATAACCCTGGTTGCTATCTCCACTTGTCCCCACATCATCCTTCGACCTTTGCAGTAGACCTCCAGTCAGCTCCCTTTCTTGAATATGTCTTGTAGACGATTCAAATCTCCAATATCCTGTTTTTGTCCTCGTGCCTCAGAGACCGAGGGTTACGATCTGACTGCCTTGCCAGCATTCCCTGCCTGTAATCGTGGAGTTGCGGAGAAGTACGTTTGTGCCAACCATCTGTAAATTAAACCACTTTAAAACGTTTCCTGAGTCTGAGCCCTGCTCTTGGGTCCGGTGCTTCGTGTGAAAACCCCGACACAAGTACTGGTGATCCTGTGAACACAGTCACGGATGAAAATCAATGGAAAACGCTGAGATTAAGTAAGACGGAGCACTGTGTTCAAACACCTGGAAACAAAAGAAGAACATGTTCTAAATTAGTTGGAAGTCACCTTGGTAGTTGATGGTGGGAGGAAAAACAAAAGAAAAAAAAAAAGGTTTCAAGAATCCTGACTTGTTTTGGCGCAGTGAAATGCTGCAATCAGACGATGGCTGACTTACATTCTTTCCGTGGAGGTGCGTAGGAGCCGCTTCCAGTCATTTGAACTTACAGTGACGGCTTATTAAAACTTTGAATTTTGAGTGCCCTACTAATTGGTGTAATTATTTTGCCAAAATGTAACAGGGAAGTCAGTTCCTTATAACAAGGTGTTTGAAGATCTGGGCTTTTCTGATTGATGAAGTGCACATGACTAGTTCAGGAACAAATGGGACATAATAAGTTCTAGTTTCCATTAATTTTTGCTTTTTAAAAAAAAAAAAAACTCTTATCAACTCCTTCACGCCTTCATCTTTTCATGCATCCTCCCTTTCCACATCAGTGTGCTTTCTTTCACTCTCCCACTCCACCACCTCCACCTCCACCTCCTACTCTTTCATCTCTGCTGCATCAGGGCTCCTGTGGTCTCAGCGAGACACGAACGAATGAGGGCCCCAGGAGGGCCGCGTCTGCTCCGCCGCACATCACTCAGTCTCTCCCTCCCTCAATCACGCACTCACACAGGACGTGCCCACCATTGTCCCGGGCAGGCAGTGCCTACAAGTTGCCATGGTAACATGCAGTCGGTTTTGCCGTTGATGCCTGATTGTGTCGAGCTCATGTGGGATGGATGGAGCCCTGGGTGGCTGAGGCTTCATTGGAATCGTGCCATGCTGGGCCATGTGATGCCAGGTCAACCTGCTGGGTAACTCCTGATGGTTTATTCTCCTCCTGTCATCCACTTTGATTCTCTTGCCTCAGACAAACTTCCGCCTTTGCAGGTTAGATGGTTGGTTTTTCTTTTGCATTTGTGGTTTGTTGGAAATGCAATTTATCTTTTAACCCTTACTTTTTTTCACCAGTTTGGATCGTCAATATCCGTCTGCACTATGTACTACATACTTTTTTTTAGTCCTAGCAGCAATGAGCTTCACCTTGGAAAATGTTGAAGGACCTTACTAACCGCACGGACTCTGAATACACATCCAGGCCGGAGTTACTGAAGCCAGGAATCAAACACAAAGTGCACCCTGGATCGCTTTTAATGTAAAAGTTTGAGTTTGAAATTCTGACTGATTTCAGTGATATTAAAATGTGGTTACAGAGGAACGCATTCAAAAGTCATTTCCTAATATATGCATGGGTTTTGATCGTTTAGTCACATTGGCCACTTCAGTGGATGTTGGTGAATAACTGAAAAAAAACTTTCAACACGGAGTGATGAGGAGGGGCAAAGAACCGGAATGGATAGAATGAGAGCTGAGGAATCATGTTCACTGTTGTTCAGCATTTTTGCACTGCAATGAAGTATATATATATATATATATATATTTCTTTTCTTTTTTTTTCAGGGCAGCCATCCATTGATTGTGTTGGCCCCAATATTTACCTTTCAACAATTTCATGACTCGGGACTTCATGCTTTTCCTTCTGTGACATTAAAGTTTCATTCTCCATTTCTGTTTCTTCAGCTAAATGATGAAGTATGATCCTCCTTGTGTCAAAATATGGGTTCCGGTACCCGGGGGGAGGGGGGTTCTAGCTGCAGGTGTCAAAGCAACAACAATTTCGAACTAATAAAATCATTTGTACGCTTTGACTTCAGTTGTTCAGAATAGTAAATATTCATTTACAAATGTATCTATCTAAAGGAACCTCATCACTTGGCAGGCTACTGGATGAAGTTGTGGACGTGAAATGTTTTTGACATCAAAAACAAAGGGTTAAAACCCTTTAATGTCTTACTCAGCTGTTTGACTGAGCAAAAACTAAAAATGTGTGCCACATGGCTGACTGGTTTGAAGGGTAAGGGACCAAGGTTGGTGCCCTGGGGGGTCACCGCAGGTCAAAGAGGACACAGAGGAGGTCTCATTAACCACGGCTATTGAGAAGGTCATATTTGATAAGTAGGATATGATGGAACATTAAAGCATGAGGGGATTACTCAACAGAATTATGTAATTTCAACATACAACTTCAAAATCTCCAATAAATTGAGATGTAGAAAAGATGAACGATTTATTACAACAGCAGACGTGTGACAATGACTCTATTAGAAAATCTTTGGCGCTCAGACTCTTCGTGGACATTTAGAACGAAGGGTCTCTGCCCTGAGCGGCATTATGGAATATCCCCCCTCTGGAATCTGGGTACTGGTGGTTGGTGGCTGATGACTCTGCTGAGGCTGAGGACTCTGCTGAGGCTGATGAATGATCAAACTGATGGATCTCCGTGGCTTAGGTGGAGATGGGGAGGTGGAGGGGGCGCGAACCAGCAGCATGCAAGAGCTAGATGGATGGAGAGGCTCATATTCAAAGACAGCCACTGATGATGATGAGGTGATGATGAGGCTAAGCATGCAGGTGTGTCAGTGATTGGATGGATGACGCCACCTGAAAGGGTGCAGCTGATATCAATTACTGCTCCGGGCCGTGAAGCAGGTAATGTAGACCAAGCATGTGTGGAAGGTGAGCGTTAGAGAGTGCAATGAGCAGTAATTGTAACCGCAGTGTGAGGATCTTCTTTCTGACTGAACTTTGTCTAGATCTCCATTATTTACCGAAACAATCAGGAGATTTTCACTTTATTATCCAATTAAATCAAAAGGAAAAATAGTTTTCCATGTTGGATTTTTTACTGTTTAAAAACATGCTTGACCAAACACTTTTTTGGGTAAATGTAGGGTCAAAGATATTACAATAATAAATGAAATAATATAGGCAAATATTTTGTTAATGTTTTCTAGGTGAAAATATTAAAGGGCTAAAATCAGAGTAGATTTTTGGATAGGGGGCGTTGAGCTGAGATGCAAAATCAGATGCAATCCGAATCTTCTACGCTTGATACCATTCCATTTTAGACACATCGCATTTAAATGCCTGTCTGAGTGGAAATGTGAAAATCTGAGAGTTCTGTGTTATGAAAAACTTTTTTTTGTATATGACTAAAGGAGAATTATTACACTACACAACTACACTTCGGGAAACGAAAACTAAATTTGTCCCAATTTATGAATTGCGTCCGCAATGATGGACACTTCTGCAACATACTAAAGGTTATGATTTATTTTTTTTAAATAATAAAAAGAATATTTCTTTCCATGTTTGTAAAAGTAAAAACTGTTGTCGTTTTGAATAATTCATGCGTGAAAGTGCTAATAAAGCTACAAATTTGTGACAATGACAGCTTCTCTTTTTTTTTTTATAACAACAGCTTTCAAACATCTCTCATGGTCTTCATCAGCAAACAAAGACAACAAGAAAGAGGAAAGAGAAAATTCCATCCAATGAGATGGATGTGAGATTAAAGTTGTTTTTGGCAAGCTGCTGCAGTTTGAGTCACAGAAACTGTGCTTCGGTACGAAAAGAGTAGAAAATAGCATTAACAACTGACCGTTTTCAACAATCACAAAGTTGCGATGTTTTATGGATTTTTAGTTTCTTTCTCTCCAGGGAGCGAGAGATAGAACTCTCTGGCCAACTTTCTCCTTTGCTTGAGCCAAGTTGCGTTCCCACACAGAACAGGAGGCCAAGTGATGAAGCTGAGGAGGATTTAAGTTCTCTGATTTAAAGTTTGAAGTGAGGAGTGTTACTGCAATATGGACCACAATGATCTCTTCATATCGAACTCCAGAAATGTATCAAAGACTTATTAAATGGCACTTCTGTTTCATATGCAGCGCCCTCATTCTGATATGTTTTCCTTTTTAATTACCAAACTTCATCATCTGTGAAATCAGGAAACTCTCCCATATGTCGGCTCCAGCTCAAATCAATCAACTTTGGCTTTGACTTTCTGATTATGCATTAATGTATTTATGTGAAAAGCACGGGAAGTTAGTGAAGTTGACAGCGTTACAGGTTTTGCCAAGATATTTAGTCTACTTTAGTCTAAGTTTTAGTTCTTGATCATTTTTAGGTCTTTGCTGTCTCAGCAAGGGTTTCCGAAATGTCTCGGACCTGCTGCGTTGTGCAAGCAATCCCCATGATTGATACTTTCAAATTAAATGTGAAGCAATGTCCACAGTATTTTTTGTGAAGGAAGAAAGGAAAGCTCCTCGAAATTTTACCCAGAGCTAGGTTTTGGCATACCCTGCAGAGAATACGATTTTGTTGACGTAACATGTTTTGCAGCATTTAAAATAAAATAATAAGATGCTGTAATAATAATCCGTTGCAATGCAGCGAGACACTCACTTGAAACTGTGTTTATTAGTGCTACCTTTGATCCTTTGATTCCTTTGATGTTCCTTTGGAGGTGGAGCTTTGGGCTCAGTGGGCTGCACAGAGACACTGAAGTGGAAGGAACTAGAGACCACCAGCTACAGAGTATTGGAGAGAGTTTGTTGGAGATATCTGTAGAATTAGAGGCTAGCTATTACTCAGTTATTAATAGGTTACTCGCATGGATTTTTACCCTCCGTACCGCTGTGCTTTGTGCCTTCGATGTTTTATGCTGGAGACGAACAGGAAATAACTCAACAATGTCGTCTTAAGATAGGACGAAAGAAAGTAGTTAAGAGGTAGGTTTTGGCCCTTGGCAGAAGTTTGCGCTCTGTGAGTCCTTTTTCTACTTTAGTACGTAAAATCTAGACTGTTACCTGCAACTTCAGCTGCACCTTAGCCTCCGAACAGAGGACAAGATCAGTCGCCATGTAACCGGGGAGCTAAATCATTGTTTTTTTTACTTCTCCTTTTTCTGTCAGTCTTGGAATTCTCTGTGCTCTTATCAATCTTTCGATTAGAGGTTCCTGTGTTGCTATTTTATCCATCTGAGCAGTGCTGTCAAAATCTGTTCAAATATCGCAGGAATGGAAGAGAGGGAACTGAACTGTCTTTGGAATGGACCAACCATTCCAAAGAAAGCAAACATTGTTTTAGTTGCTTCTACTCTGGCAGGAGACGCTGTCGGCCGGTAAAACCAACCACAACTCAAATTTGGGATACCCTCTAGAGTTCATCCATCAAATGATCTGTTGGTTGTTTTTTTCTCCTTTTTGTAAAAGATTATCAGACATTTTCTTCTATTGTTGATTAATGTGTCCTCGAAAAAGTCTGGGATGTTATGATATCATCATCGACGCCTCATATCCTTCATGTTAACATAATAACTCAAAAACTGTTTGACGGATCAATCTCCAAATTGATACCCACATATACCTTAGGTTGAGGAAAAACTTGGTTGATTTTGGGGAAAGGTTGGTTTTATAAGGCTGATTGTAAAAAAACTGACTCTATAAGGGTATGTTTTTCTGATTCTTACGAGGGTCAGCATGGATGCTGGATCATGGAGTAATGGGAATGGGAAGAGATGACACCAGGATGCATGAGGGGAAGAAGGCTAGCCAGGTAGTCAGGGTGATGCTTTGGACATTTTTTTGCTGGAGAACATTGGGTCATTCCATTCATGCGGCTGTTACTTTGTCACATACCTTCTTCCTAAACATTGTTGCATAACAAGGCCAACCCATCAGGGAATCCGCATACCCTATAGACGCTGGCATTTTTCACCTACACTACAAAACTATTCTGGAATGGTTTGAGAAAAAACAATGATGGAAAATCCACAATTCATGGAAACCTCACCTCAAAATTTAGGGAACTTAAAGAATCTGCTGTTCATGTTTTGGCACTGGATAACACACCATACCTTCAGAACACATGTGGATCTATGTATGAATAAAAAGGGAATCTACTAGGTAGGTATTTATAATGTTATGGCTGATGGATGTACATGCATGTATGTGCATGCTGTAATATGACCACGTGTATTTTCACAAGGGCTCAATTAGAGCATGGCAACAATTCACTTTTAAGTACGTAAAGGTACCACCTGAGTGAAAACATGCATTCAGTCAGGTTCAATCGCCCTCGTAGCCCCATACTGACATGAATACAGCCACAAACACACTCCAAGGTCCTCAGGGTGTGAAAGTAGAGAGCCAGGTGCCACAGTCAGATGAAACACTGTAGGTGGCGAAGCCAATGCAAAGCCTTCTATGAATACAAATGCTTTGAACCAGGCTGACCCTTTCTAGATTGTTCTTCTGCAGGTGTGTGTGTGTGTGTGTGTGTGTGTGTGTGTGTGTGTGTGTGTGTGTGTGTGTGTGTGTGTGTGTGTGTGTGTGTACGTGTTTGCTGCTCTGCATGTGTGGCAGAATTCAGCAACTGCACTGTATCTCCAGGCTCGAGTAGCATTCACACCGGTCCTCGGGGTCAAACGCACACGCAAGTCAGCCACAGAGATGTGTTGGAGGCCATTTTGAGCCAACGCCGAGTCGTGCCTCTGCCGCGGATGAGTAAATGAGCCGGAATCATTTTAGAGGAGGTCCCCGCCACACCTGTGGCCCTGCTTGGCTCTCCTCTACAGGAGATACTGTACATTAATAAGAAGACGTCAACAGGCCGTGACTGCTAGCTGAGACAGAGGAGGGTTCAGAAACATGAGGATCACGTAAAAACTGATACCAATATTTATATATGAAGCTGTACATGGCTGACAGTTTTCATTAGCAAGTACAAAGAAGGAAAAGAAAGGTGTGCGTGTGTGTGTGTGTGTGTGTGTGTGTGTGTGTGTGTGTGTGTGTCTGTGTGAGAGTGTGTGTGCGTGCGTGTGTGTGTGTGTGGAGGTGCAGATAGACAGGGGGTGTGTATCACCACCCGCTGAAGGTGAGACTTCTTGGCCCTGCACCTCCGTCTCATTAATCAGCTCGGTATTTAAGAAGAGCTGGAGTGGACACTTGGCTGTAATTAGCTGGCTTTGTTAGAGGTGTGTGTTTGTGTGGGTGCGTGTGTGTGTGTGTGTGCGTGTGCGTGTGTGAGTGTGTGTGTGTGTGTGTGTGTGTGTGTGTGTGTGTGTGTGTGTGTGTTTCTGCGTCTGTGTTTGATAGAGTGTGTAAAAAGTGAGAGAAAGATCTTGGTGGAGCACTTGCAAGTCTGTAGACGGAGCGTGGGTGATAGAAAGACTGGCAAAAGGAGGAAGGAAGCAGAGGACATGAGTGAGAAGACAAGTTGGAGGAAGAAGGGAGAGGGAGAAAAAATGGCTGTTTGGAGAGTAGGGGGAGGAGGTGAGAAAAAACCGGGAGAAATGAGATTAATGATAGAAAAGAAGAGATGCAGGAAGTGATGGGATCCGCACAGTGGGGACATGAGGATGGAGAAGAGGTCGACTCTTAAAGTGGGACATTAGTATTCAGGCTGCATGCATGCACCGCCCCCTAACCACGTCCAACTGCCCGGTCTGCCCAGCGACCCGCTCCACTCCTGCGGTGCACCCAAACATGTTACTGAACCTGGCGGAGGAAGTTGCAGGAGCATGAAAATCTGCAAATATTGTAAATCTGTAAGTACAAACTATTCTCGATATGTAACGCCGACTCCTGAGGCGCCTTCTGCTGACAGTGGAGGAGTTAGAGAGGAGGTGTGCACACATGAAATCAAACAAAGCTCTCCGTTCATTTAAATGTATCTGTCGACTCTGCAGACATGAACTGAGATTTTAGATTGGGAATCAAATTAGTTGTATTTTAGGGCTTCCGAATGATAAAAAAGAGACACATCCTCATATACCTTTAGTGGTATTCTGTTTTTCCACTTTTATGAGTTGTGCCACAAATATGGGAAAAAAACTAAGAGAAATATATGTTTTTTGAAAAATAAACAACAGACAACGATCTACAGAGAAACAACGTCTCTCTGTTCTTGTTAATAGACAGGTTCTCATCATGACAAGTTTTTCTTGGAAGTGGAAACTCTTCCCTGGAATGTTAGTGGACTGTTCAGAGAAATGAAGACAGTAGGTGGGTTTACATGGGACACTTTTCTCCTATACGAATGAAACCTTTCCGAATTGCAGTGTCGGTCGGCTGTTTATGTGACCTGCGATCTCTTCCGACCCGGTGTTTACCTGCAGCGACTCGTCTAACCGCATAGATAGAAAGATACATCCTGTTCTTATATCAAACAGTTCAAATTAAACCCAGACCAACCAAGATGAGAAATATCCCGACCCCTTCGAAACTCTTCGTAAATACCCCTAAAGAAACATTTACCTAAACAATAACATTGCTACTTTTGTGTCCATGTGTCTCTCAGGCTGAAGCCCTCTAGTTAAAATTGAGGATATAAATCTGAAAAAAACATCTCACACACATATAAATGATGTCATAGTATTTGAAGTACCGTCTGTAGAAAGAGCACAGACACCATGGGTTTAATAAATGTCACGCAGGAGCAAATGGTTCCTGTGTTGGGAACTATTTTGAGCCTTTAATTTTAACACATTTGCTGCAAAAGTAGCACCAGTATGATGTGTAAAAAATAATCTCTAATAAGCTATTTAAGGGGGCTTTTCACCCTCACCTCCTTTGATCTGGCGATCTAGACTTTTCTCCTCTAATGTTATAGGCCATGTGTATAAAATAATAATGTGTGTATGTATTGACAGTGTTCCATACTTAAAAATAAATTTGTCCGGTTATCCACCAGCAGACACAAAGTCATGACGACCGACGCTTCACACACGGCAGCAGGTATCAAATCCAAAAACTCTCATTACAAAAATTACAAAAATTCCAGTTTCACACTTTGGTCTGGATCAAACAGTCGGACTTTGATCCAAAAATAAGAGCTGGTTTTGTTCTAGATCAAACTGAATCATGGTTTGGTTCCTATGAAGTGTGACAAGACTTTATTGAGTAGTCACAACCAATTACAGGATGAATTAAGTTGTGTTTGATGTGAGAGATATTAGAATATTAGAGGAGGAGAGGCCTGGTCTGAAAGCCAATAACACCATCATAGAATTTGCTAACGACACAACCATGCTTGGGCTTCTATCAGGTCGTGTTGGGCCGGCCTACAGGGATGACGTCCAGCAACTGAAAAGTTGAGTTCAGCAAATAAACTGCGGCTAAACGCCTAAAAACAACGGAAATCATCATTGACTTTGTGGAAAGGGTGCCATCTTTTAGCTTCCTGGACATCCACATCACGGAGGAGCTTTCTGGTCCATAAACACTGCAGCTTTTGCAAAGGAGGCTCAACAGCAAGTCCACTTTCTGAGAGTCCTGAAAAGCTGCTAGTGGCCTACCATCGATCCTGCATGGAAAGCATTCTGGCATTCTGAGTTTACGCTGGATGCTTGTTTGATGACAGGAGAGCTCTGCAGAGGGTCAACTTGGCCCAAAAGACAGAGGATGCCTTCTGCCCTCCCTGGTAGAAATCTCAGCTCCCATTGCCTTTCTAGAGCCCAATCCATCCTCAAAGACTCCGCCCACCCTGCACATCACCTGGTTCACCTGCTGTCCTCTGGCAGGCACTACAGGTCCATCAAAACGCACACTTTCAGACTCAAAAACAGTTTCTTTCCATTAGCCCTAATATCACCAACAAAAAATAACCCGGCTGCAATATTGGTCCCTACAAGTGTAATATCCATTCTGTATTGTTGTATTGTATTGGTTGGTCGTTCTTCGTGTTCACTTTTCTTCTTTTTCTTCTATTTATGTCATTCTTTTTATTATATTTTTGTCTAATCCTCTGTTTTCATTGTATCAACCTGGAACAGCACTCCTCATTTCATTGTATTCTATCCTAGGTCGATAAAGCTCCTTATGTCTTCTGTCAACAAATCATCATGCATCGGTACGCAGCTTCTACGTGATGCCGACAGGATATCATGAAAGGTTCTCTAATACCCTTGCAAAAATTGCAATGTGAAATTAAGCTCTAGTGAAGTTTCAGTCAAGAAGACAATTCCCCCTGGACACTGAGGACATTGGAATTTTTCTCGACCCACTTAGACGTCAATTGATATCAGCTCTTCTCATAACCCGTCCACATCTATACAAAGTCAGAACTATAGCTAATGAACTTGCCGCTATTTTTTATGTGACTCCCATTATTGTTTATTTCCCTTCAAATTTATAATTCATCAGTCTCAGCAGAGGCATCAGCCACCACCACCATTATCCATACTCACAGGAGGAATATTCTTGTTGCTCTTAAGGGCTGATGCCCTTCGATCACAATCTGTCACGGTCTGAGCGGCAAAAATTCTCTAATACACCGATTATCACAGTTCATCGTTTCTCTTACAACATGTTTATTGATTTTGTTTTAAATGTGAACAAGAAAAAAAAAGTAGAACATAGTATATAAAGAAACTCTCCACCGTAGACTCCGAGTCAATCTTAAACAATCTTAAACAGATAAAGATGCTATTATAATACAACAACAACAACAACAACAACAACAATAATAATAATAATAATAATAATAATAATAATAATAATAATAATAATATTACTTTCATCATTCTCTGTTTCTACTAATTAAAACAAAAACTGGCAAAATCCAGAAGAAATAACATTGGTTTTGATTATTACTATGTATTACTATTTTACTAGATGGATTATTTCCCTTCCATGGTACGCCAGTTGCATAAAAGTATGCGGATGAATGTTCTGACTTGGTCTGAGAAATCTCTCTCGCCCCTCACCTGCCCTTGATTGTAACCATTAATATACTGTGACGCTAAGTATTATGAAAAAATAAAGTATGCGCTCTTGAGTCATTCTCCTAACAACACCGCTTCAGTTATATTCGGCAAGAAGAACAAGCTATTTATTTTCTGAAAAAGCAAAGTGCCCAGTGGGACAAAAGAGGTGATTTTCACCCAGTATTAGAAATATCCTCTGGTAATCCCAGCCGCCTCCACCAGCATCACTCAACATGGAACAGCGTAAGTTTCTCCATCTACTACATTCCTCCCTGCTGCTGTGTACGACTTACTTTCCTTCCTACTATACCAACTCCTCTCCTGGTCTGCTTCGCTCTCATTTGACTAATTACATTCACACAGAACCGTGTTGACAAATTCATTTTGAAATCCATTAGACCCGTGGCGTTGTTTAAACAATGTGCGCGTTAATGTCCATTGCTTTAATACCCCTGATTCATATTCTAATGGCTGTCTGATAAATCAGGTTATCTGTGACACCTTCTACACGGCGTGAAGAGCGGAAATTAGAGAATTAATAACTATCCGTGGTGTTCTGTCGTGTTTCGGTGTGTAAGGAGGAAGAGGAGATGACAGCGCGCTGGGGGGAGGGAGGGAGAGAGAGAGGGGTGATAATGGCAGTGGGGAGAAAACTGAAATTAAAAAGAAGGGTGAGGCTAAAAAGAGAACAGAGGGAAAGGAAGAGATAATAAGGAGCATAAAGAGCAGCAAGAAAGTGACAGAATAAGACTGAGACAAACACAAGAAGAGACTGAGGGCAAACATTACATGGGGGGGGAACCAAGTAAAACATTCATGTAAGAACTGCACATTTTCCATTCCGTCATAAAATGTTGTATCATAAAGTCAACCATCCATCCATTTCTGTAACGATTTATCTTCAGCTCAGGGAGTCTATCCCAGCCAACATTGGACAAGGGGGGTTTGTACACCTGGACAAAACGCCATTCTGTAACGGATCCGACACAAAGATACAGACAAGCATTCACACTCACTACCACACCTACTGGCAGTTTAGACTCATCTATTCTGCACCTATATTGCTTTTATTGTCGGAATGTTGGAGGAAGCCTGCGTACCTGGAGAGAACACACTAACTCCACACAGAAAAATTCCCAATGTTAGAGATGGATTTAAACCCACAACCTTCGAACGGCGAAGCAACAGTTTCAATCAGTCAGTTTGAGCTAATGTGTTCTAGATTTCCCTCATTTTTCTGGTAAGACCTCTGGACTGAAATGGAAGTTGTATTTCTGTGAGATGTCTTTTTATTCTTTTCCCTATTACCGTGATACTCTCTTGAGCAGGTCACCCGGTCATGTACAGTTAAAAAATAGGACCTAAAAACCAAATGACACGAGGAGGCAGCAGTGCAGATGGTTGATTTTATCAACGAAAAATAAAAAAATAAGCCAAAAGTTTACAACAACAAAAAAGATTGAAAAAACAAAACAAAAACTCTTTACAACACTGAAGGATTCGATATCAAGCATGAGGAGGAAAAGGAGAAACACAACCTTGTACGACGTATGACGGTGATGCCAAGCTGATCTGAAAAAATAATCTGATTTTTGTCACATTATGGCAGAAACATCTGATTTGAGTCACTTCGGTTTGCTAATTTGAACAAAGTCACGATGTATGCCTGGCTAATCCGGATGTACACCGTACAATATGAATCAAGCCTGATTCACGCTTGCAAATGTGCTTCAGGGCTGCTGATCCGTGTGAACACACCAACAGGTAGCTTCCGCAAACGTTTGATTCCCACAGTGTGAGTTGAAGTGAAACGACCACGACTTAAAGTCGTAGTCTAAGCCCTAGTCTAAGAAGCATTTCTTGGGTGTCCAAGAAATGCATCCATCTATTTTGGTTGTGCCTCCTTTGTCTTGCCTTTATTAGTAAAGTAAGTGAACAGGATGCTTTTCCTGCTTTGACTTCTCCTGCTCCTCTCCTCCTTGCCTCATCACCCGCTCAACAGAGAGGGAGCCAGTTAATGTCAGTAGCAGGGCCTGTGGTGCCTGCTGGACTGTATGGATTAGCCACACGGGCCTGATTAGCTGCTTGTTTACCTACCAGTACCACCACCACTGGGATCGCGGGGCTCCAAGGCCAACACCAATGGATCATCACCCCACATTTACACTCACACACCCACACACACGCACACAACACGCTAACAGACACAGTGCAATGAGGACTTGTGTTGTGTGATTGTGTCTTAGTGTGTATGCGATTTTTTGGGTCATCATGCCCTGGTGTGTCTGTTTGTGTGTGTATGTGTGTGTGAGTCTGTGCATGCGTGTTTGTTATGCGGTGCGGAGTAGCTGGCAGGAGGCATTTGAGCCAAAGAACATCTGCAGGAGGCCCCAATGCAATAAACACACATGCACGCCCTCACGCACACGTGCACACAGATTCTCAGAAATGTGAACACACATGATCTCACACATCATCACTACTTGGCAACTCACATTCCCGGGGACACAGAAATATGCACTTGCAAGCACACACAGACCCACTGAACATGCCATTCCCACTGAAACCATACCAGTGGGATTGTCACCATAGCAACCCAGGACTGGTCATATCACCCTTGTTTAGCAAGATGGGTGACAGCAAGAAATAGTGTGACATAGGCAGGTGATAAAAAGAGACAAAGACAGAGAGCGATGGGTATTAAATACCTTCCACAATGTTGGATTCAGTCTTATTTTGAAACAAAAGGTTACAGGGAGAGAGTGAGGGAGCGGGGGGAATAGAGAGAGAGAAAGAGGGAGGGTGGGAGAGCGAGAATCCAATTGCTCATCCTCCACGCTGTTATGGTTGGGAGGAGGTCTGAGATCAGGGCTGAGATGACTTCAGATGCACTGCAGGACCTTCAGAAGTCCCAAGTCCTTTTCTATAAGTCATAACACATGCACACACATGATGTCATCATTCCGATAGGAGGTATAAAGGTGGGACGGAGGAGAAGAGTTTTGTCCTTGCTGTGGGGATAAGGCTGCAGCTGAGGGAAAGGATTAAAGGATCAGCTTTAGTCAGGTCCCAGTATCTCCTGCTGCGATCTGTGTACGACTACAAAAAAGATTTTGCCTGCAGTTGTTTTGTTTTACTTGGACCCTTAATGAATCTGAAGCATTTATTTCAGTGTAAACTAAACGGCACTCAGAGGCGTAAACCTCAAACAACCAAAAAAGCAACAGTACTAGTCTGAGGTTATTTTGACCCAACCTCAAATATAACAATTATAAAATAGGAATTTAATATGGAAACCCTATATGGGTTTAAAACATCAAAGCAGTACGAACTATAAAAGTTCAGAAGCCTTATATAATATTTTGCAAAATAGCACTTTCAACTATTGGCTGTGATTTTTAATTGCCTGTGTTTCGATCCATTAGTTTATTGGTGACTATTTATATGAGGATGTGTATAATTCTGAGTGATTAATTTGTATTTGCACTATTTTGATAACACTGCTTTTCTGCGTACTGCTACGGTGAAGGAGACACTTCATCTTGTTGTTTTTATATCACCGACAAATAAAGTACTTGACTTGAATTATTGTACCCACTCCAGATTGTTTGTCTTTTTATTTGTTTGGGATTTAAAAAAAGGAATATATGATGATTGACGGATAAAAAACATTTAAAAAGTATTATTTTGAATCCATAATGGTAAAGACAGACAGACAGACAGACAGACAGACAGACAGACAGACAGAAAGAGACAGACAGACAGACAGACAGACAGACAGACAGACAGACAGACAGACAGACAGACAGAAAGACAGACAGAAAGAGACAGACAGACAGACAGACAGAAAGAGACAGACATACAGACATACAGACAGACAGACAGACAGACAGACAGAAAGAGACAGACATACATACAGATAGACAGACTGACAGACAAAAAGACAGAAAAAGACAGACAGAAAGAGACAGACAGACAGAGACATACATACAGACAGACACAGACAGACAGACAGACAGACAGACAGACAGACAGAAAGAGACAGCCATACAGACAGACAGAAAGAGACAGACATACAGACAGATAGACAGACTGACAGACAAAAAGACAGAAAAAGACAGACAGGCAGACAGACAGACAGACAGACAGACAGACAGACAGACACAGATAGACAGAAAGAAAGACAGAAAAAGACAGACAGACATACAGACAGACAGAAAGAGACAGAAAGAGACAGAAAGAGACAGGAAGAGACAGACAGACAGACAGACAGACAGACAGAAAGAGACAGACATACAGACAGATAGATAGACAGACAGACAGACAGACAGATAGATACAAGATTTTCATGGTATGACTAGACAATATTTCACTTGTGTTGATCTTCTTGAAGGTATGTCTAAATCATCTTCATCTTCGGAGTTCCCACAGCGGATCCCCTGTTTCCATCCATAGGTCGGTACCCTGCTTGCTTACCGTACCAATTAACCCGGGCCACAACTGATCTGGTTTGGAAATCAGTTTTGTGGTCCGCATATGGATTTGGCATAGGTTTTATGCCAAATGCCCTTCCTGTGGCAAACCCTCCCCATTTCATCTCATCTCATTTCCCTTCCATCCTCTGGACTTTGGACGATGGCACCAGAAGTACATCGCCTTTTGACCCCTTTGTGGCCGGGTTGAAGGTGTGACAAAATGAGTTAGCAAAAAAAGTTCTGGGATGATTTGATCTTGGTTCTAGTCTGTATCATTATTATCTCTTAGCTCACAGTAGTGAATCTTCCCCGGAGAGGTGGGATTTCTGATGCAATCTTTTTAGGCATTACACATTTAGTTAGAAGCAAATGTTTCGTCATCGACCCTGTCCTGCCATGACCAAAGATTCTTCAAAAATTGGATTCTGGTTCCAGAAAATAATAATCCGGTCCCCCCAAAATCTAATGGATAAATCCAGCAGAACCAATTTCTTATAATAAAAAAAGTCATGGGATGTATAAAATAAACCACTTGCAACCCATTTTTTGAAATGCTTCCTCTTATCAGAGATCTATAATGTGAGATGTGGCTTTTATGGAGATTTAGGTTTTCCTTATTTGAAAATACTTTTTATATTTTGATAAGAAACACAGACTCCCCTTTTTTTATTAGTAATTCCATGAGAAATTTACTGATTAAGTGTTTTACACCTTGAAAATACAAAAATATCAATAACACCAAGTTGATTTCATGAAATTTTACTGGTGTAATATTATTCTTGAAATGTTATTAGGGGATTTGGAATTTTTGAATTAGATATATCAAATTTTGGATTATTAACTGGATTGTTTGACATATTTAGTAACAAATTACAAATGAGGAAAAAAAAGGACAGGATTTTGTAATATTTTAATCGTATGAGAAACTAATCCTTCAAATCTTGTCTTAACTTATTGAGTAAATCTGCTAAGAGGCAGACAAACCGCTCCTGAGGCATTAAGTCTGCTCAACCGTTTCGCATTCCAGACGGCAGAAATCATCACAGTGAACATCCCTTTTGCTGAGATTGGAGAAGGACCCAAAACACGGCATAGTCCTTCAGCCAACACATGGTACCTGCTAAACTAGTGGATGTGAACATTTACGTAACGATGACTGGATGTTGATCAGCTGGACGCATAGCAGCTGATGAACAAACTCAGTAACGGAGCATGAGAGAAGCTGCTGATGCAAGAACCACTTTGGACCTCTGGAGGAATTGATGCAATTCTCTTTTCTCTCTAAATATAAGAACTACAGTTCATTCCTCCCGCAAGTGACTTCTCATACTTCTGTTGTGTGATATTATACAGTGTTTGTCAAATTTTCATTCTGAGAAACACCGATAACAACATTTTGATATTAAACTCTGTGTTCACATGACATGAGATACATGCAAGCAGTCGTTTAGTCCAGAGGCTCGTTTGTTTACAGTAATTGCGACAGGGTATCACCATTAACGCTATAATGATGTATAAAGATGAGACGAAGAGCACATTTAAATCATCTTGTGTTTGTGTTCTGCAGGAATCACTACATTACTTAACAGCAGGATGGACTTATTAGCTCCTAAGCTAATTTGTCATGGAAATAAGCTGCAAAATAATGAGTCGTATTTAAAAGCTGTTGCTTTTTGAGGCATTCAGATGTATAATATCTGAGGATCTTTTGCTATACATTTCATAAAAAAGTCATAGATTCATGGTGAAGAAAGCAGAGGTTGATATGAAGTCATCTCTGTCAGCTGGAATACAAAGGTCAGCTGCGCCAATATGATCTCTCGAGTTTCTAACTGTCTGTTAATAAATTGGGAAATGGTCCGTAACCACAAAGGCAAACCAACATATATCACTTTCAACAGCAGCTCGCAGCTTCTGTGGCTGTATGTACCGTATGTCAGTATGTGTGTGTATGTGTGTGTGTGTGTGTTGGTCAGCACCGCGAGGATGCATGCATGTGTGATTACTTTTTTATGTTTATGCATGTGTGAGAGAGAGAGATGTGGTCTGACATGAGATTTACTCATATTCATTAATCAATATTTGTGCTCCTTGAGCTGTGCTTCTATCCAGTATTGATTTGCAGCTAGAGCCTGGGGCATACGTGCTTGACCCTTGACCCCAATAAAACCATTATATGCCTCTCTGAAAAACAATGTGTCCCCCGTCTGTACTAACTGGGTGTGCAGCTATTGACCCAGAGCAAAAGGCTGCACCGGTCCAAAACCGACATGACCAAAAGTGAATGTTTAGTGCCTCTGAACCCATTTCCTCTCCAAGGACTTAGATAACATCAGGTAACTTCATCAGATCCCAAAAGCAGAATTAAGGAATGTGTTTGACTCTTTAGGCGAAAGAAAAAGAGTACTAGGAGTTATTTTAGTTGTCCAGAAGTAAAAGTCGCATTCTCTTTCTGCTGAAGCAATATTGTTTTTTTATTGGTTTGGTGTTTGGATAATTTTCAAGAATATGACCATGAAACTCGCCTGCTTGAACCATCAGTCCGATATATTAGAAAGGATCAGTTTATCTGATAAGAAATATTTGGATCACATAAATAAAACTAACTAACTTATACTGACTGTTGTAATGGTTATAATCTTGAATTGTCTGGGTCAACAATCTATGCATTCACCATCTTTAGCAGAATGCTACACTCACCACACTCGCTATCATTGTGATGAAACAGTGTTTTGAATTAGTTCCATCTTTGATTCAAAATATCAGAGATTTTTGTTGTTATATGACAAAAGCGTGTTGCACCATCTATGACCGGTTCTTCCATATCAACTGCAACAGAAGCTAATGGGTGTGATGCCATTTGCTAGCCCAACGGAGAAACGGCTAGCAGAAACTTCTCATTAACAGTTGAAATAAATAAGCTGGGAATATTGCATAACACCATATTGTTGTTAATATAGGTAGCAATCAGGGACAAAAAAAACTCTACATCAAGGCAGTTTAGTTACCCCACTGAAACCTCATTATGTCATTTCAGTTCAACACAATAGTGATGATAGTATGGATGTATAGTAGGATATACTATATAGTAGGACACAGTAGGATACACTGTATCTCAGTCGTTACGGTGTAACGTAAACTCGGTACATCGTCCAATTTCAATGGAAAAAAATCAGGTCGCCTGATCGTCATCAAAACTCTTCATGGTCGTCCAAAAGTTGATGTTAATTTGATAAACTAGCACAGTAGTACACAGTACTACTGTACTACCTTTTCAATACACAGTACTGAAAGGCTGCGGGCCTTTCAGTACCAGTAAGGACCCTATCATGACCAGTAATGAGGAGGGTGTTGCCAAGAGAGGGTGTAGGCGCCACAGTTTTGGATTCCAAACCAAGTACTGGAAATTACTGAATGTTCGGGTTCAAGACAGACTTGGTTAAATCAGGGATAGCCAATGTCGGGATCAGTCATCATAGCCAATTTGACATGATGCTCTCAAGATATCTAAGTGAATACCAAGTGGGACAGTAAAAAATATTGGATCCACTGTCTGTGTCTCCTTTTTGGATTCTATCGTTTTAATTTGTGCTAGAGGTGTTTTTTACAAGATAGCTAAAAGAAACCATGAATGTTGCATAAGCTATTTATTCCAAGCTAAATCCTCATGTAGTAGCCTAGCTTAAACCACAGAGAATTTCACAGAAAATGTTGGACTTATCGGTCCAAGAGTGGACTTGATAGTTAAACATTGTTGTTGCTGTGTCCACACAGTCTGTCCACAATTTACACGGAGACAGATGTGACACGATTTCGAAAAAAAACCCATCCTTGAATCGGTTTTAAAAGGTTTATATTTTCTGGATAATCCTTTTGTTGGGTGAATGTGAGCCAAACTACAACAAAAGTTATATTCTTATAGAAATGTCAAGAGAGGTAGGAGAGGGTCGGATACTCCAGAGCTTAGTCAGGGCAACATGACTGAAGTCAAACAAGTAGACACTCAAATTCACAAAAGGATTCTGCTGCTTTTGCAGACGCATAACCAATGCAATCGAATGCGTCTCATTCAAAGAGCACTGGCAAACGCTATATTGCAGCGCTAATTGCGCTGCCATGCAGATTGCATCTCCTTTGCTATTTGCAAGTATTTAAATAAGGTATTATGCATACCATTAGTGCAAAATCAGCCCCTTTCTATGCTAATGATCCTCGTCGCAAAACCGGACGTATTCAAAGCGTTCAGCACAGTTTGCCACAAAATTACCATGAAATTATTTGCGTCTTCAGAGAGTTGGTCGTAATTGAATAATTGAAGCGGATTCATAAGGGCTGTGACGCCCGGATTTCCCAGTGATCATAGCAGCAGTGATCGTGGCCAGACTAAAGCATCGTAATGCCATGCAGGCTCCTGAGTGGATATATACCAAACGAGGATATCCCTTTTTCAATTAACCGAAACTGAATTTATTCAAAGGCAAAGGTTGCCTGCTGACCCGATTCTTAATATTCTCGATGAGATCAAGGATGAGATGGAGCTTGCCATCCAGAAATTCAATTCAATTCAGCATTCAATTGTGAAAATATTACCAACACTCCAGCTACTTTCATCTTGCTCCTTCTAAACACCTAGTGAGGGTGCCTCTGGGCTTCACAGCCATCCCTCAGCAAGGCATCATGGGAAGCTATACAAGCCACTGTGCATAGAGCAGCGATACACGAAAGATTTCCTCGAACCACACCGGACATTGAGGGTACAAAGTAAACATTCTTAGGTGTTGCCGGCTTCCCCAATTTGACTGTGCACACCTCCCTCTAATACCATCATGTGACAACAGAAGTGTGTTCAGGAATAGGAAGCACATCTATTAAATCAACCTCCTGGTATGACGAATGTGGTTGCCAAATTCCCTGGGTCGCTGAATGACAGCTACATTTTCAGCAACAGAAGCCTGTACAGAATGGTGCAAAACATTCATTACTCATTAACTAAACTCATTACTAAACAAACAGCTCAGTTCTGACTCCTGACAACAGTGTTTCTCATAAATGTTGTCTCAGGATCAAGCTCCCGTGTGAGGTCTATTCTTCCCTCAGGTTACATACTTCTGCAATAGAAATCTGGACATGCTTGATTGTATGCTGTATGCCCTTGGTGCCTTTCACTACCACATGCATTATCTGTAAATAGCTCAAGTAGACTTTTTATCTTAGCAAATCTCACATTGAGTTCTCAGGTTCCTTATGTTATGAAAACTGTTTACATTATGCTATTGTTATTTTTATTGAATTTTTTTCATTCTCCTATTGTATATTTGGGTTCTATACCTGTGTCCGCTGTAATTGCACAGAGCCGTATGACTGCACCGCTGCCCAAGGCAAATTTCCCTTCGGGGACCATAAAGTTCATCTTATCTTATCTTAACAGTGTGGATGACAACTCCCGCTTAAGTTTTGAGGAAACACTTGGGGTGTCATATTGATTGTGATAATGATGTCGTGTGACAAATGTGTGGCAAAATATGTGTCTTTGTGTTATAAGAGACAGCGGCTACCAGCTCCCACCATGACTGATGACTCCAGTGCGCAATCCTACAAACAACAGCGAAACGGCTTATATCTGAGCTCACATCCAAATGCAGTGTGTGATCGAGCTCGCATTTGGCATTCTAAAAAGCCGGTTTAGATGCCTGGAACGAAGCAGTGGAGCATCGCTGTACAATCCCCCTAAAGTATGCCAGATTATAGTGGTGTGTTGCATCCTGCACAACGAAGCCACGAGAGCCCGTCTGCGTATCGATGAGCAGGAAAATGAAGATGCCAAACCGATTGAAGAGTCTCCTGCCCAGATGCCCAAATATCAAGCCGACGAGGGCAGGCAGACAGAATATAAATGAATATTATTTCTTATGGTTTACTTTGTTTTTGGTTGTTTTGACCGTGCATACTTCTCTGCAACAATTCTACATTTTTTGTGATGTAAGCAATAAAATTGATTTGAAAATTCCGACATAATTTTGACATTACTATGGATCTTTCCAGACACTGTGCTATCAACCTTTAATATCGTACGACAAAACAATCACTACAACTCAAGTATTCACTCGGAAAATGTTTTCACTGATCACCCCGGTCACCACAGTGGGGCTTTTTCTGTCCTAAGGGTTCAGCACCATGGACAGCTCAGCTCAAACTCTTTTATTTTGGATTGCAGTGACATACAGAGGAAGCAGAGGCAGAATGTAGTTGTGTCATGAAAAATAAAACATAATATACACGCCTATGTGTGTGTGTAAAAAATATATTCCTCCCATCACCCTCTGTAAATTTTTCCCTTTCCTCTCTGTTAATTGCCACTGAGTGTATTAGCTAGTGGCACTCCGGCAAGCCTCCGAGTCATCTGGCTCAGGCTGACTCTCATCTCTCCAGAACTACCTTGGCATTAAGAGCAGCAGAGAATTTATCTGTGACCCCCATCATTTCCACTGTGTCTGGATTGCATTTCTGTACTCAAACCGGCGATGATTTAAGGATCAAGCCTGTCAGAGCACTGACAAGCTGACGAGAGCTACTGGCCATTGGGCTAAGCTCCCGGCGCACAGCTCTCAATTTGATTGATACACCCTCTAATTGGGAAGCGTATTGTTCTTGTTCTCATGTCTGTTTTTGGTTTTCAGCATATACGAGTTGGTCGGTCTCTTCGACCAACTCGTATATGCTGAATATCATGCCTGAAGTACTTCAACCTTTTTTTTTTTCTTTTTTTTTTTAAATTTTTGGGAGATAGAGGCCTAACATATAGTCTAATAACAATAATGGTGATGACAATAATAATAATAATTATTATTATTGTATGACTACCACAGTCCTGCACTCGCCTGAGTCAATCATCTCCTCCAAACCAAAGACCCGTTGGCTCTGGAGAGTTTGCTGTACACGTTCCTGAATAAAGTTTAAATATTGTTCATTGGATGGATCTCCGCCAGTGTGTAAGACTTGAGAGGCATTGAATGATACTTTTTCTTTTGTTTTTGCGCTTCACTTGATGCCAACTCCTTTTGCAGTCTGAAGGTGTGGATTTGGAAATACCAACAGATCTGACGGATTGGGATATTAAATCCCAAATGTGGTTTCTTGCTGTCCCAGTTAGGTTTCTTGAATGGAGTTTTGTTGAATGCCGCTGCACCTCTTCTGTCGAGACTTCCAGCTCGTTCTGAAATTTTATTTTTATTTTATGTTCTGCCATTGTCTACTACTGTGTTGTACGCTCAAAGGCAACATTTATACCTCTGCCACAGTGGTAATTGCAATCAGACGCAAGTTAGGAACAAACTGCACTCAGGTGCAACAAGTTTAAATTAATCTAAAAAAACAGGAAACATTAAACAGAAACCAAAACCATCACATGTACTAAATGAGGCAACCTGTGTCGCATATCATTTATTTCTTGGGGGATTGGAATGTGGGAGCTGACATCACTCTTTTGAGCAAATCAATTTGCAGTTAGACTTTTTTTCTCAGTCTGAGTTGCTGACGTTGCATGGGGACACTTGACAGAAGCACCAGTTACAATCTGTCACTCACTTCTGTTGCCATAACTAAACCGGCACATTTAGACCGAGGAAATAAACATGTTATGATTAATTAATGGACTCCTACATATAAGATATGTGTACACGCATGTTTGAATGAATGTGTGTAATGAAAGTGTGCTCTGGTTCCAGCATTAGTAATGGACTGAGATCAGCTCTAACTGTGGGATCAAAAACTGTGGTCTGCTAAATAATGTAGGATACCGGGCCAGTGACAGTCCCATATGGACCAGAGAGAAAGAGATGTTGGAAGACTGATGCATAGCAGGTAGTGTAAGTGTGTCAGCAACCACTGTTAAATACTCCGGGGCTGAAGGCAAGAGCGCTGCCAAATACATCACGTATTCCGTGGGTGTGTAGTTGTGCGTGTGAATCTGAGGTTGTGTGTGCAGGAGTGCATGTACAGATGAATCTGTGTCTGTGTTTGTGACGATGTCGGCAATGTGTGTCACTCATCAATAATGTACGGGTCTTGGTTCTGCCCTCTTCAAAGCTTGTGACGCTCTAGTGTTCCACATAATTAGCTCTCCCTCTAACACACATACACACAAACTCACACATGCAAACGCACACAAACTCTCAGCTGTGGAATCAAGAGAGACGTTACAATACAAACATTAAATTGAGCCAAAACTTTGAGACATTAACAGGAAGTTTTGTGAAAAACGTTTTGCCTCAAACTCCAGTTTATCTCTTAACTCAGCGAAAAAGTAAAATCTCTGTGTCAACATTGTTATAAACTCTTGTGAAATCTTTCAGCATGAGTTTACTACTTCATACGAAATGGGAGAAGCTTGTCTTGCAAAGCACTTTATGCAAAGGCTCTGCAAGTAAAGAGAACTGACGCAAATAGACTAAAATAAAAAGCAAATAAAGAAATCATCGTCATCATTTTGACAACACGTGTGCAGCAAATAAGGAAATCGTTTTCATTATTTTGACAACACGTGTGTATCAAATAAAGAAATCATCCTCGTTTTGACAACACGTGTGCAGCAAATAAAGAAATCATCTTCATTATTTTGACTACGTGTGTAGCAAATAAAGAAATCCTCTTCGTCATTTTGACAACACATGTGCAGCAAATAAAGAAAACATCTTTATCAATTGAGCAACACATGCGTGCTGCAAAAGCCACAACACAACACATTAAGAAAAACGACGTGCAAACTTTAAACAAAATAGCTTCTGTAGCTGACGGTCTTGGATTTGCGTTTACTTGTTTCCATGGCGACAGCTGGAGTCAGTATGTAAAAGGATCGTTAAGAGTTTTCTTAAGTATAACGCACCTTCTTCATTGTAACGTTGGGTAGTGTGTATTTGGGTCATCATTAAGTTTATTTGTTGTTTTCACAACGTTGATTAACATTTTATCCGTAGTCACATGACCAATCGGAAGTTAAGCTTAGTTAGCACATTAGCTTAAAATACCATGAAATGTTTGTGTTTCATATCTATTTAATTCACTAAATGAGAATTAAAAAAGTTGCAACATTTACATTTTGTTGTGGCTTTTGCAGATTGTTCATCTTAATGTGTTGTGTTGTGGCTTTTGCAGCGCCACAGTGTCGTTAAAAAATGATGAAGACTTTTTCCTCATTTGCTTGTGTTTTTTCCATTATAAATTAAATGTATTATTATTATTATTATTATTTGCATGTGTTTTCTTAAGTTGCGGTTGGTTGGTAGGAGTGAGGAAGATTCAGAGGATGTGAGCAGATCATCGGCTGTGGTGACGCAAAAAGGGAACAGCCCAAATAAGAAGAAAAAGAAAGTTCCAATTATGGCTATTAGATAAAATCAAAATTTTACGGCGTCTGTCAACCATCTGACGTGAAGGAAATTTCAGGCTTGTGTCTACGAAACAAGACAAAATTTTAAGAAAGAGGAGATAGCTAAGAAGAATCCTAAATGCCTCTTCATGACCCTCTCTTCAATTTTGCTTTTTCTGGACTAATAGGAACATGGATTAGAAAACAGTTCCCCCACTACTCTGATTTTAAAAGACCTGGTGCCACAGTTTCAGATCCACTTACGACAACAGACACTGATTGTTGATTCACATTGTCTTCTTCTTCTCTCACAGTTTTTGGAAGAAAAAAAATAATTTTCAAGCCAGAGAGCAAACTGACTTGATTTTCAATATTACACACTCTACTTTAAAGTCCTTTTAAATGAAAAAAAAATGCATAAACACTGAAATATAATTAAGATTCTAACCAATAGAATACACTAATACACTGATACAATAAAGGACCTGAGAAACGTACTTTTAGGAAACCTGACAATAAAACAGCACAAAACTCCAGCGTTCCAAATTTTTGTCCAATGTACCTACGTTTTTAATTAACATTCACGGATCAGCATAAAAGTTGACAGGAAATTACCTATAAAAAATAAACAAACTTGTTACAGACAAACGTTTTACAATCCATCACTAAATTCATGACAAACAAGATTCTCTGTCATCATGACTGAGCTGAGAAACTGATGGAATTAAGTTGGCTCCGTTTAAACTTTCTCTCTTTCTTCCGTCTCTCTTTTGAGCTGATGAGTCATTTCAACCAGGAATTTTTTTTTTTTTTCCGTCCGTCAATCAATCTCAAAACTTTCCGCTCAAAATGAAGGTTATTGCTTCTCTTGCACATTTGGATTAAAAATATGAATATTGAATATCTCCGCATATTGTACTTACATGTCCATTTTTAATTTATCTTATTAAAACTTAACTTATAATAATAATGATAATGTAATAAAATTTGTTAATCACATTTATTTCTCTGCATTTGGTTTATCCCTGAGGAGAAGTGGGAGGCCACTATTATGGGCAGGTGGAATGTTTCAAGGAGGTCAGGGTCTTGGTCAAGGACCCTAAGACATGTAGACAGCTGGGATGGAACCTTGACCTCCCGATCTTACCATCGAGACGACTGGGCTAACCGCTGAGCTACAGCGGTTTAAAAATGTCTTTTAGTACTTAATAAATTACCCACACTTTTCAAACTAGCATTTAAAATTTGGCCTACGCTGTCATCCCCAACAGCAAGGGTCTATCTCCGAAAAGCCCCCAATCGCCTGCATTGTACAAACAATCCCCCTGATTGAAGTCTTCAAATTAAATTTGACTCCCTGTCAAAAAAACAACTTTTTTCTGCTTAAAAGAAGCTATCCAGAGTGAGTAAAAAATATGAACTATGGAGTAAAAACTACATATACAAGAAAAATCTCCTGGAGTCAATTCATATTCGACAAATTTGAACTAAGTCGGACTTCGGAATTTGAAAAACTCCAGTAAAAAAAAAATCTCCCTTGAGATTAAAATATGAGCTATTAAATTAAAATATGATTGATTTTCTTGAGGTGATAAACATTCACTGAATCTTTAATAAATCGGACCAACGGTTTGGTGGTTCCGTTTCAGAAAATGCGTTTTCAAAAAAGCTCCCCCTAGTGGGTATGACATGAACTATTAGAGTAAAACATGATAAAAGATCGAGCACCTCTGTTTGATTCATATGCGCCTAATTAGGACTGGATTGGACCAACGGTTGCTGAAACTAAGGACCAAAAACACCAGGGACATAAAGTTCCATTAGTGTCGGAAATATTTAACTCTCCCCCCGTTCAATATTAGTGAAGAAGCCTCTTAACAAGCCTTACCTAATCCTACTTCATATATATTTATTTAACAATATTGTCTTTTTTTACATTAAATGTCGCCTATTAGTTTGTTATTTCCTCCACTAACATTTTTTTTTTGTTTCTCCATCATGTTAGCCGGACCATACCAAAAAAGTTCTTGACAGACTTTAATGAAACCTGGTACGCGGGTTGAGCTTGTGACAGGAACTGATTGGAGTGGATAGGGAACAGGGCTGGATCCAGGCGTATTTTTTACTCTCTGTAGCTCACGAACTACCTGATGGATTTTGTTGCTTCAAAAGATTCCAAATTTAATATACTCTAGAACCCATTCAATTTTGGGGTGGATCCAGAAAAGGAAGACGGCTTCAGAATCTTTTCCAACTTTGTCCATTGCCATACTTTTCTTGTCAATTATGATTCAACTGCTTGACATATTACCTTGAAACTGCGTGTCCCAAAGAAGGAACAATTCAATATTGGAGTACATCCAGATACATCCAGACTTTTACGACGCAGATGATGCATTCACTTGAGTTCTCAATGATTACACTGGACTGGAAGTCCGTCCTGATTTTTGACATTGATGAAAGGCTAAAGCAGTTGGTAGCATAATGCCTCACAGCAAGGGGTTCAAATCCTCTTCTGGCCAGCATATCCTTGCTGAGTCTGCCTCCTGTGTCTCCATGGGTTCCCTCTGGGTACTCTTGCTTTCTCCAAAAGCCAAAAAAAAGCGATGTATCATAAATCAGTGACTCTTAATGCTTTTTAATGGGAACCTGAGAGGCCCTATTAAGAACTGGTGGCCGTCCAGGATATATCCTGCCTCTCGCCCACTGTCAGTGTAACGGGTGTGTGCTCTCTCTTACTTTGTGTTTCGAAAAAGACACTCAGTCAGGCAAAGTTCGGCTCGACTAGCCATTTATTTTTCCTGGCCAAATAAATACAGCGCAACCCTTCCAAAGCCTCTAACAGCACAGTATATAATAAAATCACAATTAATCATTTAATATAAAATATAAGTTGTCGGCGGGTGCTTAGTTCACAGCAATATACCAAAATTACACTGAAAGTAAGAAAAAATATTCATAATTAGCATGGTTTCTAGCTAGACAGCCGCACAAGGGTTAGCTTCTACCTAGCGTTAGCTTAGCATATAAAGTAATCTGCTCACTGAATCATTTTTACGAACACCGTATAAATCAACATGTACCCTACAGTAGAAAAGCATACCTTATTATTTAAAGCAAATAAAGGACAGTTTGATTGATAGGTAACATTTAAAAAAGACAATCTAAAACAACCAACCTACCCCTGGAGGAGCGTTCAAGTACACATCATAAAATTGCATAAAAAAATTGTTTCACTATTTGAGGATTTATAGTAATAAAATAAAAAATGTATACGATAAAAGCATTAAAAAAAAGCATAAGTTTAATAACTTAAATTAAATTCAATGCTCATTTTTCCAACAGTGAGGCAGTCTGCAACGGCAAGTGGAATCATTAAATCCATTTCACCAGCTAGGATTGTCTCAGGCTCCCCCGCAACCAAGAACAGAATCAGCGGATGCAGACAATGATGAATGAAACAAAGTTATTGTGAAGTTATGGCAAGTAGAAAACCAAAACGACCTCACATATGGCTGAATTTTTTTTTTTCATAAATCAAAATATGTCGGTGTGTCATCTAATCCAGTGTCATAGAATGCATGGAACATAAAAGATCTCATGGAATCATGAGCACGGCTCTGAAAGCTGCGCCGTAGCATTTAAAATCCACGTCAACCCTGAACCCCCTGCCAACTAAATTCCTTTTTAATGGAGAAACCTAAATGAAGACAGAGGCTGACAGATGATCATGTTTCAGGAAAGATTAATTGCTAATAAAGAAATCATCAACCAAGAAGTGGAATGATGGCTGTAATTATGACTTTTTTTGTGTGTCTCATTGGATTTTAGATTTTGTGCTTTTATTGAAATGGATTAGAATAGCCGAAACGGCAGGGCGGCAAAGACCTATTTTCTGAAAATCCTGTGCTTTGAAACTGTGCTCCAGCCAGGAGATGTGCAAAAACACACACACACACACGCAGCAGTGTGTGGTGTTGATGCCAGCTTGGAGTGATGGTAATATCAGAGACTGGAGGAGCTGCTAATGAACACTGCGAATGGGAAGAAAGGCTCCAGCTCAATCCACTAATTGCCTTAAAAGCTTTTCATACAATTTACCCTGTCAACATAGATGGTTGTGCTGTGTCTTTATGCGTGTGTGTGTGTGTATGTGTGTGTTTGTGTAGTTGGGTGGGTGGGTGAGTTGGGATAAGAAAAAGTGATAATTCTAAGAAAACATATTGTAAGATAGGGAGAAAGAAATGCACAATGGTTTTACACCTACGCAGGCCCAATCAGACGCAGCGTCTCACACATAGACAGAGGCGTCTTATTCATCTCAAGCATTTTAAAACTATGGAAAGACATTCCGAAAGAGCCTTTAAGATTGACTACACACACCCTCTGAGTTTCTCATTCTGACACACACGTGATTCACACACACACACACACACACACACACACGCAAACGGCCATATCTTTAACTCACTCGCACACACGCTGCTCGCTCCGCTGCCACACACCACTGTGCAGTTCACTGCAGCGGGGGGCTGTAGCGCGGCCCGGCCCTCGTTAAAATGAAAAGCCTGCTGAGTGTTTTAAGCAGCATTACGGCCAAAGCAGGGTCGTAAATACGGCCAACTCTCCTCTCCCCAGTACGACTCCCCGGCCCATTGTTCATAACACAGCTCAAAGACCAGAGTGACACTCAGAGTGCAGTGCAGTCATTTGCCAGTAAAGTCCCAAAGCTTTAAATAATGCTAAGAACTCAAAATCGGGTTATTTCTACAGCTACACAGCGCTGACAATGTCTGAAGATAATTTAAAAAATGAATTTTTCATTAATTCTTTCACTTTATGAAATCCCTTTTCATGTTGAGCGTCATGGTGGGTTAGGGGACGCACCTTATCTCAGCCGATATTGGTCATGGGAGGAGGTAATCCCCGGACAAGTCGCCAGTTCAGCACAGGAAAGATTATCTCTTAAGAGTCAAACTAAGGTCACATAGGTGAGAGTCATCTGACGTAACCACTATGCCAGGTCACATTGCAGGAAACCTTAGTAAGGAGTATCTCACCTCTCACCAAATCCACCCCCTGTGACACCGCATGACCCTGCAGTGTCAAATAATGAACGGATCACATTCAAACTGTTATGAAATCATGGTTGTAAGGACAACATTATAGATTAATGCACCGCTGTTCAACCTACAATCCGTCCTGATGCTTTATTGGCAACATAAACAGCTCATGAGCAGAGAACATGTTCATATTTCCCATCCCAGTGTTTCAGTTTCCTTAACTGTTTGAATGAGTTCCCGTGAAACAATCATGTCTCCACATGTAAGGCAAATAAACTCAACACATTGTACAGGTTTTTCATTGTTCTGATACCAAAGGAGTCAAGCTAGTGTTTTTCTATGACTGAACTACAAGGAAAGCCTGTTTTTCTTCCACTACATAGATTTAGCCAGTGTTACAGCAGTTTTTGAAATAGTTGATTTAATATAAAGAACAACTTGGACACAAGCCCGTTTGTAACATTTAAAAAGATGCTGCTTTCCAGGCAGCGGGTGAAACATGCAGATAATGTGGACTTTGCATCCCGTCTGCCTAGGGTTCCTCTGGGAACTCGAGCTTCCTTCCTCTATACAAAAACATGCAGCATGGGGGAGTTTGTGACCCTTTCTTTGCCGGTAGGTGTGAATGTGAGCATGAATGCTTGTTTGTCTCTATGGCTGTGTAACCCATATGAAACATGGAGTCCATCAACCCAAGTCTGTGATTTAACTGTAATTGAACGTCATTCCCATAGAGTGGCGCTGTAACACTCACTGGTGACAAAGTAGGAAGTCAATACAGCTGAAGTAGACACCACTTCCTATGGGTGAAGGTGTTACCAATTACTTCCTTTTGACTTGGAACATGAACATGAACCCGTGTAACTGATTGAGCTAAAACCAATCGGGAAAGAAACTGTGAAATGTTTTGATGAATTTGTTCTTTTGGTTATATTCTAATATTAAAGGTAAATGCTAAACCTAAGCAATTAGCTAGGTGCCAAACACAAATTGAGTCATCTTAGTGGGTAACTAACGGTCATTGTGTTGTTAATCCCAGTGTATGTTTCAAAGTTGTGAAGCTTTAACTACTAACAGTAATGAAAAGTATGAAAGGAAGGTTAAGATGCTCGGAGTAATGAGTAATATGAGACTTTGTGTATTTTAATGTGACTTACTGTCTGCATTATTGGTGTAGGTTGCTTTTTTGCTGAACCCGGATATCCAATAACAACCTGTACAAGCCTTCAACTTTTACAGAGGACAACTGATGGCCATTACCATTGAAGAAGAGATAAGATAATCACAACACACTAGCTTTATCACATTTAGCAGTGGATTAATGTTTTTCCAAACCTGGATAAAGACCATCAGTCTTTGTCCCTACCTTGGAATAACCTGTAACTCGGAACTATTATGTTTGTTTCTTCTATAAAGCTCATTTTTGTTTCTTCGAATATGTGATAATATCACAATGTTATTATATGTATTTAATGTTCACTTAGGGTGTTTTAAATACGGGCAATAAATAACCAGATTCTTTATCTTCAATTGCTCTTTCTGTGAGTTCTTCAGGGCTCCTCCCGAACTTAGATAAATGTGTTAGTGTCGATCTGTTGGGACCTGTCCAAATCATAAGGAACGCTACAGCTGCATTCACACTAACAGTCTTAATGCCCAGTTCAGATTTCTTCTCAAATAAACTTTGTGTGTAGTTGTTTACATTAGTCTGAAAATGTGTCCTATGTCATACTCATGGACGAATACTTCACAGCCCTAAACCGACCCTAACACGCAAAAGAACTAACAAAAACGTCACACAAAGCAAGCTGTCAAAGATGGAAGCCACTTAAGTTTGAACACTTTCGTTTATATTGATGTCTATAGAGTTTATAGTGATGTTTACAGTGTTTAAAGGGATGTTTAAATTAGTGTTTATAATGATCTTTATAGTGTTTAAAGTGATCATTGAAGTGTTTATAATGAAATTTATAGTGTTTATAGTGATTTCAAAGTGTGCATAGCGATATTTAAAGTGTTTATAGTGATGTTTATAGTGTTTATAATGGTAAATGGTAAATGGACTGTACTTACATGGCGCTTTTCTAGTCTGTACGACCACTCAAAGCGCTTTACACTGTGAGCCATCATTCACCAATTCAAACAAACATTCATACAGGGATGATAGAGGCTGCCATGTGAGGCGCCACATGTTCATCAGTAGCATTAACCATTCACGCCATCATTCACACACCAATGGAACAGCAATTGGGAGCAACTTGGGGTTCAGTATCTTGCTCAAGGACACTTCGACATGTGGACCGCAGTGGCCTGGGATTGAACCTCGACCTTATAATGATGTTAATAGTGTTTATAGTGATGTTTATGGTGATTACAGTGCTGTTTATTGTTATGTTTATAGTGGTGTGAATATGGCTTACAATGTTTATACGGTTTATAGTGGTGTTTACAGTGTGAATAGTTATGTGAATATTGTTTATAGTGATGTTTATAGTGTTTAAGTGTTTATAGTGATGTTTAACTTGTTTATACTGATGTTTAAAGTGTGTATAGTGATATCTGGTGTTTATAATCGTGTTTATAGTGTTTATACTGATGTTTACATTGTTTGTAATGGTATTTAAAGTGTTTATAGTGATGTTTATTCAGTTTAAAATGTTTATTGTGATGTTTATACTGTTTATAGTAGTGTTTATAGTGATGTTAATATTGTTTATAGTGATGTTTAAAGTGTTTACAGTGATGTTTAACAGTAATGTTTAAAGTGTTTACAGTGATGTTTACAGTGATGTTTACAGTGATGTTTACAGTGATGTTTAAAGTGTGTATAGTGGTGTTTGAAGTGTGTATAGTTGTGTTTGAAGTGTGTATAGTGGTGTTTATAGTGTGTATAGTGGTGTTTATAGTGTGTATAGTGGTGTTTAAAGTTATCAGGGTGGATGCCCTGATCAATAAAGACATTTCGCTCCATCCTTGATTCAATGCCGTGGTGCCAGAGGTAAGCCAAGCTGCTTTCATTAGTCAGTGATAAAAGGTTATTGTTCGTGACGCTTTTAATCACCTTATGTGGTTGAACAAATTGGCTGGACTTTGTGGGTTTTCAGAAAATATTCTCTCGATATGCCGTATTTGGCTGCAGCACTAGTGGTGGGTCTTTGAGGGAACCAAGAAGAAGTTAAAAATGAAGGAAGTCAGTGTGTCATCCACTAACACCTTTTTCATGTAATTTCCTGTAGTGATAAAGTATCATGGAACATTCACACACAGATGTATTCAATCAACACACCGTTCTCCTATGAACACTGCTTCACACACAGATACACATTAAATACATAATTTTAGAGCAATCCAATGAATGTAACGTCGGACAAACCTACGAGTTTCCGCTGAGAGCATTAAGGCTTTACGTGTCCACATCCCTCCATGAATGAATCTGTATCTCTAAGTCAATATTTTTCCACACTGTTTTCGCGCTTGTTTTCAAAACGAATATAAAAAGCTGCAGACGAGAAGTTTTGTGGGAGTTTTGATGAGGTCGGAGGTGTGAGTGTTCAAATACTATGCATTATTGTCATCGGGCAGAAAATCAAACAAACCTTTCGAATCCTTGAGGAGAGAAAACCAGCCAAACCATTTGTTGTCACGTGTGCACTGCAGGTATTAGACATGTCCTGTATCAGTGTCAAACAGGCGTAATAACCAGCAATGGGTCTGGGAGTTTATGTGAGTGTTATGGCTCTGTGGGGTTATGAGGATTTTGAAAGGGGTGGGCTGTCATGGGGTAGAGGTCGGGGTCCTAGGTCAATCAATCTCAGTCAATAGATGAATGGATGGATGGATGAATGGGTAGGCAGAAAGCCCAGAAGGGTTAAGGATGAAGGGCTGACGGTGACGAATAGAACTGGAGGGGATTGGAGGGGTCGTCTTGTGTTGGGGTAAGTGGAAGCCTGCATGTGTAAACCCAAATTTACTCAAAAGATGTGTTTGTGCAACTCTGTGTGTGTATGTGCAGGGGTGTGTGCATGAAGGTGTGTGTGTCCCCAGTGTGCAGAGGCCTCCAGACCTTGAGCCCCTCCCAGGAGTTTGACGTCTGTCAATACAGACGGCATGGGAAGGCAGTACTGGCCCTGGGTCAACGCCAAAGCAAACATAAGTGCATACACAAGCACATACACAAACACACCGCCAGCATGCCAATAACCACAGCCCATTATTGAGCTGGCCAGGTCCAAGTTCTGACACAAGCCACAATTAACCCAAGAATCCCCAGTGGGATGTTGGGTGTTCGTACCGAGCGGCTAACGAGGCTAAGTGTAAGAGCAGCTTCAGTAATGAGACAGGATAAAGCCGCTGCGTTCCAGACTGAGCAGGTCAGATATCACTGGCCCCGATAATATCCCTCTTCCAGATTCACTTTAGACCCGCTCTGCCTTCAAGAACCTCTGGAAAGGCTGTAACTGACTCTGAAACCAAACCCATCTTATCTATTTCGCACAAACACGGGAATACAGGAGGAAGCTAAATGAATCAGCTGCCATTTTTGTAAAGATAATTGCAAAAGACAACGGAAGTGTTTAGGAAGGACATTTAAAAGTGAGGCATTGCCGGAGACGCTCGTATTGCTTCATCAAATGAATAAAGCAGATATAATGCACAAAACTTTCATGATATTTTCATTAGCCGCAGTAGCTTAGCTTAACTTCCAGGTCATGCAGTCATGTGACTTAGAGTAAGACTTTAATCAACAACGCGCATAGTGACTTCAGTTGTTGCCATGGCGATGTGTACACAGTAAACGGTCAGAATCTCACCTACAAAAGCTATTAAAATGACTGGTTTAGAGTTTTAGCGAGTATAACACACACACACGCAATTCGGGTAGTCTTCATGTTGGGGTCAGTATTAACTTAATTTGTTGTTTTTGCGACGTTGATTAAACTTTTACTGTTAGTCACATGCCTGCATAACCTGGAATGTAAGTGAAGGCTAATGAAAACATCCTAAGGTGGTTATGCATAATATCTGTTATAGTTACTAAATGAAGAAAAAAAAAACAGCGTCCTGGGATACATAATTTTAGGGTCCTTCGTAAACACTTCTGTTGTCTTGTGGCTTCCGGAGATCATTCTTCTTAAAGTGCTGCGCTTTGGCTTTTGCAGCGTTTTCATGTTTTCAAATGGATGGATGCATTGCGTTTGCCCCTGTCGGCCACCGTAGCTTTGGGTCTTCAAAATGCAAACTTCTGAAAAATGGAATCCAGAGTGTAATCCTTCGCAAATGCCATTTTACCCTTACTTTCAGCGCGGGAAACTGGCAAACCACAACTTTTGTGAAAACCATGACGGCATGGCCGTGCTCCGTATACGCAATTTTCACTGTGAGCATAATAGCCACACACAAACAGGACAACAAAAACAATGGTGGACAATTTTGTGTGTTACTCTCTGGTGTTGATTTTTACACCACTGAATTTTACACTGTTATACCGCCCCCTACTGTCCTGGCATGCATTCTACATAGGTTTTATAGTTTCTTCCAATCCCTATGCATGAGAATCATTTCATTTTTACAATGTTGCAAGAATTTGTACATTTTTTATTCCGCATAGCAATATTTTTTCCATTCTTTGGTAAAACCAGGCTCCTTTTCTCATCCTGATTTTCTCTCGACTCTGACTGTTTGACAGTTTGCAACTGATTCTTGCTACCTCTCTGGGCATGTAAGAGTTCGTGTTTCTGTCTTCAGTCCTTTGTTGATGCTTTCATTGGACGGCCTTTTCCTTTGTAATTCCAGAAGCCCTTATAAGTAAATTATAAGACTTTCGCCTGTTTTACGTACTTTCCTGTATTTTGATTTTATTTGTTATTGTTTTTGCAGTGGATTATAAGTACCTTTGCTGTCGCTGTCCTCTCTTTCTCTTTCTTTCTCTCATACGGCGTCTAAACTCGCCTGTAAGTCATTTAATATCAACTATTAAATCCCTAAAAGTGAACTATTTAGTGTCTGGTTTATATCTGACGGTATTTCCTCACTTCTTGCTATTTGAACATAACATGTACTACGCAATTCAATCTTTTATATTTCTGACATACTTGATGCCTATAATTTCATTTCTGATGGGAACATTTCAACACACAGAAACGAAATGCAAAAAGCAGTAGAAAAGCGGTTAGTTAAAACAGTAACAACCACGGTACATTGCTCCCTGTTATTCTATTCCTCCCTTTTCTCCACCCTTCATTTTCCATCAGCGCCGTTATCAAACGCAAATGTGCGGCGTGCGGAGGAGAGAGCGCAGGAAAAATAATTACCCTCCGCCTCAACCAGCTGGTTTGTTCATAAACACACAATTATGATTTCATGGCAGTCCATTATATAGAAGCCACTCCAGGGCAGAACACTCCGGCAGGACGTGATCACCGCAAACATCTAAAAGGCTCTCAAAAAGCTAAACTGCTGAATGCAATTGTTTGATTTGCTTGGCTGCTCCTCAATAAGAAATCAATTAAGCTTTGAAGAATATTAGCGAGCGTCTGGTACAGCCTACGTGTTTGCCGCAGAAGCGTTCTGACAACATGGTGAGCAGGTATTCAGAACCACTGTAAGTTTGTGATGGCTGGATCTTCATCAAATTTCAGTGAATCTGTGTTTGCAAGCAATTTGGGAAAAAAAAAATGCAGAGATTACTACACAGGTGGATGATATGAAACCAGACAAAACCCAAAGATAAACAGGCACAACCATGTGATATAAATATATTATGGTCAACTTTCATTAACATGAAAACTAAGAGCTGTTCTCTGACCTTTCTCATGTTTACTCTGCATGTCACTGTTTGGCCAACGCGCCACTAATGCAGGACGACATGTTTTATTGTTTGGACATTCAATGAAAATGCATGTTAATGTATAAGGAGCAAAACATGTCATAAAAATGAATTATGTATTAAGATGTTCTGCGAGATATCTCTGCATATTTTTCCATTCTTTGACCTACACGCCAACTTTTTCAGTTTGCAGAACAGACTTTTGGTTTTAAAGTCACCTGATCTCCAACCATATCATCCTCCTACCCAGGTTCACTGTTGAAAGTTCATTGTGGGATGCTGCCAGGCCTTTCATTTTAAGCTTAATTCTTATAAAATTATACATTGTCTTCTTGATGGAGGTGAAGTCCAGGCCTTCGAAAAAATAAAAAAAATACATATAACATTAAATGTGCCTTGCTAAAATGAAGATAGCATCCTCACGCCAGCCCGCATGAACACATTATGTTTCTTCCTCATTCAATCTAAAACTAAAATTGCAGATAAGTATGTTATGCAAGAATCAGTCAGGAAAGGACTAGGAGAGGGAAATGGTCTGTGGCCACCACCTGCAGAACCAGAACCTTTTTGGCAGTTGTCCTGCTGCTGCCTCTCCGGTCCACCTGTTGTCACTTTCGTTTACACCAGCGGGCAGAAACAGATTCACGGTCGCTTAGGATTCTTAACTGGACAGATTGATAGCGGAGAAGTTTAATGTACTTTAAAGGTGCTATACTGCGATGATTACGTGTTCCATTAATTTTGGATCAGTGTATTTACATTCTGTTGCACCATGTCATTGTCTGGATATTCAAGCATCACAGTTCACTCCAGCTTGTTAGAATCTTTAATGAGTCTCTGCTCTAGTAGAAAACCAGCTCAATGGTGAAAAGCGATACGAGCACAGCTCAGTAAAATAAGTAATGTAAATTTAGGTCAAGATGAGTTTCCAACTACTCCCAGCAGCCATCAATGACAGATTCTGGTGGACATCATTAACTCCCCTCTCTTTAGAGTTGAGGATCACAAACGATCGAAGGATCAGACACATCGCATGGAGTGTCAACCTCGCCTCTGGTTTTAGATTTCCAGCTGTTTGGTATTATGTGAAGCACTGAGGTCGCTGGATGTGCTGCTGGTGTCGCCGCCGACTGGCGACAACAATCCGTTGACCCTAAACCGTAGGTTGAAGAATGAATCTAGTCCGTTATATAAGCAGAGAGAAAGAACTGGGTGGGAATACGAATGCAAGCATGCTGACGGATGTACGGCAGCCGCCTCCATCAGGAGCAGACAAAATTGTGTGCATCTCTACGGGGGTCGCCTCGGTGCATTGTGGGAATTTTAGCTCAGCAGGGGGGCGTGTCACTTCCTGGTAGGAGAGACCTCACTGTTGGAGCAGCATCTCCCGGGATGTTCAGCTTTGAAATACTGATGCATTGTGGGAGCTTGGGTGTATTGTGGGGAGAGGTAGGCCCAGCGGGTGTTACGCCTGTGTGTTGTCCCGATGATTGTATGAGAGGCAGTGATGCACACACACACTCGCACACACACACATACACCTCCGATCCATGGAAACACAGCAACCCAGCAGGATATTTTGTTTGTTGGTTTGGTATAAACATGGAGAGTTCAAAAGCAAAAAAAATTGTGTGTATGCACTGATAAACACACACCCTGATAGAACACACTTCTACACACTCTCTCTCTCTCTCACAGAGGGAGTAAAACTCCCTGATGCTCCTGCTGCAAACATGCGGGAGAGAGATGAAAGACTTTCACATTCACAGGAATCAGCAGGGAAAGATGGATGCCCTAAACTTTGTCCACCGTCTCCCAGTTCCACCATCAATGCGTTCAAGGTTAACTAATTTCCCCGAGCTCATCCACATTCCGGCTTCAGCCTGTCCAGTCGTCAATCCCAGAGTTCTCCTCTGCAGACGCGGGAGGATGTTGTTGTTGTTGAGCCTTGACCATCCTACGCTCATCTACGTACCTACACCACCCTTTCCTCCCTCTGCGATCAATGCGGAGCTGGACTTACATCAAAGCCAACTTCGCCTCACCCTCCATCACCAACATCACCCCACCTCCCCCCAACTGTACTGAAGGTTGGTGGATGAACAGGTAACCTTTTTCTCTTTCATTCCTCATCTCTGTCTCTCTGTTTCCCCTTCTCTCTCTCAGAACCGCAGCGCATCAAAGACCGCTGGGCCGCGCGCCAGGTGCTCCCTACTAAGCAACCTACCCCGGACCCCCTGCCAACATCAACCCCCTGAACAACGCTGCGTCGCTACTGCGACTGCATCCCCCACATAACCTGCACATAACACACACACACCCGCTCACCAGCATAACCACCTCCCGCCAGGCCCGCGGTCGGCGGTGGCCACCTCACGCTGGCAGCACATACTGTAAACAACAAGCTGTCAACAGGGCTCAAGCGTGCCCGCCGTCTGATCTGACCTATGGAACAAAATTCTGGCTGTGCTGTGGGGCGCAGGACTCAGCAGGAGGTCAGAGGGCTCTGTGTAAATGCGTGTCTATGACAGAGTAAGGGGCGGAGCTTGAAGTCATAAGAGGTGTACTGAGTAGCTCTTAAAAATATCATGAAAAACAAGATATTTTTATATAAACAAGCATGAAATACTAAGAATCCCCCACCACAGGAGCAATTCATTGTAAAGAAGAAAAGGACACAGCTATGACCCAATGTGCCTGGACCCTCTTACAGAAATCATCTTAGGTGTTTATCACCGGTTAACAATACTATCGAGTCTGAATTATCGCCTTGAAAAAAGTCTGGTAGTCATAATACAAGCATTACATATTCAAATCCCAACATTTTTAAAACTTGGTGAAGTGGAACAATAATGGACATATTTAGCGTCCTATGTCTCATAACTGTGACGAATCAGCAGCATCAAACTATGTCAAATCTAAAAATTAAATTTATCAGACTTCATAAGTATTCAAAGTGACTGAGGGGTTAGTGAAGTCATTAACATGTTAAATCATAAATGTAGTTGTCGGTAAAACATTACTTCGTTATTACTTCATAATAATGACATGACATAATGAAATGACTGACATATCAGACAGAGGAAAAGTAAGAGAGCTTCTAGTTCTGTTACGTCATGAGAGAAACCAATCAAATGGCGGTCTGGCTAAAGATGGCCTCTAAAATTCAACTAAATATATTTCAAAAAGGGGAGAAGAAAAATGGACATCTGTTAAGTAAAGCCCCTGAGACCCCTAAAATCCTACTCACAGAATGCGTTTTAGTTCAACTTGTAACCAAAGAAATGTAAAGGAATAGAGGAAATACAAGTTCTTAAATACAAAAGGTAAAACAGTCGGTTGTTAGCTGAAACAAAGGTACACGCTAGGAGAAATAAAATGTATGTACAGACAGAACAGATGAACAGAAACATCAGCTACACCCTGCCTGACCAGAACCACAGTTCAGTGTTCTGGAGAAAAATGGGCCTGTGACCCCAAGGTCCAGTTTACGCGATACACACAGTTTTAAATACATTAATACATCAGAGTTAGTCTATGTTTGGGGCGTTGACGGATGTGAAGTCTGATCATTTACCTGAAGTGACGTCTCTTCAGGTGAGATCATGACACCATATCTCTCCTCATCTTGTGTGAAGCCCACGTAAACATTAAGCACTACACGCACAACTCATCTGAATCTCCAACTGAACTAATGCAGGCACCTGGTTTTGACAAAGAAGAAGACAAGATAATCCTTTATTCGCCCCACAGCGGGGAAATTTCTGTGTTACACCAGCAACGAGCAAAATGTTTCTCCGAGCACAAAGAAACCGCAGTAGAAAAGTAAAGAGAAAGAAAAACAGCTCAACAAGGCTGTGTTACAGCTGTCATACAGCATAGGTGTGTGACACCGGTCACTGCTGTGAGGATCTTGCATGTGGATATATAACACAGAGTATTGCACAAATTTTTAAATAATTTCAAATAAGTATTGCAAATGGTTAAAAAATGGAATGGTGGGGATTGAAGAATATGTAGAAAAGGACATCCCTTGTCTGTCTGCATGAAATTAAATATGCCTGCCTTGCAACTACTTCCCAAACTTGCAGGGAAACAGAGAGTGTTAGTTTCACCCAAATCCTCTAAGGCAACCCGACTAAACCCTTATTGTCAGAAGGGTTGAAATTATCATTTTTCTTCACGATCGTCTGGTGGATACTGTGTTTTTGCAGATCACAGAGAGGATGAGAGGAGATCTTCCTCTTTACTGAGTTAGCTGCTACTTGCTACTATACTATTTTAAACCTTTTACTGTGGATTACAGACAGAGTTGTTCCTGAAAGCATGAACCCTTATCCCGTCCTCACGCCTCAACTGCTCTTCCCAACTCCTTCGCCTGATCAGAGGTGGAACAATGATGACGCCCTTTACATTTATCCAAAAGAGGAAGACGTAATGAAGACACAGCAATCCCTGATTGAACAATCTGTAAAGAATCAACTGTAGATTTACTGTAAAAATAGCACAAATCATGGCGTCTACTGTAATTCCTAGAACAGAGTAACAAATCACCATTTGTGTGCTGAGCAGAGCTGGAGTTAGTTACAGTCCCCTGCATCTACAACTTTCCGTAAAGTGGCTTAAATGCTGTAATAAAGTCTAACGGCTGAAGGGATGGCTGCTCCCGCTGACTAGATAATGACATAATAGACCGTCATAGGTTTAAAAAAACAATACAAGTGCGTAAAGATTTGTAATTCCCCGTAAACCTTAAACGGAAAAGAGGAGAATCATGACGGGATAAAAAATATATATCAGTCGGTGTGCGGGATAATTGAGCATGCAGTAAAAACCCCAGATAGGCGAATTCACGCTGTGACTGATATAAGACGCTGTGACAATACAGCATTCAACTCCTCTCTTCTCAAACCTCTAGATTTATGTCTGATATCTCTTTTGTATGCACATCCTGTCTTTTGACACGACTTGTACGACTGCACTCAATCGCTGTCTCCTTCCCTGACTATTGTCTATATGCTATTATTACTGTCATCTCCCCCCTCTCTTCCTCCCTCTTCGCCCCCACCCCCATGTCTCCTCTCCACTCACACTCAGATTTGTGGCTCTTAATATTGCATCTGTCTAGCAGACGGACAGGAGCACGGGAAATGACATGTTTCCGCCTGGGGTGAAAAGACACACACACTACCTGCTCGCAGACAGGCAGCTGGCACACACTCCGGCATCGGAGACCGCGTCAAGCTCACAATGTAATTACAGGGAAACAGAGCAGTCAGTTACACACCTGAGTGCAGCTCAGATCAGAACCGGGGTGTCACAACGAGACTGACAAGGAGAGCCAGGAGTAAGTCTGTTAAAACACGGCGACAGACAGCTACGTCTACTGACGCGGCCGCACTGACAGGCCAAATATTTGGACTGAGGAGAAACAGGAGAGGAGCATGAAGGTGACACTGCTACGCCTTTCATGCATGTGGAAGCAGGCGAGGTGTACAAACGTATGTGGAGATCTATTGGAAGAGATTATGTGATCCTTTAACACGTCTCGAGCGGCGCCTGGAGTCTGGGGAGCTCTGCTATTAAAGTTGTAATGCACATTTCGCCCTCTTTAACCGTGGGCGCAGGGAGGGATCGTTTTTTTAAAGACATCCCTTCGTTTTGCACCAACAACAACAATGTGGCGTCGTTGGCCGCAGTCGTAAGGAGAATTCTGTGGAACAAAAAAAAAGATCAACATGAGAAATGTGTTTTAGTGATGAGGAGAACTGCTTGGTTGAGCACATTTTGAGCCTCTGTTTCTCATTGAAAAATGTGTGCTACTTGAATGAAGCGGTTTATAACACGACCATGTGGCAGCATGTATTAACTAAAGAGTAAGGGGCCAATGATCACGGCAACAATTTTATATGGAAGTCCCGCCATGGTGGTTCTTGGCTTCCATGATTTTAACCTTAAATAGAATAAAAACATACACCCAATTCTTTAAAACAACCTCTCGCCCCAATTTGATCTCATCTATCCAAGTGGTGGATTAGTTTAGATGCTGTCGGATAACGTTAAGGTAGTTGGTGAATGGTGAATCAAACAGAAATGCCACCGTTAGCTTCACCCTCATCTTAGGTGACAGAAAGCAGAAGACTTCTGATCACATGATCCATTCTCAGTGCCCAAATCCACGCCTTCGTAAAGGACATTTGCCAGTGGTCACCCTCGCATTACTACGTCCATCGCCTCATGAAAGGGGAAGTTGGTGATTCTGATCAACTTTCATGGTAGTGGGAATATTTTAGATTTTTGTCTACTTCTTTTTATCTCTCCATTCCATGCGTCCAAAACTGTTCAAATATTTAAGAGCTGGCATTAAAAATCAACTCTTTGCTGTGGTCCACTTCTGATTAGGTGCTGCCATGTTGGAGAAAGATGGTGGGCATGTCGAGAAGAAAAAAGAGCCAGGAAATAATCTGTTCCATCGCGAACATGGTTCAATTCTTCCTCTGATAGATTTACAAAATGGGTTAAACTTCAGCTGATAAATCAAATTTCAATCTGTTTGGATTTATTCATTCTGAATAAGGAGTTAATATGGAATAAACTCTCTAATAAACACACAAAGTCCTCTTTGCGTATCTTTATCATTTATGCTTCTTTTTTTAAATGAAAACAATTACATTAATCTAAATTCATATGAATAGATTCAAGCAAAAGGTTATCCTGAAAAGACCAAATTACCTCGATCAGTGGGTTAGAAGGATTCAGAATGACAGATTGCGTTTAAATTGCATACGATAGCTCTACGTTCCCTGGAAGCGTATTACCATACATAAATAAGCACACGTCTGGAGGAAGGCATGATGAACTGCATGTGTCAGCAGGTTCTCTCCAGAAAAAAAATAGGCATGTAGCTCATAAAGTCCACGGCCTGCCATGTTCACACGGAACGCATCAACCTCTACATGACCGTACAGCAGCTTCTGACTGAGGGAATGTAGAGTCGATGTAGAGCAGTGTTCTGATCCACTTCCTCTCTTCCACACACTGACTGTTTGTTGGAGGGTTAGGATCCTCACTTGGACAAAGAAAGGGAGAAATCTGAATTATCCTATCCTTTGAGTGTGTGTGTGTGTGTGTGTGTGAGTGTGTGTGCGTGTGTGTGTGTGTGTGTGCGTGTGTGTGCGTGTGTGTGTGTGTGTGTGTGTGTGTGTGTGTGTGTGTGCATATATTCTACCATAGGAGACAAAGGGCAAGTTTGATAAATGGCTTAAATAATGAGGAGTCCCGGGAGATCTCAGCATACCTTCGGTGTAGGGCTGCAGCTGCTGCGATGAAGATTTAGATACACACATGTGCACACACACTAGTCCAAATACAGCGAGTACCATAAATTCTTAATCTAATCTTAAAATCACGCATTAGCTGAGCTCTGTGATCACATTCAGGTTATATATGTCATCAGAAATTTAAATAGTGCTCGAATCTGGGGGGATGATTGTTTTTTGCCCGGGAACACAAACTTAAATGTAGGTAAAAGCTTTAAACACTCAATTTAATCACTGGTCGTTGCCTGAGCACACAAGCCGAAATGCTGATGGCGTTATTGCTTGTGGTACTGCTGAGTTTCATCCTCTCTGACTCAACCAAACTATTTCTATGAAGTCAGCATCTTGCTCTAAGATCAGGTCCCATAGTGACTCAATGATGAAGATAAATACAGTTAACTAGTTTTTTTCTGAGCTTCAATTCAGTAAAATTGTATTTATGGTTGGGGGGTTACAGACTTAAAAAAAAGCTTGTAGAAAAAGCTATCCCTAGGTGCGTAAAATATGAACTATTAGAGTAAAATTTGGAGTAATATAGATCTCCTTGAGTCGATTCATGTGCACCAAATTTGGACTAAATCCGACCAACGGTTTAGAAATTATGGGTTGAAAACCTTTGGAGATAAAGCTCCCTCTCTCAGGTAAACAAAAATTATTCGAATTTAAGTTAATCAAATTAAAAATCCTGGAAATTATTTCAATTTATAATGCACTTTATATTTGAATCAAATCTCAAAGTGCTACAAAGTAAAGGCAGGTAAAAGCATCAATAAAAAATACAATAATAACTATATAAAAAAATGACCAAAAAGCAGCAATGTTAATTAAAGTTATAGGTTCTGCTAAAAAGGAAAGTTTTAAGTCCTTTTTTAAAAGTGTCAGTCGTCTGTGGAGCCCTGAGATGGTCAGGGAGGGCATTCCACAGACAAGGGGCAGCAGAACAGAAAGTTCTGAAACAGAACAGAAAGGCAAGTTCTTCCTGTATTCCCTCTGGATGTTCTGGCTCCCTCCTGCAGTCCAAAAACATGTAATATAAATGAGCTGGTATGAAGGTTTGTCTTTCTATATGTTGACCCTGTGATTAACTGGCAGCTTGTCAACGCTGTACCCCTTCCTCTTGGCCAGTGTCAGCTGGGATGTGCTCCAGCTCGCTGCAGCTCTGCACAGGATGAGCAACTATGGAAAATAGACAGATTGTAATCCTTATGATATTGTTCTAAAAGATAAAGGAGCGGAGCTTTGTCTTCCATTTTTCTGTCGCATATTGTGCAGCATTAAATCTTGTCACTTTAAGTAGAACATGTGTAGCCACGGCTGCTTGAAGGCCATTAAGCCATAAGAGCATTGGTTGCAACCGACCTGTTAGCAGCAATTTTCTCACTTTTAAATCTGCACGCCACGCTGAGTGGAACATCACGGGAAGATTCTCCTATGTCTAAATGAAAATACTGCGGACGCGTGTTCAATACAGCAACTTCATTTATTCATGCTTGTTCAAGGACAATGAATGAAAATGCATTTTGGAAACTTTCTTCAGAAGATCAGGAAACCAGAATTGACTTTGAGAGTGGATCTATTAGTTTTCTGCGTTCATATATTCGCCTCCTAATAACGGAGGATGATGACAGCGGTTTCCCGATATATAAATGAACCTTTCCTTTCTCGACTGGCGCTGATAAAATCTGAAATCATAGCGACGATGCAGATTTCTCAACATGCATCACAGCTGCAGGATGTGAAAGCCGCTTATCTTCAACCTTGCGGCGATGGTTCGAAACGTTCAGATGCTGTTGCACATACAGCACCATTAAATGTCTGCATATGCTCCATGTCGTGAGTTCAAAGCCGTGCCAACATGTCAGAGAGAGAAAGGAGAGTCGGCAGCAGACATAATGACCCAGTGAGAGGAGCAGCAGCGTGGGTAGGGCTCTAGCAGCGAGCACAGGGTGCAGCACCCTGCATGAATATCAAAAAGCTTCCTCCCTTTGACCTTGAGATTAATATTTAAAAGCAGGCTATGGTCTATACGCACACACACACACACACAAACACACACACACACACACACACAGTGTCCAGCACTCGCCCCGCGGCCACTTGGGCACTGAAGTCTTCCGCATTAACTGCTTGTTCTGTTCTGACTGTTGTATCTTAAATACTGTATAAAGTAGATGTACATGTTGTAATAGATATGGATGAATGGCACACAGGTATGGGAAATAATTACCTGAGCATGTTTCAAGTGTGTGTGTTCACTTTCAGAACCTTCACGAATGATAGAAAGCAGGAAATCAACCGCAAGATGAGGAAAATTGAGACACCTTTAGTATAATATATGTACAACGTCTATATATGTTATTCTATATATTTCTTTATATCCTGGAGACCATGTAATAATATTTTTCCGCTTTTTGCACGCCTGAAATTTGGAATAATTAACAATATGTTTTTGACCCAGGTTTTAGGTGAAATCCAACAGAACACATGTGGAAAGTTAACACACATTATACATTTTAAAACGTGCAGAAATGTTGCATTTACCCGCAAAGGTGATTCATTTTCCTATTTTACCTTTTGTAATTTGAACTATCTGACATTTGTTTTATGCGGAAGAGAAATTAATGTCTTATGCTCTGAAAAAACTGTGTAAATTGATATTATATCTCATTTTAACTGGTTTAACTTCAAATTACTGTAAAAATATGTCAAATAATGAACCTCTGCCATGATAAAAAATGGGTTTATTAAAAAGTTGTACGCAATACCTTACTATTTTAATCACATTTTAATGTAATGTTTCCTGATAAGTATAAGATAAGTATTTGGCGCAGACGTTTGGCCGTGTTACAGCCATCACATTTATTTAAAAGAATATTGATGCTAAATCGAAAAAGGGCATAATTAATGGAGAGGGTGTGTTTTATTTTATTCTTTTAACCACCTCTTCTACCAACAGGTGGTTTGATATCTCAACTATACCTAATATACCTAAAAATGATTGAATCTCTGAAAGCTGCTTTACCTTAACAGCCAGTTATCTTGGTTCACACTCACACTTTTACACACAAACCGCCGCTTATGAGAGGAAGTACACATAGAAGAACGGTACGTCGTAACAGCAGGCATCGATTTAACAATCACCTTCCCCCTTTCATAATAAGACGAAATAATAGAATAGAATAGAATAGAATAGAAGAGAATAGAATAGAATAGAAGAGAATAGAAGAGAACAGAAAAGACTAGACTAAAATAGAGCAGAATAAAATAGCATAGAAAAGGATGGCATAGAATAGAACAGAATGGAGTAGCATGGAACAGAATGTAATAGAATAGAATAGAATGGAATAGAATAGAATAGAAGGGAATAGAAGGGAAGAGAATAGAGTAGAACAGACTAGACTAGACAAACTTAATTGTCTTGTTAAAAAAAGTAAATTAAGTTTGTTAAACTTTCTTGTTAGGAATGTAGGTGTTTCAGCAGCGCCAATATTTGTCGAGTGACCGAAGCAAAAAGGGAAGCAGGAGGAAATAGAGAATATACAAGCTGCACACTGAAACTAAAGAAACATTTAAGACATATTGAAAGGTAAACTTGTTATGATGACTACAAGTGTTTTTACACCATTACACCAAGGCTAACCTTAAAAATCATATTTCCATGGAAACATCAAAAGTGTTGTTATTTCAAGCAAAATCCATCCGATGTATAAATTTTCTTGAATTAAATATTAAACGTGTCATATCAAGTTATATGAAACTCTCAATAAATGATACAGAGTAACTATAATTATTCAACCTGTATATCAGGTTTATTGGCAGAGTATACTATTTATCAGCTATTTGAAAAAAATCACATAAGAGCACTTTAAATATCTCAATATATTCATACTTCTTTATATTGACTACTGCAGTGTCTGAATAAATCACCCCTCTGAACAACATCTCTGACAAGAGTACACTACACTAAAACACTGAACAAACCTTCACAAACTTACTTTAGAAGTTGTGTCCCCATGTGTTTCTTTTCTATTAAATGCATAAGTGAGGAATCTGAAGATAGGGAATCACTGGATTTTTTCAAAAGGACAGCAATCCCAAGCGGACCTCGGAATCCTTCAAGAATTGGAATGAGGGAAAAAAAAGTTTGGGAGTTTTCCAGAATGGCTGACACCGTTCCAATGAATCTACAAAGAAAAATCTCCGATGGGATTCGAAGAAGGCGGTTGCAGCGAATATTACCCAGGAATATTTCAGAACTGGAAGCGTTTATTCATCAATGGGCTAGGATTCCTCAAGAACATTGTAAGAAGCGGGTTTGTGGTTGTGTATCATGTTTGCAGCTGGTCATAATACGATAATTATTAATAAGATAAGAGATAAGAGACGATAAGATATATCTTAATTATTAATAATTAAGATATATTAACCAGATAAGAGTCCAGGAGATGGTTTTTGTAATAGTCATCCACTCAGCATCTTGTTATATTCATTAATAACACCATTGGGTTGATCAATTTAGGATTTTATGTGTGATTTGGTTTATACAAACACCTGATAAATAATAGACTTTCCCCGTGAACCTAATCTACAAGACAGGTTGAATAAATTCACTTTAACTTTAACTGGGCTCCAAAAATGTCAGACTGTCGGGGGTTTCTTTGATATCTGACATCGCATAATTGCCCGTGACTTTTTGTCACTCCTACGCTCATTTCCCTACCTCTGTTATTCAGGTGGGTGCGTAGGCAACAAACACCCCCCCCCCTCTACTCACACACACTCACACACACACATACCGAACTCACACAATAATTAGAAACCCCCAGCGGTGTACACAAACATGCACAATCCCTGCTCGCAACTCTTTCTTCCGCCCAGTGTGCTCTAACCCACTTCTGTCCACCGCTGTGAGGGATGTGAGCAAAACACACAAACAAACAGAGTGATGAGCGGACGTGACGTCTGAAGCTTTGCTTTTGTTTCATCTCTTTTTTTCGGGTCTGCTCCTGTGTGTTTAGCGCAGTGTGCGAGGCCTCGGCGCAGCTCACTCCTTTTTATAGAGACGATGGGGAAGAAACCTCACTGCCGGAGCAGGTTTATTTTTCCGAGAGTGTGATCAAAGCTCCTGTGTGTGAAGATGTATTTGTGTCATCACGGACTGTGTGTGATGTAGGTGTGTGTGTGTGAGACGGATACAGGAAGTGATCTGGACAGCGGTTCTCACCGGTTTTATTTGTTTTAACTTTGAATATTTCAAGTTAGCGATGTGGGTCAGGTGTGTTAATGCTGATATCACATTACCTGATAGCGCCAAATGCACCGAGTATAAAAGTAGGAACTCTGACGGCGTTTTTATCCATAAACTAGATTTCCTGATGGCGATGTGCTAAAATTGGAGATCGAGCAAAAGTTCAATCAGAAAGACTATCCTCTTGCACACTCAAGTCACATTTACCGTATAAACCACCGTACTGGCACACCACTCCATTACTCTCACCTTTTACACGTGCTCAGTCTCAATTACTTGTTCAACGGGAATTGAGACTGAACATGCAGCTGATATCCACCTAGTCCTCGGAGATCCATCGGCCTCAGCAGAGTCATCAGCCACCACCACCAGTATCCAAACTCTAAAGGGGGGATCCATTCTACGCTGCTGCTTAGCCGCCAAAAGACTTTCTAATAGACTAATTATCGCACATGTGTTGAAATAAATCATTCATCTTTAACACATTCTCTGTCTTATCTGATTGAAATGTTTGATAGAAATTTAGAAGGAAAATTACTGAATAAAGTGAATCTTCATTCATCAGTCAAAACATTTAAAACAGACACATATTAGCTCGTCTCCTTTCAATCATTTACAACAAAACTTGTCATATTTGTGTCAAATCTCAAGGCATTCAAACAGAAGTCGATTAGCGGGTATCCAATGGACGCTTCATGTTGCTGCGGATGATTGCAAAGGCATCGTTGGCTGTTCAGGCTGTTCATGAGCAGATGGTGAACAGTTTATGATCTGAGTTGCTGTTGTCATATTTACTCTCTCTTTGTTTTATTTATCGATCTGATTGTTTCCTGTTGACGATAGCAATGAGCACATGAGAAGCCCTAAAAATTCCAAATTTGACTGCCAGTTTCAGTGACACATATGAAAAAGACCCAACTCAACTCATTTATTCATTCGCACAACCTTGAAAAAAAATAATTTTGTACAACATGAATGCAAAATCTTGGACCTTTTAATCCAATGTTTTATTTGGCTGGTTTATTCCTAATAGGTCCTTGACAAACACGTACTACTTTCTTTAACTTAGTAAAAGTTAGGTAGAATTTATTCCAATCCTGATTTATTCAGTATTCTGTAACTGCTTATCCTGTTTAGGGTCGTGGGGGGACTGGAGTCTATGCCGGCTGACTTTGGTTGAGAGCTCATCACAGGGCCGATACAAAGACACAATCATTTGGTTTAGTAGTTGTAGTTTAACAGATTTGAGTTCATTTTTTGTGGCTGTTGCATTTGTGTTTCCCACAGAAGCGTTAAAGAAGAAAAAATACTCCTCTGTTTGTTGAAATTATGTCAGAATTCTGAAAAGTTTGGCAGTTCCATGAAAAGAAACAACCAGATTCTGAATTATCAATTTATCTGTAATATCAATGACTGACTGACTATCTCTTAAATCACCATGAAGCCAGTCCGAATTATCGTTTGCACATAGACCCTATCGTTTGTGATCAGTTCCGATCCTGAATAGATACTCCAACATCCATCAGATTGGATGTGTTAAGTTCACAAACCAGTACAGTACCAACTGCAGAATGTTACTGAAAGACGTCGAGGCAAGAAAAACGGGAGAAATTCTCTATTGTCAAATTATTGTAGTTTTCCTGTTCCTGTTTCCTGTGTTAATCATACTGACAGTAGTTCAATGTTCGAGTTTAATGAGTGTCGTCACCGAGATCACATTTGATGATCTCTGTTGGATCCATTCTTTATGTATATAAAATTAAAAAACTATCATCAGTCAGTTTATGCTCACAAATATTCAACAACAAATTCAGTCATGTGAGAATCGAGAAGAAATGATGTGGTTAAAAGTAAAAAATATTGATTACAATGACCACCCATAACATTATAACCAAATGTGCAGTCAGAAAAGCATTGCATGTCTTGTTGCCATGGCAGCTGTCAGTGGGTGGGATCTATTACACAAAGATCCAATAGTGATAACTAGACGATTGGCAAAGAGCGTCTCCAGAACTGAAGGTCTTTTAGAGTTCCTGGTCTGCAGGGGTTTGTAGATCCACCTACCAATGTGGTCTGAGGAAGGACATTTGGTGAATTGGCAACAGGATTATGGGTGACCAAGGTTAATTGATACTCATGGGTAGTGTTAAATGTCTCCCCGCGCCCCCCCCCCCCTGCTGTTCTGGTTGAGGTATGTCTCATCGTTCTCGGGTGAATGCAATTCTAGTAGAGATTGGGGGCAGCCTTTGAGAGGGCAGGGTTTCTGGCTCACTCTCTCACTCTCTCTCTCTATCCTCCTCCGCATGTCCTGATCGTCAGTCAGTCAGGGCACAGACTGAGAGTAGCACATGTGTTTATTAAGAAATCGTTGTTATACATGATGGGTTCAGTAGCTTTATTTTCGGATTATATTCTGTTAGACTTAGATGGTTATCTCTTGGTTTATGGTATATAGGGAGTGGAGACGATCTGGAGGCCCCGTCTGGGCCTGGTTGTGTTGCCCCCCTTCTTTTTTTTTCTTTCGGCTGGCCCATCAGGACATTTGTGTTCGTGGTCAAGATGGAATTGAGTTGTGTTGATTGTTTATTATGCAAAATAAAAGGATATTTCTTTGGTTTTGAACGCGATTCGATTATTTTGTTGCCTCTACTTTCGGCTGAATTGGGTTTACAGGGGGTCGTAACAGGTAATGAAAGTTAAGGCTAGGCCATCTGGTCCAATCCAGAAGAGCTATTGTGGCTCAAACTGTGGTCAAAAGTGCATGCTGGTTCTGATAAAAAGATTTTGTAAGATTTAAAAAGAGGGACTTTGGCAAAAGAGGGACCTACACAACAAGAAGGGGGCCGTTTTAAAGTTAGGGTTGGATATAATGAAGGTAAAGACGCAAAATAAAAGCAGGAGGAAGGAGGTTCAGTATTGACATGTCACTCACTCACATAACATGATTAAGCTTCTTTATGATTCTGTCCCTCCTTCTATCTCCTGATCCCTTTTTTTGTCTTATCTTCCCTTCCGGTGTTGCTCTATCTCATCCTCCCTTTGTCCATTTTCTTATCCTCGTCCCTCTCATCACCCATCTCTCTCTCTCATACATGGAACATCTCTAAATACTTCCTGGACCTTTTCTGTTCCTTCCGCTTGACCAGCATCTCCACTCTGTCTTTCCATTTTGATATTTCGCCCCACCTCCCTACATCTGCCCTCAGCATCTATGAGCGTATCCCCCCCTCCCGTCTCCACTCCCTATATTTATCTCTTCCTTATCTGGATCTCCCTCTCCTTCTCTCCATGCATGCATATCTGTCTGTATCTGCTCCCTCCCACTCTCGTTGCATTCAGCTCCCACAGCGGAGGGTGCAGAGGGAGAGATGAGCCCGAAACGGTAAATTGTTTATTTCTGACAACTCTAGCGGCCGCTTCTAGCACCGCCCCGATCCCAGGGAAACCAGATGAAGGTGGTGTGAAGTAAACCAATGAAAGAACAAACAAAAACAAGTCATATTCATCATGATAATTGTGTGGGTGCTTCGAGAGCACGGGCGGCCGTGTGCCGATGAGGGATGGCGCTGCTCACTGGCCCACCAACGTCCATGAATCACAGCCAGAGTCTCAGAGTCGCTCGCCGGCCCTCAGCCGCCATAAAACAAAAGATGGAGATGAAAAATGTAGCAATTAAGTGATTTGATTTCTGCTGTACCCTCCTGTCATCCTTTCTACCAGCTCCTTTATGGCCACACACACACACACACAAACACACACACACACACACACAGAATACACAAACATTGTTTTGCAAACCTTTTAAGTGCACTAAAGGTATACACACTGGGATGAAAAGATACCGCTGTGCAAACAAACACAAATATAAACAGATCCTCACAGTAACACAAGCATGAAGTAGGTAAGGAGAGTTTACACAATTAAGTGTATGTATGTAGCTCTATGTTTTAGGATGTTGGGGTCTCTGTGCCATTTAACAATAACCACTGATGGTAGAAATAGGTTTAGGGATCTTAAAATCATCTCCGACTGTCAGTCTTCTACAGACTGATTACAGCAGCCCCGCTTCAGTCGTCACCATAAAACCTTTTTCTGCTTACATTTATATAAATCAATTATGTAATCGTAAATGTACGTTTAAATGAAGACTGAGTAAAACATCGTAAGATACCACTAAACTCGAGCTCGAGAAAAAGGCCGTATTTGATTTAAAACACACAGCTCTGGCTATTTTGTTTATTAGCAGGCATTCATGAAGAAACCAGTTATGTGCTACTAACTAGACCTGTGCTGTTGTCCCTGGTGACAGCAAGGGTATATCCCTGAAAAGCACCCAATCCCCTTCGTCGTACAAGCAATCCCCCCTGATTGAATTCCTCAAATGATATGTGAAGTTAGTTAGTAAGATTAAAATATAATATAAATAAGATAGATCTCCTTCCAGTTTATTCATATGCACCAGATTCGGACTAAATACGATCAATGGTCATGAAATTATCGCCCAAAAAACTTTTGTAGGTAAAGCTCCCCCGATTGTCATAAATATACAATCAACCTTTCCCAAAATCAATGCAACTCTACCTCGTACTAAAGACTATGGGGGTAAAAAGTTTGAAAATGATCCATGGAATAGTTTTTGCGGTACATCCGGAAAACTGTGTTTTTTTAATAAAAGTGATAAAAATTAAATAAAATGCCATATTTACAAAATAAATCTTCTTGAGTTATTTCATATGCACTAAAATTTTGAGTCAAACGATTAGGTAATTATGTACGAAAAACAGTTTTTGTTAGAAGCTCCCTTCAGTTAGTAAAATGTGAACCTTTAGATTAAAATTGGATATATACAATATGGATCTCATTAAGTCCATTCATGTGAAGCAAATTTGGACCAATGCTTGAGAATATATGGCCCAAAAACTGTTTTTGATAAAGCTCTCCCTAGTGTCAGAAATATACATTTGATCTCTACCAAAATCAATCCAGTTCTTCCTCACATGAAGGTCCATGTGGTCATTCAATTTGGAAATTTTCAATGAAATTGTTTTTAGTTATGTACAGATAACAGTGTCCTTCGTGAAAAAAGCTCAACTCAGTGAGTAAAATTTGATATAAACAAGATAAATCTACTCAAATATATTTACATTCATTCGAGTAAATCCAACCAATGGTTGAGTAATTATAACTAAACACATTTGAATATAAAGCCCCTCAAGGTAAGAAACGTACAACCAACCCCAAATCACTCCAACTCTTGCCCACACTAAGGTCTATGTGGGTATAGAATTTGAAAATGACCCATGAAATTGTTTTTGAGTTATCGCGTTAACACGAAGGATCTGAGGCAGCGGCGATGATGATGTCATAATCTCCCTCACTTTTTAGGGGATGTTTTAATGATAATAACGACAGAATGCTCTGAATCCCCAATAAATGGTTGATTCCATTGTAGGTAAAGATTCGTTGATTCAAGCTGTGCGTGTCGATTGCGATTCTGACCAGCCATAACATTATAACCACTGACAGGGGAAGTCAGAATAACACTTTATCTTTTTATAAATTCACCTATCAGTGGATGGGATACATCAGAAAGTGGTTTGTAGAAAGTCAACTGGTGAACCAGAGACAGGGTCATGGGCATCCCAGGTTCAAATATGCAGGCATGCAGCTTGTTCAATCCCACACACATGCCGTATTACAGACTTTTGAAAAGAGTTGAAGGTTTCAGAACATACAGTACATTGCAGAGCTGTTTTAGTCGCAGAATGGAGACCTTCACTATATTAAGAAGGGGGCTTTAACGAAACCCAGCCACAAAGTGGTCACAAATCAGCATGTCTCTTTTGCCGTTCCCAAGCCCAGATAAATGGGGATGCTTGCGTCAGGAAGGGCATCCTGATAAATCAATATGTGGATCATGAACCTGATTTTTAAATTGAATCAGCCGGAGCTCGGGTTAAAAAATACCGTCACTGGTACCGGTACTAGCAGGGTACCAGCCATGACTATTGAGGCACGCAGATGATCTGCTGTGGCAACCCTGAAAAAGAAAGGCCAAAAGATGAAGAAGAGGATGATATTAATGAAATGTTTGACCTGTGTAAATGATATACAAAACAACAACTAGGTTTTCAAAATAAAATAAAATAACATGGAAAATAGGATTCCATTTTGCACTTCTGTAAAGTTACTGGGGTATTGCGAGGAAAAAATACAAAACATGGTCAGTCTGATGACTGATGTGTGTCAGAGCACACCTCATTTTCTTTATGCTGTAAACACACACACCGGTGGACTCCTGACAAAGAGTCAGGTTACGCCACTGTCCTATTACCGTCACACGTCATCAGTCCAGGCGTCAGACGATGTGACTCTTGTAAGGATTTAGCTCCAAACACTGTATCCTACTATTCCCATAATGCCACAGGAGAGAGCCAAAGAAGCTAAAGAAAATTGTCACTCTTGACAGAGCTTCGGCTAAGCTTCTGGAAAAAAAAACTAATTTCCAAGTTTTCTTTCGGTACTGTTTTTTTTTTTTTTTTTTTTACGAAATCAGTTATATAATTGAATAAAGGTATACAAAAAATACATCGCTTTTAAGGGGTTTTGTTCATATCCCTCCCTACTTTTTAATATTGTTTCTGTTGATAGTTGTTGATAGTCAGAGCAGACGTCTGACATGACCGCATCTGCTTTTCTTTGAAAGCACGAATTGTAAAAGTGCTGTTGCCAAATTGAAACCAATCCTCTGGACCTGACAGTTCCTACCAATATCCCCCCGAAAAAATTGTTCGACAAATGCATCAGTATATGACCTACTCATATCCTAATTCCACTGGTGAGACTAAACCAGAGTATATTGTTTTGGACAACTTTTATGGAGAAGGTAAGTAACCATCATCTTTCTGTGGAAAAACTCAAAAAATCCATTTGTAGAAAAATCTAAATATCAAAAAGCACAACTGCGATTTTATATCATTGTTTTTATTGACACAAAAAAGGCTACACTTACAACAGAGTCAAATTAGATTTTTTTTTTTGTCAAAATGTGACACAAATATTATATTTTTTCTCCGAATTGGATTTGATTAACTTTCTTACGCGGTCATAGATTAAATACACATGTGATTTTTGCTCATGGGGCAGGAATGCGAATGGTCGGAACTGATTTCCTGAACGTTGTTGTCATCAACCAGCACCGCTAACTTCGGGAGAGCAAAATGACCGAAGAGCAGAGATGACAATGCAGATTGTATGCTCTTACATCAATCAATAAAATTTGATTAATATACCGCCAATTCACAACAACTGTTGTCTCAAGGTGCATTCCAAACAAAGCAGATCTAGACCGGACTCTTTATTTAATTATCCTAAAGACACCCAACTAATTCCTCCGTCAGCCTTGGTTACAGTAACGAGGAAAAACTGCCTTTGAAAGGGCAGAAACCTCGAGAAGATCCAAGAGTTAGGGTGGACGGCCTACTGCCATGATCGGTTGAGTTTGAAAAGAAAGACATGGACAGAGATTGAAACCAAGAGAGAGAGAGAGAGAGAGGAGAGAGACTGTTATACGGTTTTACTATTACACAATAATAACCCCTTTCTAAATGAGAATTAAAAAGGATAACAGACGATAGCTTTAAGGACCCACACACCTGAGTGAGCCTCAAGCAGCAGCCACTAGTTCACCACTGCAGACCAGGAACACCCAAGAATGCCTGCAGTTCTGTAGATGCTCTTAGCCAATCATATAGCCCTCACATCTAAGCTTTCAAAGTGGCTCGGACCCTTAAACTTACCAATTTTTGCAGCTTCTAACACATCAGCTTCAGGAGAAAATGTTCTCTTTCTGCCTAACATAATCCACTCACTGACAGGAGCCGCTGTATCAAGATAATCAATGTTACTCTGACTTCACCTGTCAGCGGTGATGGAGTTATGGCTGATCGGTGTGTGTTCCGTCATCGTTTTTATGCCATGGGGATAAGAACTAGTCACACTATGCCTCATCTGACACTAAAGAGACGTGAAGATTTTTTTACTTACCAGAAGAGAGAACTAGAGTAAAAGAAGTGATCCGTGGCTTCAGGCTGATCATAATGTTAAAGTGTGGACCCTGGCTCTGGACTTCTGCGGCCAACACTACATCGAGGGTTCATTAATGATGTCACAGAGTAAATAAAATGTCTTCATTCAGCCTGTAGATCCGAGCAAATTAGATAACACAATTACAGATGACTCAATTTATCATTATTCAAAACTATTGCCCTCGCATCGCACACCTGACTTTAGAGTGGAGTTTGTTTTAACGGCATGCCCACTCACGAGGCCTTCAGGAGCAAAGGGTATTTAAAAGTTAATACTTCACATAACAATAACACATAAAGGCTCCAGACAGCCAAGATATCATACTGGGATTGAAGTAAAACTTTTTGTAGATGGCGAGCAACTCCTCCTCTGCGTCTCTGTGGACCAAACATCAGAACTTCCCTCCTACATGCTGCATTGTGGAGTATTTAAACACTGCCCGCTATGAGAAATGGGAAACTTTGAAATTGTTTAGCATGGGGGGGGTTGCTTAATGGGACTTGGCTAAGCATGTGTAATTAAGCGAAGGGCTATACCGCGAGTTGCAGAGTGCATATTGTATGTTTGCATATGTGTGTGGGATACGGTAGCAGCATCAGGCCATGATTGAGTGCTTCATGGAGCCAAACACCCATTCAGCAAGCTGTGTGCTCATTAATCCTGCCAAACTCCACTTGTTAAATGTACGCACAGGAAATCATGAGGCTAGGTAAACAGGGAACTGCTGCGATCCATCACTGCATGCTAGCAAGCACAGGATCACACACACACACACACCCACACACACACACACACACACACACACACACACACAGAAAGCAGTGTGCATGAGAATGATAATCTTATACACATGTAGAAAAAAAACACACAAACACATAAACATCTCTGCATTAACGTTATTAAACATTTTATTCATAGTCAATAATGAGCAATTTCAAAAAATTTATAGCATATCTCTCAATAATCACCGTGCGTTCACTATTTGGCATATCAACTTACTGCAGCACTTTCTATTCGGAGATAGTGTGCTCACTATTTGGCAAGCAGCAGGTCTCTGACACCCTTTATATTAAATGAGTTATAGCGAATTATTAATAAGTCGTTAGTTCACAATTCTTTTTTTCTTGGTACATCTAATCATCAACTCATCAAAAAGAAAGAGATGTAATGGAATTGTTATCGCTGCAGCCGCCACTGTTGCATCCGCCGCGTCCCGCAGATCCTTCGTGAGGAAGAACTGCATTGATTTAGGGAAAGGCCAGCTGCATATTTCCACCACTTTTTTTTATGAAAAACTGACTGGTATTAGTCGTATCTTAGTGGAATTGTTAAAATTTCTCTCAATCACTTTTTTTTTTTTGTTTTCTTTTAAATAAAGTTTTTTTGATAATTACGTCCCACCATAAGTCTGATTGTGCCCTTAATTGATTCATATGACTCTACACAAGGAAATCTGCAGAGTTAAATTTGTTTTTGCTAATTTCTCCCTATTATTGATTCACTACACGTTCTGAACTCAGACCTTATAGCAGACTTCATAGATATTCTTAGGGTAAGTCAATAAGGACCGTTTGAGTTTATTGATGAGTCACATTTAATGAGAAAGTGTTCAATCGAGGACATTTGTACAACGCAGGGGATCGGGTGCTTATTTTGATTAGTATCTAGTCACAAATCATTGATTAAACTCTAAATAAAGAAAATCTTATTACATAGTGGTATAAAAAATAACAGTCTTTGTTTGTTGACGTACAATTAGCAATGTTTTGCCCTTCAGAGCGCCGCCTTCGCTTTACCTATGGGATGTAAGAGGATAGTCTCAATATCAATCGAGAAATATTTCTGTTCAGTACATTACAGAGGAACCACATCCAGCACGGGTGAAGGCCTGCTCTCGCTATTAGTAGAAAGAAATACTGCCACAAAGCCTGGAAAGAAATCAATAGAGCTTGACCCCGGTTTGACCTCTCGTTGAACGGAGAAGTTATGGTACCACACTGGCCTTGGCATTAGATTATGCGATGTGTGTTTTCCCGACAACAGCCCTCTTCGCTCTCCTTCCTTTCTTTCCCCTCTTCCTACTTGCTTCAGTGGCTTTGTTTCCATCCCATAAATGCTTGGGAACAGGCATGCACACGCCCACGCGCACATACGCACACGCATCACATGATAAATGCAGTTACCAGCGCCACAGCACAGGTCTTAGATGCAGTGCTGGAGCAGATCTGTTATATCTATAAGCCTGCCTGCCTGGCTGGAGCGTTTACTGAAACCATCAGTGAAACGACATTCCATATATCTTTGACGGGGAGGGGAACAATACTATTTACACCAATTTAGCCCCAGGACGGGGGTATTTTTAGTTAATGGGCGACTTTTTTTCTCTCCTCTTATTTTAACATGCAGTTCCAGAATGGCCAGCCTTCAGCAGGACAGATGAGACACGCTCACAGGCGGCAAATCAGATGCTAATGAACAAAAAAAACAACCAAAGGGCCTCCAAAAACAAGACTTCAGTACACTTCTTTATCACCGACACTCTCACTATAAGCTGCTACATGTGATGTCACTACAATATGCTAACAGACGCGACTAAAAAACCAACCAATGGATGCAAACAGCAGCAGAAGAAAAGCTTTATTTTATTATTTTTATTGCATTTGTAGCCTTTAATGTTCTGGTTGTGGTCCAGCTGCAGGCCATAGCCAATACCCAAGTCCTAATATTGACACAGACTGGTCTCGCTACAGAAAAGCAGCCTGAGAGGATGAGGTTAAAGGTCACAGGTCACCTTGGGCCGAAAAAGGGTTAGTGGTGGAGTAGGTAATGGGTTTGGGTTGGATGTAAAAGGTCAGTGTGGTCAGGTCAGATCCAAGAAAGATGTGCGCTGAGGTTAGGAAAGGTGAAAGACAACATGAAGGTCTCTGTAAAAACATGAAAAACATTGTAGTTATGGCATCAGAGAGGAGAGACGTTCGGATAACAAACAAAAAAAACTTGACAAATCAATTTTATTCAAATTCTGACACTTTAATCCTATCATCTCAAAAACAGAAAGAACTTAACAGGAACATTTTTTTAATGTTGGAGTATAAGGCTCAATTAGAAAAAAAAGGTATGTTAATTTGATATTTACAATAGTAAGGTAGTAATTGAGACAAAGTCACAACAGTTTGAGACTTAAACCTACTAAATAGTACAGCCTCTGATGGACGTCACTGGCGATAAAGATGTCGCGGATTACATTGGGATCAATTTGTAAGGTGTATGTCTCCATCCACATAAAAATCCATCAATAAAGCAATTCATTCCAGTGTCTTACAGTCTTTATCTACTTATTTGAGTCCATATGCTACGAGGTCTTATAACCTCTGCAGCTGCATTGTCCCCATCTCTGAGGCACGGATCACCAAAGTTCAAGTCTTTCCGTATCCAATACTTGAATCTCAGAGTTGTTATTATGAAATTAAATTCCCCCTTAACAACGGCAAACAAGTGATGGCCCTGAATGTCCTCCGCCTCCGTGTCTGTCTGGTTCTTTTTTTGGAACAAAACAAGTTTCTTACACAAATGTATCAAAGTCCTGATACTTATAGTGATAATTATTTGGTGGTGTAATATGTTTGTCTTTATGACTGTAAATTAATATTATAACATTGTCAATGTGGCCCTGATACCCCTAATTTTATGTTTTTAAGTAAATAGTAATACATTCAGTGTTCATTCATTCATTATCCGTAACGGCTTATCCTGTTCAGTGTCATGGAGGCTTGAGCCTATCCCAGCCGACATTGGCTGAGGGGGAGGATGGACCTTGGACGAGTAGCTATTTCGTCGAAGGGTCAACAGATAGAGACAGACCACCGTTAATGCTCTCATTCACACCTACTGACAATTTAAAGTCACCAATTCACATATTATTGCATCTTTTTGGACTGTGGGAGGCAGTGCCGGTTTTACCTTGTGTGGAAATTCAACAATAGCCACACGTCAGCTATGCTATCAATTATTTCCGGATAGCAGAGTCGTAGCTTTCATGAAGTTACGATTAGAATTTCAAGCAGCCAGCCTATGATTTAATTACAACATCGAATCTTAGAATGGCTTGTCATTAATCCATATTACTAAAAATACAAGCAGTGGTATAATTTCACGTCAGGTTGTCGTTTGTTATATTTAGGCACAGTACTTACATTTAAGTGTCTATAGAATGTTTTAATATGTGGTTCACTACATAATTCAGAATGAATCATTTTGACTTAATTTAATAAGACGATAAAACCCAGGGTTTCTATAAAACATTGATAAATATTTTTTATATTTACTGTAAAGGTTCTGGAAAAAGTAAGAGACCGGCCATTGACAGGCATGGCGACGCAATGTAGTTTATTGTTCTGATTTAATACATTTTTAATACATTATCAATACATATAAAAAAATTCCGCAGGCTGTGCACAGAAATTAATTATGTATTGTGGCCACCTCTGTTCAAAGGTTTGCCCCCCTGGGTCCCGGCCACTCCAGTAAAAAATTCATGGGACCGCCCCTGCTCTGAGCTCAGGACCTGGTCAATGTAATGACAGAAAATCTTTCTGGAGTCACACACAGCTTGGTCGGAATTGTTAGTCAGTATTTTAATCACTTTGCTGCGGGCTGCACACGTTTTCATTTTGAGATTGTGTGAAATTATATCCAATTTTTAAAGCTAGTTTCAATAAAAACGTAATGTTGTCGCTCTGTAGGTGACAGCATAGCAACTAACATAGCATTGCATCACATTCCTGTACAATTAAGGGATTTATGTTGGGAAATGCTTCCTTTTTATGTGGAATGCTTCCTTTTTATGTCAATTGTCAGTTTTTTTATCTGTATGTTATCAATTTCCTGATTCTGATTCTATAATGTCTTTTTTTTTTAATTCACACTCTTAAACCAGACCCCTGTGAGGTGATAAATAAGATAAATTCATATAATGCCTACAATATGTAATGTTATTGTGATGGTTTGAGATGCAAAAGCACTAATGTTGGACACTTAGTTGGAACATAAGGTTTATTTATAAGCAAAACGATACGCCAACTTTTGGAAAGGCTAATTTAAGAATGGAACATTTACTCTCCTGGATGTCTGAATCAGACTGTCAATCAAGTGAGGCCAATTAACTCTCATCTCGTTAAAACATTTTTTGTTGTCTGATAAAAAGGGAAAAATGTAAGTTTCTCCTTCATAATGACTTAACTGTTATAAAAGTCTGTTTATCTTCCACTTCATCAGTGAAGCAAACATTTTAACGTCGTCGTCCAAAAAAACTGCCAATGTCAGATCCACATGCATGAAACTGAAAGTGGTGGGCTGGCAGGGGGCCAGATACGAGGGGAGATTTGTTTTTCCAGAAGAGGACTGAAATTGATAGCATCAAAAATTGAATTCCTGTAGAGTTATTGGTGCCTTTTTTTAAAAAAAAGAAAAGACAGCAAAATGGGATGCAAAAAAAAAAGACCCATGATCTTTCATTCTTATTATTCACAAAAATCCAACTTTTATCTCTATTAACCAAAAAAAATAGAACAAAGAAAATGATCCAAACAGGTGCGCCACAATTATTGGCACCATGGATTGAATATTTTGTGCAGCATCCTTTTGTCACAATAACAGCCCTGAGTCTCCTTCTGTGGTCTGTGATCAGGTCTGGGACCTCATGGGGAAGATCTGAAGATCTGACAGATGTTCTGTGGAGTCAGGTCATTTGGATGCCCATGGAAACACCTTTATTTAGTGATTTCTGATCCATTCTTGGGTTGATTTTGAGGTGTGTTTCAGATCATTGTCCTGCTGGAAGGTCCCGCCAAGGCCCACTTTAAGTTTCCTGACAGAGGCTTATAGGTTTTCATCAAATATCTGCTGGTTTCTTATGGAGTCTAAAGAAACCATGTTTTTTAATATTGTCTCCAGGGTCTCCGGAAGACAAACAGCCCCGCAGCATTGGAGGTCCACCACCAGACTTCATAGTGTGTATGAGCGGCTTTTCTCTATGGCTTTCTTCCTTGCTAGGCCAAACCCATCTTTGACGTTGGATGCCAAAAACTCTACCCTAGTCTCACCTGCCCTACCAAACTGCTGGTGTTGGTGTAGGTGCCATCTGATGGCGGTTAGGGAGACTTTCTGAGGTTGGAGAGTCCTGGAAGAGGATGTGTCTGACGACACATCCTCTTCCAGGCTGATTTTAAACATCTCTAGTCATGTTAAACTTCTTAATTATTGATCGAACTGTTGAAACTGACATTTTGAACATTTTGAAGAGATTTTCTTGTATCCATTGCCAGACTCCACAAATGTTCTTTGCACATCAGTGCTGTGTTCAAACCAAACAGAATTAGGCCTGTGTCACCTCATATTTATACCCCAGTAAAACAGCAAGTCAGTGTTCACTGCTTCAGAATTCCTAATCAAACATGTGAAACTAAAAATAGAAATTAACACTGGAAATTCGCTTCCATTACGTTTTAATCACAGGATTTCCTAGGAGTGCCAGTATTCAGAGAAAAAATTTGTTTTTTTAGGTCCAATTGTCCCGTGTGGCAAATATATTGTGACGTGCAGATCAAGAAGTATGATATGAAAGTAAATGCCGAAACATTATTTCAAGTTTACACTTTAACCACATCTGCGTCATTTATGTACAAGTATAACAACAATAAGAGACAAACCAGCAGAAAAATGCTCCATTTTTTACATTTTTTTCTTACAGAAAATTGTAGCAGATTTGGACGTGAATTTGTTTTTAAAACTATTTCCGCATCCATTATTTGGCAAGAGACTGTAAAAGAAAGAACAGAATATATTTTAATGCTGCAACTGTAGACTTAAACCAATCAATTTGTAGCAGGATCAGTTGTTCTGTAACAAACAGCTACCTGGATTTCAGATTACAAGTCAAAGGAAAATAATAGGCAAAAGTTTCCTTTAGACCTTTTTCTTCCTCTCATTTTAGCTTTCTCATAAAATAGAGATGACCCCCCCCCCCCCCCCCCCCCCCCCCCACAAGTGCTTCGAACCCCGCTATAAATGTCTGACGGACAGAACCTGAGCTGTGGCTCACGCCCAGCCTACACATCATAAACAGATTATAATGAAACCTGCATGAACAGAGACCTGTCAATCACAGGAAACCCATCCATCACCAGGCAATATACAAATGACCATCTCCCACAATCATATCCGCTAGGTGTGAGGCCACACACACACACACACAAACATATAAATCCTGTGGATAAACATACACAGGCACAATCAAACACATGCATAAACAAAAATACACACATTCAAATACAAAATGTGCATAAACACACACACAGCTCATCCAGTGTTGGCGCCCAGACTGTAGAAGTCATCAGGGACCTGTAAAGCATTACCCTCTGTGTGACTCGAGCCACTCCAGAAATAGCCTCTGTAATGTATTCTTACCGCCACCGTCTCTTTTGCACAATAGTGCCCTTAATAACACACTCCATTTCTGTTGGCATAAATAAGGGCTCCATTTCCATCTTATTTCATGCAAATGAGAGTGCCGGCGCCCAAACAGGTAGTGGGTGTAGTGTGCGAGTGGAGTGTGGAAGTGTGTAGTCGCGGCGAGTCGTGGCATGATTGGGGACGAGCAAATTCGAATGAGCGTTGGATAGACCCCACAGTGTGCCAACGACTCCCACGCCAGCCTGCCAACAGCGTGACAGACAGCGTCGCTTACGGGTCCTGCAGCCTGCTCAGGGTGCCATTACAGGGGCCAACGCAAAAACAATATTTATCCAGGAAAATGGTTCTCTGGAGAGAGATTACTGATGCAGCCGCTAGAGTTGCACTCCGGTAGTCGGCGCTGCTGCAACCCACGACCGTGGCATCACTCTGATCCCCTCGTTTCATTCGTTCATTGGCCTTTTGGAGAGTAGCAATTGGCTTATTAGTTATCACCATGCAAAAAGCAACCAAGATTTCTGTGATTGACAAATCCCTCATTTCAGCTTCACAGGAATCATGCAAAAGTGTTATTTAATAGCATTCCTGTGTGTCAGCTGTGGTAGCATCATTATTTAGGTGGAAAGGTAAGGATCCCTCAAAAGAAAATAATGTTTGGGATTTATGTATAAGTGATATACTGTTTCAATACTTACTTATCAATACTTTGAGGGCGACGGTGGCTCAGTTGGTGGAGCGGTTGTCCACTTATCTGGTGGTCGATGGTTCGATCCTCGGCCACTCCAGTCAACAGGTCAAAGTGTCCTTGAGCAAGATACTGAACCCCAAGTTGCTCCCAATGGCTGTTCCATTAGTGTGTGAATGATGGCGTGAATGGTTGCCGCTCCAGATGAGCATGTAGCGTCTTGTATGGCAGCCTCTATCGTCACTGTATGAACGGGTGAACGCTGACTCGTGTTGTAAAAGCGCTCGGAGTGGTCCAGCAGACTAGAAAAACGCTATATAGGTACAGTCCATCTACCATTTACAAGTTAACTCTCTAAGTGTAAGTATGTGTAATGTAACCTCTTGTAAGAGCACCGTAAAAAAAGATTGCTGATCAATCATTTACTGTAATTAACTTCTCAAAATGAGAATATTCTAATGATTAAAGTGAACATCACAGTAATACATTCACAACTGAGGAAATCCCTTTAAATAATTTTGTGTTGCACTAAAAAACAGTGAATATTATAGTTTAAATTATACCTGCTACCTGCTACCAATTAATTACTGTGATGTATTTGACATAAACGTATTTGCTTCTTGCTGATAGTGATTTTGATAGTATTTATTTTTTTATAGTGTGTTGAACGTCCTTGGTACAGAACATGTTTTGTAGTCAAGGTCATACAAGCGATTGGCGGCACCCAGTTAATGATTCATGTATTTTCACATTTTCACTTCAAACGCTCCCTTCAGAAACGGAACTCTGCGACTAATGATAAATACTGACGTGGTCAATTGATCAACAATTGATGCAGGTTCGATATTGGCCTTATCTTATGCTTTCTACATTATCGACAACCAACGCTAGATTGGTTTTCATGGTTGATGCAAAAGAAGCTTCAGGACACTGAATGAAAGGGGTTAGTTTATACCCTACTTTAAACTCTTACAATTAAAATCTGTCAATCGTAAACAATGCAGCTTTCAATGTTACATCAAGGGTACACCAATTCAGTATTCATGATTCTTAAAATTATTATGCTATAATAAATACAATTGTAGACATGCAGCTGTAAATCAAACAAACAATAATAATCCAATTAGTTTTTTTGGGTTTAAGTTCTGACATAATGGTCAAACATGCAATGCTTCATTTTTATAATTCAGAGTACTTACTACAAAATGAATCCGCCACAATTTTTTTTTGCATTGATCATTGGTTACTTGGCTGCAAAAAATAATCCAAAAGGGATACATTGTCGAAAATGATTTGAGAACCGCTACATCTATAAAATCAAAACCAGTTCAAAAATGGAGATAAAAACAACAAAATTGGTGAGACCTAGTAAAAGACATGAGAATCAGAGGTAGTGATGTACTCTGTCGGTATGTAAGGCCATCAAATACACAAAGAAAAGTGAACAAAAAGAGTTTTTTTCAGTTCACTTTTGTCGTCTTCTGTTCTATGTATCCATCAAAATTAGTCTTTTCTCACTTGAATAATGGTTACATTGTCCCCAATGATATGAAGTGGTACTGCCTAATGTGTTGTCCATATCTACAAGTTTCAAAAAAATGAACCCAAATACAGATTCAATGAATGGGATTTGGGATAAAATGCCTTCTTTAAACTTGTGTATTAATTTTATGACCATTTAAGAGATCACTCTTCATATATAAACTTACAGATTTTTATCATTGTCAAACCCTAAGTCCAACAAATGGAGTCCCGACACGGACTCCATCCCACCACCAACCTGTAAAAGATGAGCGAATATAGATAATGGGTGTATATAGCTCCTGAAAGCCGACTTGCTCCTCTTTAGAAATGTGTCTACGTCTAAGGGCCACAGTGGGTATAAAGATACCGAGCGGGGGCAGTAAGAACTGTGATTGTTCAGCATGGGCTGCTTATATAATCTCCCACATGTTTCTAATGCTGATGGAAATTGCTGATTGTTCAGACAAGAACAACATTAAACTTGTGAAAGTACAGTTTATTAGTCTTTTCACAGTTAAGAACAGAGTGGGTGGTCTTCTTATTCAATCAATAAATATGTTTTATATTGGTTCAGTTATTGTGTGTTACAGCCTGAGGAGCCAAGCCAATGGAGGTATGAAAGAGATCAAAGCCTTTGGCAGAGTTCGGAGGCGGTCAGTACTGCGATTGATCGAAGGACAGTTGGAGATCAAAGAGATCAAAGCTGCAATGAACTTCTATAAGTGGCAGAGTGATTTATATGAGGGAGAATCATCTGATTAGTCGTGGGAATTGGCAGGACACTACATCCGCCGAGGGGACAGGATACTTACTGGATTTGCAACGGGCGTGGTAGTGATCCCACCACCACTGCCAAATCAGAGACTGCAGAGTGTTGGTGGGTAAGAAACAAAACTCACCGTAAAGCTTTGGTGCCTCTCCATGACTTCTATAGAAAACTTGACTTTCTTTAAAGGGTTTTCAAATAACATCTCTTTTTCTTTTTTTTCAAATAACAACTGGCTGTATGGCACATTTTAGAACTGGTTTATAGTTGGCAAAAATGTCCGTTCAAAGAGATCTGATCACAAGTGGGCCTTTCTTCCATGTGCAAATGCACCCAAGATGAATTGAGGACGTAATGAGATCTGATTGTTCAAATGTGGTCTTGGTCACAAGTGGCCACATTCTTTAAGTGGTGTGTATGCAAATTTATCCTGGGAATGATAAATGATATTCTACATGTGAATTCAAAAATGAAATTGTTACGTTTTTTGTATTAAGTGTCCGTTTGTCGCTTTATCTGCACTTAAACATTGTCATACTGTATGGTGACTTTATGAAGGGATAGAACCTTTTTTATTATGGTGTCAATCAAAATATAAACCATTAAAGAAAGTCTGTCCCCAGACTCCATTGAAAACAATTGTTTGAGTTTATAAGTTTAAAGAACGATTGTAAATGTTGAGATTTTTCATTTTTACCATGTTTATTCTATGAAACTGGACTGTTTCACCATATGAACCTGGACTGTTTCACCGTATGAACCTGGACTGTTTCACCGTATGAACCTTGACTGTTTCACCGTATGAGCCTGGACTGTTTCACCATATGAACCTGGACTGTTTCACCGTATGAACCTGGACTGTTTCACCGTATGAGCCTGGACTGTTTCACCGTATGAACCTGGACTGTTTCACTGTACGAACCTGGACTGTTTCACTGTATGAACCTGGACTATTTCACTGTATTAGCCTGGACTTTCTCACTATATGAATGGTAGTAGCAGCAGTAATACTAGTCGTTTTTGTATTGACTCACTGCCATGTAGCGGTAATACATCACAGTTTTTAATGTGTTTCATTTTGCATTTTTTGCGAGAATTGTTTTGAGAAACTTTGCTTTAAGGTACTTTGTGTAAAATGTAGGACTATCTATTTGAATAAATGGAAAATAATATTCACAACTATGTTTTATAGTGTAGCTCAAAATAAAAATACTTTTTTTTAGCATTACTTTTTATAAAGCCGTTTGTATCTCCATAGCAGTTGGTCGCTATGATTCTACAGTCACCTGGATGAACAAACCAGATATTGGCTCCAAAGGAGGGATTTCGCATTTTTAATTTGTTACTTGAAAACTGTTTTGTTTTGTAAAATGGAGGATCAAACTTTTCATTTAGCATAAGAAAAACCACCAGCCTCCTACCAAGGAGCCACATGGGGAAGGAGGCTGGCAGCTTTGGCCACGGGCTTCAGAGTGCCTTGGACCTCGGTCTCAGGTTTGTGCCACAAGGACGCGCCACCTCTCTTCCAGGGTAAAGATCTCTCCAGAACCAGCAACCATCCATAGACTGCCGAGTCCATTTAAGCAAAAGAACTGGACCCGGCTCACTTGCTTAGCTCACAACGTTTTCAGAGTGACGTCTTTCTGCTTTCTGTTTTTGACAAGCTTTTTGGAAGAATCTGTTCCTCGGACTGTCTTACAGAATCTTACGTGGCTTTCACACTAGTGCTCTTTAGTCAGCTTTAAACGAACCAGGGTTTTTGTCCTCTGATAGACCGGTTCGTTTGGGTTGTTGTGAATGCTAATTTAAAGTCTGGTGCAAACCAAAGTTCGTTTGGAGCTTGAAAACGGGGGGTCTCAGTTTGCTTCTAAGTGAACTCTGGTGCCGTTTGTTTGTGGTGTAAAGGCAAGGTTATGTACCAAAGGTAGCAAGAGGAGCAAAGCACAGTGCATCGTGGGACATATGAACATAAATACGTTCAAATCCATGTCAGTAGGTTGCTTAGGCGTCTGAGTAACCATGTAAACGCGTCACATGCCCAATTCAAACGGGACCAATATTCCCTGAGGACCTCGTGTGATTTAGAAATGAAACCCCCACGTCTCTGTTTCGTACGGCGCATTCGCACGGGATGAATTAAGTCTGTATTTCACATCAATTAAATGACATTATCTCCACGGACATGAAGTCAAGGCTCTGCGTAACACCCGCTGCTGCAATCAGGTCAGCTGTCAGCGCCTGGAGCTGCATCTGGGACAGACGCACAGGGGTTTTGGCAGGCAGGGATTGGGTTCTGGAGGCTGGACAGACATGGATCAACCAGCACGTAGACATCCCCGACCGAACACGAGCCGACCCGCTGGACCTCTTAACCACCAAGTGCACCCGGACACACCACCACTGGTGTCTCCCGTACCTCCCTAGGCGATAGACGTGGAGTGCAGGGCGGACACTTCATGTGAATTGATGAAGAACGCAGTGAGGTGCATTACTTAATGTGAATTGCAGGACACACTGATCATGGACATTTCTCTAATACCAGTTCAAACAGCATGTCGTTATATCAAGCGCAGTTGTCATAGGTCGTTCCATTCGTTAAAGAGGCAGCAAAAATAGCAGAAGGAACAATAAATATGATGTCCACGCCCAAATCTCCGAGAGCTCCATTCGCACGGGGCTAAAATGAACACCTGACTAACTAACTATCTAACTAACTATTTAACAAACACAGAGGGTGTTTGTTAAATAGATAGTTTGCAGTTGAATTTTTTGTTATATAACAGACGTACTCCATCATTATTAAAAATCAACACAGGTCCCCGGCCCCGGTCAATACTAGGCCCGTGCGAATAGGGCATAAAAAGGCGAAAGGGGACGGATTTGGGTTCCCTGTTCTCTACAATAGATGACCAGTTATCATCTTCTTCTTCTTCTCTGGTGTTTGGTGTTTCAGTCATTACGACTGCGTGACGTAGCACAGAAGGTTCAAAATCTTTTGACAGAGTGCAGCGCGAAAGCGTAACCAAACCAAAATTAAAGTACAACAGTGCCGTAATTTCACCCCCCAATCGAACGGAGTCCCCAGACCATCAGGTTTGAAAACCCCCTCAGTGTTCTGACCCATTTGCCAGACGGTAGCAGTTTTAACTTTAAGGAAGTGGTCAGGGTGTGTTGACTCGCTCTATATGCTGCTGGCTTTTCTCTGGGGACTGGCGTACATTCTGAGCGACCTCATCAAGTCCTCAAGTCCATCGGCAGTTTGAAACCCGGCCTGTAAACAAACAGACGCAGACGACAACATAACCTCCTTGGCTGAGGTAAAAAGCCCAATTTGCCAGAAGCAACAACTGATTCTTGGGTCATCTTAAGTGGCAGACTGACTGTATGTCAACTCATATTGAGGTGAAGCATGACATTTTATAAAAAAAAGTCATTAATTTTCCTCTAATGTAAACAGGTGAATTTCTCATTTTGTTTGTTTTTTTATCCTTCTCGAAAGCTTTTACTCCACACTTCCCCTCAGCTGAGATGTCAAGCCATGTGGGTGGATATTTTGACAGCTTTTTCCCTGGGCTTTATTCTGTTGATGATATTGAGTGTCTTCTTCCAGCCTAGTCTTCGCCCAAACACATCAGAAATGCAGGCAGGCAATTAGGCATCAGCTTTTGTGCATCACAGGCGTCATTTATTGAACAAACTTGCAGTGAATTTTGATCTCCAGTAAAACTTGAGCAGAAAGCCTGGTAGTTGGAGTAGATATTCATAAAACCTTACTTTTTGACGTGAAATTGATCTCAAAGACAAACCGTAGATTTCCCTTTGGTGAATTCTGCACAAGCTTTATGGACACTAAGGGAGGAATCATTGAGGAATCATAAAGGAAAAGTGTGAGGAATTAGCAGAATTAAAGTCAGTGTAAGGTGGTGGTGCCCTTCATCATGTATGGTGACATCTTAACGCTTGTCAAGGAGATGGTTGAGCCAACGTTACATCACTCACTTTGCAGCACAAACTTATCTAGACCCACACTGTCCTTCCCGACAGGATGGTTATATTCCCCAAAAGGCCCCAATTGCCTGTGTTGTAAAAGCAATACCATCGATGAAGACCTTATTGACTCAACTTAAGTATTTTTTGAAAGACGGGTTCGCTTGAGTCAACTCATAGGAGCTAAACCGAGACATAATTAGACTTGCATGTTACTAACTTGACTTAATCCCTGGATTCTTTGTTCTTTTTCACCCTGCAGGGTCCTATGAATGGTAGCTGGATCTGCTGCTGTGGACTTGTTTGAAGCCTAATATTATTAGCATCATCATAATTGTTGTTATTATCGTTGTTATTATTAGAATTATTATAGCATAGTATTTTATCGTAAGCGATTGCTAAATGTTATCATTCGATCATATTATTATTGTTATTATCATCCAGGGATCCCTGGTACGGCCGCGGCCCAGTCCTATTGAAGCGGGAGAAAGTGGATTACCATAGCTGACATCATTGCTGCTTCTTCCGCCCCTCTGTCTCTTTCCTCCTCTCTCTTTCTCTCCCTCTCCCTCTCTCTCTCTCTCTCGGCGTCTCTCTGAGGCTGTTGGCCGTCTTCCCTCGGTCTTGGATCTGGTCGAGGTTTTTGCCCATTAAAAGTCTTTTTTTCTCGCTACTGTTGGCAAGTGCTGGCTCACGCAGGAATTTGTTGGGTCTCGGTACAATAATTATATTAAAAGTTCGGTTTAGACGTGTTTTTTTTTACAAAAGCACCTTGATACAACATTTGTTGTGAATTGGTGCTATATAAATAAAATTTGATGGATTGATTGATTGATTGATTGAATGATTGATTGATTGATTGATTGATTGTTGATTGATTGATTGATTGATTGATTGATTGATTGATTGATTGATTGATTGATTGATTGACTTATCTTTTTTAGTTTTTCACAATAATAAATAAAATATGTACTAATATAGTGAAATAATATGCAGTAATAAGCACTCCTTGAGGCTGTTCATATGAGGTAAATATGCACCAAATTGGATCAACGGTAAAGAAGGGTTTTCGTAAAAAAATGGTTGAATATTATTTGCATTATATTACAAGACAGATCTCCTCGAGTTGACTAAATCAAATCTAACGGTTTGAAAATAAGTCCGAAAAATTGTTGTTTTCATGAAGAAGCTCCACCTAGTGAGTAAGATATGATATGTAAAAGATAAATCTCCAGGACTTTATTCATATGTAACAAATTTGACCAGCATCAGAACAAAGGTTGAGAAACTATGGCCGGAAAACTTTTGGAGGTAAAGCTCACCCTGGTGTCGGAAATAAGCAACTGTCCTTTCCCAAAATGAATCCATTTATTCCTCGCACCAACGTCTATGTGGGTATGAAATTAGAAAAAGATCCATTAAATAGTTTATTATCGCATTAACACGAAGGACATGCGGTGGACGCGGTGGACAAGGCGACGACAATACCATTAACATCTTAGATTTTTCGAGGTTAAACAATCATGCATTTCATACGAGGCAAGATTAGCGTTATCTTAATGGTTGTTTAGATGACGTCTGAGCTGTTAGATCACTCATTTTGCAAAAAAAAAAAATTAAATCTGAAAATACCTTAGATTCTGGGAGGGGTGAGCTGAGGTACAAAATACTGTAGTTTATAATGTGGAACCCTCAAAGTAGAATGCCTCTAAAATTTTACATGCTACACCTTTAAGCAAATAAAGATTCTTTCGAAATGCTGTTTCCGTTGATATCATTAAGGTCAATAATTAATATCCTATTAACTAGAGAAAGCTAGTACAGTGTTGTTTTATGGTAAGAACGTTATCAACATGCCCAAGAAAATGTTGAAACATCATTTTCTTGTCAACATGACACACCTTTAACGGGAACATATCCTCTCACACACCGCACGCCGTGTTTTTGCTGCACCCTGTTGACAGTGGTGACCCAATCCTAAGAAGAATGTTAAGACTTTAAATGTCAAAACACTATTTAGTCCACTGAATAATACATGTTACCTAGCTTAAACTCCTGATCCTGTCCTCCAAAAACGATCCTATCTGTGGATAAAGCCTCATGTCTGCTTGTGTTATTTCACGGAAATCAGAAAACAGGATTAGGATTTACAGCGCACAGGTTCGTGAAGTATATTACTAATGCCTTGAACTTTTTAGGACTCAAGCACAAGCACTTATGTATTAAAGCTCCACTTCACTCACTAATATTTAAAAAATCGAAATATACGTATTTCGAGATCCTCACGTTCGCTCGGTGGAATAAAAGGTGTTTGTGATTACATAACACATTTGTGAAATGCAGGCCCCGGGGAGCTGTTGGTGAAGTCCGGGGGAGCGAGGAGCAGAGGAGAAAAGGTTTACGGGGTGAATGGTGGTCGGATAAAAGAGCTCCACATTCGCTTCAAGGAAAGGTTAATGTGTCTCTCGATTTCTCCCTCTCTCGCTTTTCCAGCTGAGGTCTGTGTGACTTACAGCAGGTCCACCCTGCATTAGATTAAATCATAAATTACCCACCCACCCCCATATCTGCATCCCCCTCCCTCCCTATCTCACTCTTCCCTCTCCCATCCACTCGCTATCTCAATCTCGCTCTCCCTTTATTCTCCTATATTCCATTCCCCCATGTATTCCTCCTGCTCCCCCACCATTATTTCTCCCCAGCTCTAATCATTATTCTCTTCTCTTCACCCCCCACTCGCCATCATTTCTCTCACCCCCCCTCGCTCCACAGTATGCAAGCTTTCTGCGGAGAGAACTGCTCGTGGGATTGGACAGCAGGCCGCGCGGTGAATGCTTGCTGGTGTGATGTGATGTTTGGTGAGTTTTAGTGGGTTGTTGCAGAGAGCTTTAGGCCTCCGTGCTCAAGCCTTACTGCATGTGAAGGCATTTTGCTATAAAAAACAGCTGGGCTGGAAAGATGCACATATTAAGAGTCATACTTAGGGTTAATTGTTGTTTTTAGTGCACTGAAGAACTCTGCTTCAAGTCATTTTTAGACTTTCAGCAGGTTTTTTAACCTTTTTGCAATCAAAACATACAAGCAAAAAGCTGCTCTATGCTAATGATGGAATTTCCTGCTGAGGAGGTTAATGTATATAAGTTATTATCTCTCTGAAAAATCAGGGATATTATGAAATGGTCCTCGCCGCCGCCGCAGATCCATTGTTTTAATGCGTCAAGAACTGGAATGATTTTGGGAAAGGTCTGTCGTATAAATGTGAGGTTGCTTTTGTATTCTATTCATCTTTTATACTGTTTTTGTACGACTGAGAGGCGTTGCTCTGAAGTTTTGTTGTACAGCTTTCAAATGACATTAAAGCCATTACATTCTAAAGGTTTTGGAGCCATCATTTTTAAACCTTCGGTTTGATTTATGTTTAAGGATATCTATCTTGTAATCATCATTTTTGCTCTAATTGTTAATATTTTGCTCGCTAAGCGGATAATTTTTACAAAAAACAGTTACATGGTCATACATTCCTCGCCGTAGGTCTGATTTAATCCAACTTTGATGTACACGAATCAAGTTTGGACAATCTATCTTTTTCTTATCAAAGAGGTTCATATTTTGCTCACTTTTTTTTAATGAAAAATACTGAGGACATACGCTTATATTTAGTTTGAGGAGCTCAATCAATGAGGGCTGCTTATAAAACACAGGGATTGTGGACTTAACCTTTCTGTCGGGGGACGAGATTATACATCTAATAAAAACATTTGTGTTGTGAAGATATTTCATGAATGATTTTGTTATCTTGTTTCAGAAGTACATGAGGGATTATAGGAACTTTGGTGGAGGTTGTTTTTTTGACAGACGAGATGCAGGGCAGACATGATGACCTGATACGTTAATGTGACATCAAATATTGATTTTATAATTAGCTATGAGATACCTGTATAAAGAACATTAGTTTGTCAGACCGGCACAGTTTTGTTATTCTATTATATCTATATATATATATATATATCTTAAGATCCACTGATTCTGAGTTTCAGAACACTGTAAGTTAAATCATTATTAATATTCGTTAAAATTCGTAAGACATTTTATAATTAATTATTAGAATTATAAATATGACGAGTTTGATAAAAAGAAAAAGAAGAATATGGTTACCGGAACTCAACATTTTCAAATTAATTTAAAAAAAAATCAAAAATAAATTAATACGTTTTCACCACCCCTTGTTATTAATAATCTGAGTGTTTCGGTTTCCAGTGTATGTTTTTATTCTGCACGTAGAACATTTAAGCACGCAGACTATTTTGCTAGATAAGCTAATCCGTGTAGCCGTGGTTACACGCTCACTTTTTTCATTCTGTATAAAGAAATGGCGTCGACTGTTTTCACATGAGATGTGATCTCATACAGTCTGGTGTTTACATGCACCGACGCCTTTAATCTGAACAGCTGTGTGACATGCAGTAAAGTGATGCTCTCTGCTGATCTCTGCTGATCTCGGTTGTCTTCACTGGTTCCTGTGTTTCCTAGAGGGGAATCATGTCTGCTGGTATCCAAGCTGCCGAGCTCGTCATCTGACCGCATCATGAAAAATGAAAAAAACGTGAAAAAACCATAATGGCGGACTGGACCTTTGCTCCTTTTATAAAGATTATTATTTTGCCATCAAAAAAGCTCTGATAAACTGTGTAACACCTTTCTATAAAACTGGCATTAACCTTTTCGGCAATCTGCTGCAGTAGCTCATCTCATGTGCCTCTGTCTGAAATCAAGTGAAATCAAGAACCCACTGTTGGGTGTAAAACCGGACAGTGCTTATGAGTAAGAACATTTTAGGTTTCTTACACAAGTCATCTAAAATGCTTCAAAGGGCTTTTATGAAATGGCTGTCTGTATCTTGAAATGTGAATGACAGCAGGTGTGACGGAGACAAGAAGCTGGAGAACAAGGGGTCAATGGAGAGCCCTTGGTGGAAGAGAGTAGTGTAATGAAGAGGAGACAATATGCAGGTTAAAAAACATCTGCAAGAGGAATGTTAGTCTAAAGGTGTTTGCTGATCTTATAACTCTCAGCCCCTTGACCCAAGACGAGTCAGCACTCAGTACCGGCATAAAACAGAGCAGGCAGTAAAACGGTTTTTCAAACAGTGTGAATCACAATAACCATCAGGCGTCTACCAGCAAACACTCATAAATGTGCATCGAAGATATTGGGCTGATGCGACCAGTAGGGTGGGATATAACACGCACCCACAAACACACACTCACATACTCACTGTCATTATCTACCGCTTATCCTGTTCAGGGTCACAGGGGGCTGGAGCCTATCCCAGCTAACATTGGACGAGAGTCAGGGTACACCCTGGACAAGTCACCAGTTCATAGTGTCACAAAACAATGACAGCTGGGATGATTTTGGATGTGGAGTTGGGGAGTCCCTGGGCTGAACAGAGATGCTAAAGTGGAAGGCGCAGGAGCTTAGCGGCTAAAGAGTATAATACAGAGTATTTGAAAGATGCTCAGGGAGTTAGTTGGAGTTGTCAGTAGATTTAGAGGCTGAGATCTGTATGGAATTTTCCTAAATATAGCTCTTTTTCTAGCTACAGATATAGATGTCTTTCGAAGGGAGGTTTTGCAGTGCATGAATGCATTGGAGATCTTTGTGTTTACAGTATCAGGACTGTGACTACACTGAGGTGGCCAGGCAGACTCATCTGTGAGGGTACTCGTAAACATAGAGGTGGTTTATGGGTAATTATAGCTTGCAGAGGCACACACAGTGAGTATTTGTGTTTCAGTAACTCCAACTTGTTTGGTTCAGCAGGGAAGGAGAAATACAGATCATTTCTTTTTTTGTTACGGTATTGTTACAATTGTAGAGGATGAGTTTTATTTTGTTTACGTATTTTATTTTCATTTTAGTTTACATTTTCATCTGCGGCGTTTCACTAAAAACGCAGGCCGGTCCTCTGGTGCGCAGGTAGATGCTGCGTACATGTCTGATGACAGACAGCTATATAAACGTCTGCACACATTTTCTGTTATTGTTTATAGACTTCGAGGCACAGAGGCATGCTCCGTAGCTTTGGTGGGATAAGTAATAGGCAGGCAAAAAAAAAAAAAAAAAAAATTCTTCAATTCTACTCCCACACACCTTGCTCCAACGCTCCTCTGGAGAAAATAAAAAGGAAATACAATGGAGTGGCCCTGCTATACTAGCAGCTCTTTTTCCCCCCCCCACTGCTCTCTTCTTCCTCCCCCTTGCCGCGTGAAATCAAATTTCCATGTGGCTCCCGTATCTGTTGCACAGCGAGGTGATTTATCAGGGATGCAAAGAGCATGCAGAAACAATCTTTATTACATCCATTTCCTGCTTGTCAGCCGGGATCATGTTGGCTGTTCATTAAAGGCGCAGCGCAGGTGAGGAGAATGCATCCCGATGCCTTGATAGATTGTCTGCTCCCCTGTGGTGACAGCAGCTGGATGGATTGAACAGAGGGGGCCGAGGAGGGAGGGAAAAAAAGCGCTGACTCCGCCGTTGCCCCTGTCAGACACACTTTTACAGAGCCGGCCAGTGTCATTTTCACCAAAACAGCCCTTCACACGCATGCACATGCAGAGTTCTGACGCTCTTTGGACTTAAGCCCAGATTCTGACTGAACGCATGGATGCGCTCACACCGTGAGCAGAAAAAGCAGAAGTACTTATACAGTCTGATGTAAAAACGCAGAGACACGTTGTTGAGATGAGGTTTATCTTATTACACAGACAGAAACCTCATCTCTCTGAACACAGCAGCCTGATAACAACCCGCGAGCGTTTCCTGCCACAGACTCGTTCTGTTAGCTCAGGAAAGGGAACTTATCAGAACTTTATCTGCATGTAATATATTAAGTCATTTTAATAACAAGCTAGAAACCACTCACAGATCCACGGTTTCTAGTCGTTGCAGTCTTCGACTCGATGCGAAAAAAGTGTCTCATAACGGTCACATAAACCTCGCACTAGGTGGGTTTACATGGACAGCCTAATTCCGATTAGATTCCGAAAGGACGCCTAATCGGAAAGAAAATGCGGCACCTCTTTCACGAATGAAAAGAACCTTTCGGAATTAGATTTCATTCCTTTGCAAGGAGGTAGTCTGAATCCTTTGGGAAAGCTTTTCTGATAGCCGGTCGCTGTATGAAAGAACTGTATCGGAAAGTTTTCTGTATGAGTTGGATCTGAGCATGCCCAGCGTCGTGACTTAGTGCTCCGCTAAGTTTTTTCAGCCCTGCGATGCATTTAAAAAAGAACCGGAGAGTTCAAAACAGTACCTGTCTGCATCGGAGAGTAATTTATTCATTGCAACTTTGAAATATTTGGACATATTTGGACGGTTAGATGGGCGAAAAGTCACTTCCGCGCACGCCCTCTTTGTCGTATTCTTCTTCTGGACGCATGTTTTTCGGTTTGCACCCAACTCATCGTAGCATTATCACCACCTTATGAACAGGAATGTGGATTGTCTGCGCATGTGTGAAAGCATTTCGGATTAAGCGAGCCGATGCATGTAAACACCGGGTCGGAAAAAGATCACAGGTCATGTGAACAGGCGACCAACTTGCAATTCGGTAAAGGTATAATTCGTAAAGGAGAAAAGAGTCACATGTAAACCCACCTACTGTGATGTCATGAAATATTGTCAGCAAAATTTAACCACGTGTAGGATACGCCAAAACCTACTTCTTGGTAAAATCTCGTTCGAATACGTCCTTTTCACTGTAAAGATTCTGTGTAAGCAATCTTAGATTGTCTAAAAGACATCAAAGTGAAGTGACTGCTACAACCCCAGCAACTTTTAAATCGGTACTGAAAACGCACCTGTTCCCTAAGCCTTTTTCAATTTTTTACTTGTGTTTTAGAAAAACACTTTGATCAAACACAGTTGTTGTAAATGTGCTTTATAAATAACGCACATTTTGATATTGACAATAGTTGTTTTTTTATATTCTTATAATGTTATGCCAAGATGTCTTGACGTAGCGCCTAATTCTGTCACGTGTAGGGTTCGCAACTACTACCTCTGGGTGAAGTTTCACGCAAATTTGTCAATTCATTCTTGAGTTATTGTCAAAAACTTCAAAATTGCACTCATCTTGCACCCAAGAAGAAAAGGTTATGATGACATCACCTTGTGACATCACGACACAATGTCATTAAAATGTAATCACCTCTGGGATATGGCAAAAGCGACCTCTAGGTAAAATCTCATGTAATAGTTTATGTTTTATTGTCAAAAACCTCCAAAAGTGCCCTTCATCTCGCAGTGGCTAAGAGAACGTTATAACGATATCATTTCTTGAGGTCGTGGCATAATGTCGGCAAAATTGAATCATATCTAGAATGTGCCAAAAACCTACCTATGGCTAAAACTTCATGCAAATCCCTCGATTAATTTTTCTGTAATCGTGCAAACAGACAAACCGAGGTAAAAATCCCACTCAGTTTAGCCAAATGGTGTTTTTTGGCTAACTGTGTCAGACAGTGTTGCTTGGTGATGAAGGATAACTAATGATGATTACTGCTTAATTATTTTGTGCATGAAAGCAGGTGTGTGGTCAAATGATTTGCTTTCTTTTCATGTTAAAACTGCAAACCCTCTTTCACTCATCTCTCTCCCTTCTCCCGTCTTCCCTCTTCTACCTCCCCTCCTGGTCTAATTTGTATCTCTCTGTGTCAATGACATATAATGACAATGACGTGGGCTCTGATCGATATCAGAGTGCTTTCGCGACGCCTAGCCAGGAGCCACAGAGGCAGACGTTGATAGCAGGGTGAAAGGGACATTTTGAGTTGGGTAGAGGGTGAACGCCATTTTAATGATATTTTTGACCGACTCACTGGTCGTAATCTGCCGGCGACAGCTTAATGTGAAGGTACACTGTGCAATGAAAATGTGAAAGTCATATTTTATTCCTCTATTTATCCAAGCACATGATACAAAAGTTCTAAATATATAAAATAATATTGTAGCATCCGTAGAGGAAGAAACAAAATTCTCACATTTGAAAACCTAAACCTCAGAACATACATCCTCATCAAGGCCAATTGAATAAGATCTATTCTGGCCCTTCATCGCCCCACCAAGTTTCACTGAAATATATTCCAGAACCTTTATGGATTCCTGCTGACAACCAACAACCAGACACAGGGGGAAACGTTGCCTTGGAGGTATCCTCTTTCAATCAGAACAGTTGCTGATTGATTATATGCAGATTGACTGATCTGTGAATCGACTTGTTACTGCTGCTCTGTTTCATCTACTGCAGTACAGTTAATGTGGTTTGACTCTGGGATGTAAAGAACGATCAAACGCTAAATTAAATCTTGCTAAACCACACTCTTTAATCTGACTCTTTCATTCTTCTTATCAATAAAGCAAGATTTTGCGCATGGGGACCAGTCAAAATATACACTAACATCACAAAACATTCAGAAACATGAAATTGGAAATTCCCTTTACTACATGTCAGATTATGAATTTCCTTTTGTAGCCAATCAAAGCAATAAGTTCCTCTGTATATGTGGTATTTACTGACACTGCTGTAGAATTGTAGTCCAGGTTATTTCAGCCTGGATTTCGAGTCAAAGTCCAAATCCATCTTTTCTTTTGTATTGCAGCCTAGCTGTCAATCAACCATCTTGAAACCAAAAGCTCTTATCCTAAAGGAAGCGTGCAGACTACAGGATATAGATTGGATCAGATTCAACTTGATTGCCCATCAGAAGAGCTCAAACAAAGAATTTCAGTTTAGCATCTAATCCAAATGTGCAAATAGTAACATACGTGCTCCTTTATAATGTGTCAAACATATTTCAGGCTGGTAATTCGGAATGTTCAGAGAAAAGAGAGATCTGACGGTCTGATGGGGACCAGTTGAGAGAGTTGTCCGCTAAAAGAGAAAAGTATCTTCTACTCCCCCTACAACAGGGAAATGAGAATGTGTGTTCATTCCTCGTGTTACTGCTGGTATTCAATAGTTTTGGGGGACATGCAACTAACAATTTAATACTAGACTACTAGCTAGAAAAAGCACTTAGAGAGCGTCAACCTCTGCCACGGTACAACAGTGGAAAACATCATCTATAATTTTCCTTTAATGTCTGAGTTATTGCCAGCATCTAAATCTACCGACAACTCCAACAAACTCTCTGAGTATCTGTCAAATACTCTGTAGTCGCACATTGCCTGCGCCTTCCAGTTCAGCGTCTCTGTTCAGCCCACTGTGTCCCCAACACTAACCTCAAAGGAACATCAAAGGAATCAAAGCAGCAATAGACAAATTTTGACATCACTACTCCAAACAGTTAATTATTTTTTAATTGATGTCCTGCGGAACACGTAACATCACCAACATTTAAGCAGCTCTAGTATTTGTCAAACCTACATCTGGGTAGAATTTAACGCAAATCCGTCCTGTAGCTTGCCAGCGTTTTCATATAGTGGAAACCGCCACGACTTTGACCCTTGGTGTACATTGAGAAGTTGTTTCTCACTTCTATCTCCAAAAGTAAAGCCAGGCAGCTTACGGTTCTATAGAGGTATGGAACTATGGGATGGTTTGTCACCTGCTCTTAGGATTTACAAGGAAAGCTGTTATTTAAAAAAGGAGCTTATAGAAATATCTGATGGCACAGAATCAACGCCGTTATTTTTATACATAACATCTGATTAATGATCAGATGTTATATAATGAGCTGTTTTCAGTGGTGCTGGTATCATTTTCGGTTTTGTTAATGCTATTTAGATACTATGTCGTAGTTTATATCATTACTAGAAATTCATTGATTTATCCATTGCAGTTGTTTGTTTTTACTTACTTTGGTTGTGATTTTTTTTCCATTATGACGTAATCTTGACTTGTGTGGACCCCAGGAAGAGTAGTTGCTACATTTGTAGTGGCTAATCGGGATCCAAATAAATGAATAAATAATCTTCATGTGAAATTCAGGATTCAAGCCGGCTCACGCTCCATTGTTTGTTCACCAGCTGCCTCGTTGCCATTGCCTCTGTTCCTCTGCACACCTGCACTTGGGTCCTTATGTTTGGCAAACCTAACAAGTGCACTTATGTTGCCAGTTCCAAGCTTTCATAAGTGAGAAGGGAAGAATCAGGAGAAGAACCTGCGCCAGTTCTACAATGCAAACAAGTCATGAGAAACCCACTATGGCAACTCTGATCGGGAGGAGTCAAAATAAGACGAAGTTCTCACAGTATCTGGTTTATCTGTAAAAAAAACAAAACTGTGGAGGATCATAGGTAACACGAAAACACAGGACTACAAGACTACAAAGTGGAGGTGGCACAGTGACGCTTGGAGTAGATCTCAGATGCAGACGCAAATTACATCATCTCGAAAACAGAATGATGGGACTGAAGGAAAGAGAAGGAGTGAGAGGATTGAGGAGTGGGGAGGGCAAGGGGGGGTTGCCTTCACTCAAAGAAAAATAATTTATTTCTTTGTGATATTAAAATCAATAAGCATCGACTGAAAGGTGGCTAAAGGTGAGCGTGTACATGATCCTTCAGCTGTGAGAGGCAGGACCGTCTGAGGAAAGGGAAGGGGGGAAGGCGGAGCGGGAGAAGTCACTTCATAGTTAACAAAGAAGGAACAGGAGAGGAGAAGAAGGAAAAGGCCATGGAAATGAGAAAAAGAGTTGGAAAGAGAGAGACAGAGAAAGAGTGAAGGAGCTCTTGCCCACAGGAATCAATACAGAGAGGTGGAGCAGAGTACAATAGCCTGAGAGGAGATTCGGTGGTGCAAGTCTAATTCCGCCTCACACACACACACACACACGCACGCACGCACACCACACATGCACACACACACACACACACGCACACACACACGCACACACACGTACACTCTCACCCCCTCTCTCAATCCTTTTTACTCTTGCTTCCTCCTGACATTTCCCTCTATATGGCTCCTCTGTGGAATTTCTTTTTCTGTATCAACCCTCCGCCACAGATAGCCGCCCGTATGCAGAGAGGCTCAGAGAGGAGACGGCCGTCCGTCTGCAGCAGACAGCCTCAATAGCAGCATCTGAAACTGCAGGAGCTCAGACAATAGCAAGCAGAGACCAAAACATGCACTCGGACATGCTGTTTCTTAGAATGATGACACTTTGATGCACTGTGGAAAAGGAATCTGTGCAAGCTGGGGTAAGATGACGGAGCTGTGGTCGACACAATTTGAAATCAAATCGACGCTTTTTTTGGCAGCTGAAAATGTCTTATAAATAGGATAGCATCCACCTACAAACACTTGATTCTGTAACTTTCTGTATGTTTTAGTTTTCCATTTTATACAGCAAAAATGAAGTATAAGATGAGACACAGGGACATTACTTCAGCCATAACATAACAAGCGCTGAGAGGTGAAGTGAGTCACGTTGATTATGTCGTCACCATGTTAATTGTCGGTGGGTTGGATTAATCACCCAGCAAGTGAACGTTTTATCCTGAACATGATGAGTTAATGGAAGGACAAATGGTCCAACATTAGATTAGGCGACTTTGTTAAGGGCAGATATGTGACGGTTTGAAAGCTGGGTCAGATCACCTCCAGAGCTATACGTTCTGTTAGGTGTTCCCTGTCTTACAGTGATCAGTACCTATAAACGTAGACCAAGAAAGGGAACGTTGTCATGGATGTCAGCTAAGGCTAGCCCATGTTGTCTGATGCCACAAAACGACTGTGGCGCAAATTGTTAAAAAAGTGGAAAGTCATTCTGACAGAAAGGCATCAGAACCCCCCGTGGATCACAGTTTGTTGCTTAGTTATGGAGTAGCCTTAGACCACTGTCCACCGCTGAGAACAGCAGCATCATAACTGGACAACAGATTAATGCATGAAGATGGCCTGGTCTGATGGATCACAATCATTTTACATCATGTCCCTCCTTACCTGAGGAAGAGATGCACCAGAATGCACTATGGGACAGGACAAGCAAGGCGAATTAGTTCATTTGGACCCATCCGTGGGATGTACTGGAAGAACAAGCATGATCCATGGAGGCCACAACTGAAAACCCAGGAGACTTGAAGGACCTCCAGCTGGTGTCATGGTGCCAGATACCACAGTACACCTTCAAGAGGGCAACAAAACGGGGACCTACACAATAGTAGGCAGTTGTTTAGGATGTAATAGCAGATTGGTGTATGCGTCATATTTTCAACATCTCGTTGCTGAAAAACATAAGGTATGTTTTTTACTGTTCATATCTGGGGTAATTAACCTACTTTAAATTATTACTATAACTTTTTACTATAATTCTACCAAAACTTTTTACCGTAGAATTGTGTGTTTTCCACATATTATAATTATAAATATATAATAGTGAATAAATATATAAAAAAACACATAAAGTCATACATTTATTCATTCAAAAAAAAGAAATCATCAGTATATGAGTATAAATACTGTCTTCATAATCTATTATCTGTGACTTTTTTCGGTCATTTCTGCTTCATATTTTTTTACAGTGAAGGACATTTCCTCAAATTCCACATTCACATGCATTTCGCGGTCGGAACCCCTTATGTTAAGGAGTGTCACATGCACGCTTTTACCCGCACAGCGCGGCGCACTACAGCACTTCTCCACCTCTATCAGCACTTGAGACTAGTGAGGCTTCAATTAGTTCTTGATGAATGAGCCCATAAGATGCCGCTCTCTCATTTCCCTTGTTGCCAGATATCCCAGCAATCAGAGAGAAATGAATTCTCATTGTGGCGTGACTGAGACGAAGATGAGGGCGGAGGTGGCGGAGGGGAGGGGAGGCTAACATAAATCACACACTCTCTCCACTGAGGGCCAGAGTTCAGCCTCATCACACCAAATTTGGCAAGTCTTTCCCGATTTATGATCTTATTACGTCTTTTTTAGAAACTGCTACACAAAGACAAATTAATAGTATACACTTCTCGGATGAAAATAAATATATACCTCTGTTAAGGAGGGTTTGTTTCTCACTATCTGTTTGCTGGTTTGTAGAATATGTCAAAAAGTGCCAAGAATGTGGAAAAAGTGATTGGATTTTGATGTTAATCAGGGTCAAAGTTCAAGTCCCTGAAGGCCTCAGCAGAGAAATATACTTTCTGAGTGCCGTTATAGATTTATAAATATTATCCGCTCTAAATTTTATTCTATCATACAAACTGGTATTGTTGAAAATAAACCGGTTTGGATTGTTACTGCTAGGGGATTTTGATAGCACAGTGGGTTACACCACTGACTTTGGTGCAGGAGCCAAGAGGTTTGAATCCCAGTCAAAACAGGGCGTGGCAGAAATCCAGCATGGACCCCCCCAGGCAAGGTCCTTAGTATCCAACGTGAAAACCTCTGCCAAATCGATATACGGAAGGAGACGATCCGCCATGGCAACCCCCAAGAAGTTACTTGCTTTTGCCTTTGGATTGTTACTACTACATATTACGAAATATTATTATTATTTTTGTAAATATTGCACAATGACGGTAGTTCAGTTGGCAGAGCAGCTGTCCACTTATCTGAAGGTCGGTGGTTCAATCCCTGGCCACTGCATTCCACGTGCCGAAGTGTCCGTGAGCAAGATATGGATCCCCAAGTTGCTACCAATGGTTTTCCCATTTGTGTGTTAATGATGGCTTGAATGGTAACCGCTCCTGATGAACATGTGACGCCTTACATGGCAGCCTCTGTTATCACTCTATGAATGTTTGTGTGAATGGGTGAATGCTGACTCGTGTAGGAAAACCGCTTTGAGTAGTGAAGCAGATTATAAAAGCGCTTTATAAGTAAAGTCTATTCACCATTTACCATTCAAGGCAGCCCCTGTTCTCCGATCCAACAGAGGCACCAACTAATCAATCTGGCAAAGCAATTACTGAGTACTTGTACTGAGTATTTGAATTCCTACCAATATTGTGTTTTTAGTCATCAAGTATGAACTAGTCTCCTCCTGCCCCGTTCATTGCCTGTACTGATGACTGTAGTAGTTAGTAATTTATTTACTAGTATTAATAAATTCCTATTTAACGGTATGCTTACGGTATTTCAAGTAAACTCCTCTTACACATAGAGTATAGTCTACATACTGTACTTTATGTGAATATAAGCTGTGCCATGTGTGTGTTGAAATATTTATCAGTTCATGAGCAAGTCCCAAAAACATTTCATCCTTTCCCCTCGAACCACGAATCCACCCACACATAAAAAACTCACACGTATAAATCTGCTCAGGGTGGAGCAGCGGTGGTAGAAGAGCCACCACTGCAACTCCCATGAGCCTTAGTGTTCCACTATACAGTACATACATTGTATTAACCTCTTTGTGTCTTTTGAAGCAAAAATGGGTAATGTGGTTACCCAAGACGAAGTCCTGCCTCTCGCTCTGAACTGGAGAAGGTCATCCATGCCTTCGTTTCATCCAGTTTGGAGGACTGTAATTCTTTGTATTCAGGGTTAAGGGTAAGAGCACTTTCACGTCTGCAGCTTCTTCAGAATACAGCAGCTCAGGGTTTAACAAACAATAGAAGAAACAACCATATCAGCACTTTTTTTAAGCTCTTTGATGGTGACCTGTAAGTTTTAGAATCGATTTTAAGTTGTAGCTGGTTACTTTTAAAGCCCTTCGTGGGCTCACAGCTACATCACTGAGCTGCTCCGCCCATATTAGCCTGGGTGCAGTCTCGCATCTTCTGACAGGGCTCTGCTGTCTGTTCTTTACGTATATATGTCCCCTCAGATCTGGAAATCTCTCCCTGAGGATGTGAGGATCACAGAATCAGTAAAATCCTTTTTAAACCCTGCCTAAAACACATTTTTTTCAGAAGCTTCTTTTTTTCCTCCCTCATTTCCCAGGTGGTCCATGGTGGCATTTTTATTATTTGTGATTATTTCCTGTCATTGTTGTTTTCTTCCGATTCCTCTGTTTCTATCTTGTAAAACACTTTGTAACTTTGTTTTGGAAAGTCTCATTGAAATACATTTTATAGAAATACAAGAAACACGCAAACACTTGACATCACAGCGTGGGAGGTGGTTTGCATCACACACACACACACACACACAAACCAACAGACACGACATTAACTGCAAAAAAACCCACAAAAAAAACCCAACAAATCCAACAGCATACAATATGTCTTCCATTACTTTGATGATGCTAAAGTAGAGTGTATTGTTTAGGAGAAGATGGCCGACCTCTATAGTCAGAATATTTTTCTGAAAACATTTCAGACAGTCTAGACTCTATTTGATCGTTTGACTGTATTGGCTAATTTGCATAAATCTAAAGTAGACTCTTTATTCATGCAAATATATATATATATATATATATATATATATATATATATATATATATATATATATGGCAGACATCTGTCCAGTCACCCAATCCTGCATCTGATCTCTGACTCTCCAGAGAAAGTGAACACAATGTGTCGACCTGACCCTCGTCATCAAATCCCTTCTGTCTTCTCCTCAACACAAGTTGTTTTTTCACACTCCTCCATATTGTCACTAGCTTGAAGACTCTCGGATAGTGGAGCTGTTTGCCAGACGTCGTACTGCAGGAACCAATCTCCTTAAACCGATGTTTTTTTAATATATTATCTCCTTAATAAGAACACAGTGTCTCAATTTCAGTGCACCGTCTAAAATGAAGGTCTAGAAAGGAAATAGGATGAATAAGATGCTTTCGCATCTAACTAGAACAACAGAATATAGCAGTGAATTTACAAATCGCGATATTATGAGGCATATTGGGATATGCATCTTGACATCACATACCTTTTTCTTTTGTGAACAAAATCTCAATATAGCCCATTTAAAACTCCAGCATCTTTATTTTAATGCAGGAATGTATTTACTTCTGGGAAAAACAAGAATCACAGAGGCATGACCTCCTGGAACAATCTGAACGTTAACAAGTGTTGACCAGGTTTTCTGAAGGTACGTAAGTAAGTTTTGGTGAAAGCAAAACTAATTCCTCATAGGTCGTAGCGGTTCGAACCGGGTTCTGGGTCTATCTCAGGCTCTACTTTCCAGTTGGACATGCCTGAAAAATCTCTAAAGGGATTCGTCCTGACATTCTAATTATATGCCCAAACAACTTCAACTGTCCCAGTCGACGCCAAAGAGCAGCGTCCCATCACTCGAGGACAAAACACCAAGATACTTGAACCTTGCATGAGACAGAAACTCAACCCTAACCCGGAGAGGCCAGTCCATTGATTCCCGGCACAGAACCATGGCCTCAGATTTTGAGTACCGAGTACAGTCCCTTCTCGACTGGGCCTTGAGATCCCGAACATGAATATCAAGGACAGAAGGAGACAAGGGACAACTTTCTGTTTGCTCGGCAGAAAGTCAGACACGTTTTCAGTGAATGTTGTTAAAAATATATATTACAGACAAATATCATGTTAAATGTTAGATATTTGGTATATGTGTGACAAAATGAAAAAAACAGTGTCCAGTGTACAATAGTGGTCCAGTGTTGATAAAGTACTGTACATGTGTGTATGTGTGCGTGCGTGCATGTGTGTGTGTTTGTGTGTGTGTGGAGGGGATTGTTTTCACTAGTGTCAAGGGGTTTGCATCTGTGGAGCAATGCATCTTTGTAGTGTGAGGGAAAAAAGCAGATGAAAGCAGCTATGAAGCTAATGTCCATCAGAGCACGGACACTTACACACACATACACACACACACATGCTCAGTAGTACAAAGACACACGCGTGTGCAAAAAAACAGACTCACACCTTAGAAAACGTGGATAATCCCACAGAGAGACGTCTTGATCGCTGACTCACTTCACACACTCACACACACACACACAGAGTCGTGCACAGAATCTGAATCATTCTCTGAATCACTGGAACACTTGCAGTCCTGTCCTTCAAGCCATCACACATGTTCAAACACACAAACACATTTCTATATGCTCAAACACACATAGATACAAAGAAACAGAGCTGTGAGATGTTCATAGACGCACACACACACACACAAAAACACACACACACATATGCAATAACACACAAACCGCAACCCAGAATGAATTATTATTATTGTAATATATTATTAGCTCCAACGAGGAGGTTACGTTTTTGCATTTGTGCGTTTTGTTTGCTAGTAAGATTACGTAAAAATTACTGAACAGATTTGCATAAAATTTTACCCAGAAATAGGATTTGTCATATCCTAGTGATAATTGGTGACATAACATCATGAAAATAATATTTATTAATTATAACAATTTCTTAATCATGTGAGACAGGCTACCTTTGGAGGGTTTGGTAATAACTCATACATTAATGGAAAATTCTGCATGGAATTCTGGCCCTGATGTTGCTTTTTTCATATCCCATGAGGGTCGTGCCTACTATTATTACTATTATCATTATTATTGTTGTTGTTATTATAATTATTACTCATGTTATAATTATCTCAGCTACGACGTATAAACACAACCCCTCCCCTGTTGGATACAATCCAAACTCCTGTTATTATAGTGCAATCAGCTCGCTCAACACAAGGTAATTTTCAAACTCATGGCCATATAAAAAAGGTGAAAAAGTATAAGACACAATAACATTTTCTGTCACTCTCCTGCATTCCCATTTACTCCGTGGAGTTTGAAAAACCGACAAATACTTCCTTAAGATTCTCGGGGTCACGGGGTCCAGGAGAAGGAAGACCCTCAAAAGTCTGGCTGAGGAGGCAGAGCAGGTTGTGGCTGTACCTCAAGGGGAGAGATGAAAAATTGGAACAAAATAGAATCTCTGGGCAGCTGTAGGAAACAGCAAACAAACTATAGATGGTTTGGGTTTAAAGGGGCGAAACAGCGGAGCTGGTGAAACCGGCGGGGTCCAAAGAAATGCTGTGCATGAATACCTGTGATTCCATCTAAGTGGAGAAGCATCTTTAATGAAAAGCTGTGTTTGAATTGGGAATATACAACTTTTTTTTATTCATGTGTGAACTCACGTCAGAGGATTTTGAATAAAGAGAAATTTTTTGATACTTTTAACTCGTTTATACTGACTGTTAACAGAAAATCACACGAGAGGAAGGCCTAGCTGTTCTACATCTTAACTTTAAAGAACCTCTCAGGGGCATAGTAGACTCTCTTCTAAATTTTCTGTAACATTATATCTGCAATTTATGAAGAGCACTCTTTCATTTTCATCCCGCCATGATCACTCCTGCCTTTAGGGGTTCGGTTGCAATAGTAATTAAGAGTACACTGTTGTGGAATGTCATATTTAACCATCTGCGACACATGGACAATTTAACATAATGTTGTTTTGCCCTTTTAAATACATGCTGAACATTAACAGTAGGCTAACTTTATTCAACTTTCCAACCCGGCCCGTTTACCTTTTTCCTCACAGCTAAAGCGTCATACTCCTTTTTGAATCACTCCTTGAAGACTGAATTCTTGTTACTTTTGATCACTAGAAAGGATTGAAACTACGTCAATTTTGATCATAACTGCTTCAACCCAGAACCAGGAACCGTCAATCTCTTCTTCTTCTTCTGGTGTTTTTCTGCAGGCTAATCGCGGCTGCCACTCGTGTTTAGAATGAAGTACTGCACTTTCGCAGGAGTACTCACACCCGTCACCGGTGTGTAACGCGTGAAATCATATTCTTGCTCTTTGATGCTATGAGGTTTGTTGGAAGTTCTGCTTGCGTTCTAGTAAACACTGCTGCTAAAACAATCTGGCAACTGGACTTAGCATATGCTAGGATACACACCTGTGTGTGTGTCTGTTTACTGCTCATCCATGATGTCCACACCAGTTTGTAGTAAACATACACACCGGGCAAGCATTTAGATGTACACACACAAAAACACACACATACAGAGAAATGTCTGATCCTGGCAGGCTTCCAACTCCACAAATTAGTGACCCTCAATCAATAACCATGTCCACCAGAGACTGATTAAACACAACAGAATAAGGAGGAGGGCGAGAGAGAGAGAGAGAGAGAGAGAGAGAGAGAGAGAGAGAGAGAGAGAGAGAGGGAGAGAGAGAGGTCCCCAACTTAAATAACGCTTTCACTCTATGTAATCATGCTCTGCACCCAGACTATGCTGTTTGAATTGTGTCTAAGATTTTCATCCATTATATTGTGTTTTATAAACAACCCGGTCAATACAAAAGCAAAATGATGATTAGAGGAAGGGCAAGAGCGGCGATATTATGCAACTCGTCACACGCGAATTGAAAAGCTGTGTCCGATTCCTTCCGTTAAATAATCCCAATCTCTGTTTATTTCTTGCCCCAGCGCTCTCTCTCTCTCTCTCTCTCTCTCTATATATATTACCCTCCACCCTCATCTCGGTTCTCTCCCACTTTGCCCCAAGAGCTGCGGTGTCAATCAATCTTTTGCCGGTTGCCATGGTGATTCTCTGACCCCGCCTCTCCCTCTCCGGCTCTGTCAGATTTCATCCTCACATGTCAATCAAGATTGCCCGCTGAGTGGATTGGCCAAGCCTCCACAACCAGATGTGTGTGTGTGTGTAAACGTGTTTGTGTGTTTGATACTTGATTATAACGCACTAGAGATTTATGAATATTAATAAAGACTTATACGATGCGGTCGACTTGAATCTGGCAACGTATGAATAGCGAAGCCTAAAAAGCATTGAGTGAACCGTAAGCTATGCAACGAATCTCATCGGAACACATTTAAGGTGTCTTCAAATAACTAATTAGCTTTGACGTCTTCAATGACAGCCCCATATTGTCAAGATGGACAAGGATGGAGTTGATCATTAAGCATTCCTATAAGCATGGGTGGGCGTCTGGAACTATTCTTATCGTACGTAAGAAACAGGCTGTATATGATAGGTGGCGGTTTTTAGTAATCACTTTTAGAAACATCTTTTCGTGTAAAAGCAAGAATAGAACCAAAATTTACACCGGAATGGAGAAAAATAAAATGCCAAAGCAGCTAAATCCAATTATATTATGATAGTTTAACTGTCTTATTGTAATAATCCCTGACCATTAAATCATAATGAGTTTAATAGTCATTCAAGAAAAATAGTATTGCATTCATTAAATAATTTGACATCAAAGTGAATGAACATAGTTTCAGCTACAATTTGTTGACCATACTTTATTATTTGTTAATTGTGTTTGTTATTTCACAGAATTATCAGTGTGCCTTCATTTAAATATCCTGAAATAGACCGAAATGGAAATATTAGATGGCTCAGAGTCCGACTCTGAATGATAGCTCTTATAGGGATGCCTTTGTGTCATTTTTGTCCAACTCTTATCGGCATCATTCACGACATTGGAGGCATAAATGACTCGATTCTATTCCTGGCCCGCAAAGAATCCTTTAAATAGGTCTGGATCCAGATGATGATCAAGGTCACTACAAAAATCTAACTTATCGTTCCATGTCTCGTACCTTTTCTCATATATTGAATTCATCCAAAACCTGTAAGTAACGTTTTACTTTCCCTGGTGACAAACGGACCAACCATTCCAGGCAAAAACACAACTTCCATTGCAATAACAAGAAAAAAACTCTGGTGTCATTGGCTGTGTAGAAAAACATCGACTTATTGTATTTTAACCTAATGAATAGGTTTTCCTTTTTTTTATATTTAAAATAGAGAAAATTATACAGTGTCCAGATAGTGATGATGGCTGTCTCCAACATTTTCACAGCTGCTGTAAAGCTACTTCCTGTTTTGATGCATTCATTCATTCATTTATTATCCGTAACTGCTTACCCTGTTCAGGGTTGCAGGGGCTTGAGCATATGCTAGCTGACATTGAGCGAGAGGCGGGGTGCAACCAGCAAGAGTCAGCAGATCATCGCGGCGCTGACACAGAGACAGACAACCTCTCAAGCTCCAAAAAAACTAGGCGGAGCAATACCTGACATTGTGCATGCGCAGATACAACTCAAACAGAAAGCGTTCCAATACAGCGTTTACATGCAGCGACTGGCAATCAGAAAGGCTTTCCGAAAAGGATTTGGACTACCTGCTTGCAAAGGAATGAAATCGAATTCGGAAAGGTTCTCTCCATTTGGAAAGATGTTTACATGCAGGATTTTCTTTCCGATTAGACGTCTTTTTTCGGAATCTAATCGGAATTAGGCTGTCCTTGTAAACCCACCTTCTACCCAAAATCCATTCAGCTATTGTCTTCTTATCTTGTCAGGGGGCAGCTCGCAGTGGCAGCAGGCTAACAAGGGTAATCAAAATGTTTCTCTCCCGGCAATACTCTCCAGTTCACCCTGGGGGATTCTGGGGCATTAACGGATATATAGTTTCTCTGGCGAGCTTTGGGTCCACCCCAGGGTCTCCTCCTAGTTGGACGTGCATGGAAAACCTCCGATGGAATCGTCCTGGAGGCGTCCTAATCAGGTCCCGGAACCACCTCAGCTGGACCCTTTAGTCGAGAAGGAGCAGCGGCTCGGCACCTTATTTCTAAGGCTGAGCCCAGTAACTCATCGAAAGAAGCTCATTTCTGCCGCCTCCACCCTGTTGTTGCTCCTCCCAAACACATATTGGCCAAACCGTGTGAGCGGGCTCCCGAGCTTGTCTTGATGTCAAAGCCTCATCAATCCTCAAAATCTGCCTCAGCTCCAAACAGAGAACCTCAGTCACCTCCTCTCCTTCCTTCTCCATTATCTGCCAACCTCCCTCTACATGCTCTCTCTCTCTTTCCAGTCACACATGAGTTCCTGCCTGACTTGTGCTTGTCAGAGGAACATCTTTCACCAGGAGGAGAAGAGCTGACAGGGGAGGTAGGGGGCTTCCAGATAAGACCACTAAACACACACATACACAATTTCACTCACCAGCGCCTCCAGTACCGGCTAGAGCGGGTCATAGAAGGTGAGGGACTGGTCACTCCTCCAGCTGCCTGTCAGTTCCAGACTCTCCTCTGGGAACCTGGAAGCCCACAGACACATGTGCACATGTCAATACTGTTTTTTTGGTTTGAACTCTAAACCAGGAAGTCCCTGTTCTCTGCCCAATGCTGAACGTCCTCCCAGCCCCCCCCCCCCCCCCCCTTCTTTCTAGTCAGGTGGAATACTGCTGGTACATTGGCATATCATTAGCATCTCATTATTATGGCACAGCTTGGCCCACTACCAAGTTTTTCTTGGTATTTTTCATGGTGTTATATTTGTGTCACATTCCTGAGCGCTCTGACCTTCTGTGAACTTGTTTTCATCCCACACAAATCATTAATTCTATTTGGAAAAGAAAATACTAACATTACCAAAGCAAACAAAAAATCGATTCTGTGCTCAATAAATGCATTTCTATGTTTGCGATTGTCCCCCGTACATGCACACGTCCCTCCTTCATCTCTCCTCTGTGTGCCGGTTTCAGTCCGACATCTTCACTCTGTGCTCACTGGACTCTGCCTACAAACAACAACTGGGCCCAGTTCTACAATGTGCCACAAAACCAGCTGATCACTGAAGCCCGATTGGCTGTTTCCTCTCAAATCAGGTTGCTTGTGGAATTAATATGTACAGTATGTAATGTACTGGATTACAACATGTTTTAGGTTAGCATTCATTTATTACTGAATTACACAATAGAAATACTCGTATTATTTAGTTTCTTACAGTGTTGGTACCTTTGCATAGATCCTCATTCAGTCAGGTCATGGTGATACTCAACAATTAACTGAATCAGAAGCAACTGGACTCAAACTCTGAAAACATGAAATTAATTAAATTAATACAATTAAACGACAATCAAACAAATTCAATTTTTTGTGCTTTTCATCCACGTATCAATACAATACTGTCTTTCAAAATATTCAGATATTACATAATATCCATCTTTTTCTATTCATAATTCCATTAATAATTTCCAGGTTGCTCTCCGCTGTTTGACTCACGGTCATTAATGACGTCAACTGGCAGTATTAAATTAGCGATTAACTCCAATGACTGTATCTATTGTTAAGAACTTTATGGATCATTTTCCAGCATACCAGGGCAACACTGTGGGCGAATTTAGTCAAAAACGTCGTTGAGGTGCTGATTTTTCAAATGAATGACAAAAGGTTTGAGTTAAAACTGCTAATACCAGACCATAAATCACCACAAACCATAAATATTGTTTCATCTAGGTGAGCTATTACTGAAGTATTCAGACAAGACGTAATATAGATCTGACAATTTTGTCTTCATAAAGGTTTTTTTTTTCTTATTAAAAAACTGGAGGAAGACAGTTACATTGTAAATTGAAATGATCACAATTGTTATCGGCGGCAACTTCATAATCATGACTAACTTATTACTGATGGAAAATAGCGAGTGCTAAAAACGACAGGCTTAAGAGACGGATACAAATTTAATTCAGTTAGGTATAGGTTCATAGAAAGATTGTATCTGAATCATTATTGGCTCATGCTCGGGGGGGGGGGGGGGGGGGGGAACCTAATGGGGACATCCTCTCCATAAATAACTGCAAGTACTATTTCTTAACCTCCTAAAGCATTCTGCTGCCGACTCAGCAACAGACATAAGCGGAATTATAATTTTCTCCTGTGATGCAAGTTCGGATAGAAAATATGATGTAATAGGATAATTATTTCCCCAGCAATGATTTCCTGAAACATTTTCTCCAGCCGGGATTACGATTTATCTCCTGATCGGATAAGATGCTGAGTATCCTTTCAGTTCCACTGATATATATTAGATATATTCACAAATGAACCTGAAACACTACGCAACCCTGACAGCCTGAGCACTTCATGGAGGTAGCCATTGATAAACCCTTTGGGAATGAACCCTAACCCTAAACCTTTATATAATCCTACTGCATTAAATTATGTTTAAGAGGTTTTCTTTGCTTGGTTTTTCACCTTTTCCACCTCTACGACCTAACATTTATCTATTCACATTGTAACACTGTTCAACAATATTGAATGAAAAAATCATGAAAGATCAAGCTTTGCTTACACTGTACGATTTTAGAGCCGTGGCTGTGGGCCCCAGCAGCCTGTTGTCGCTATTGACAATTGTCAATAAAGTTTTGTTTTAAAGCTCAAAGGCAGAAAAAAGTTTCTTTGCGAGCAACATGCTACATGCGAGCAACATGCTTTATTTTTCTTCTTTTCTGTGCAGTTGCGGCGGTTGCTGCCTCACCGCAAGAAGGTACCCGGTTCAAATCCACCTCTGCCGGCCTTTCTGTGGGGAGTTTTCTTGTTCTCCCCTTGTCTGCGTGGGTTCTCTCCGGGAGACCCACAAACCTCCGGGAACTCCCGCTTCCTCCCACAGTCCAAACACAAGAAATATTGGTGACACTATATTACCCGTGGGAGTGAGTGTAAGTGCATGTCTCTATGTGTTTGCCCTGCGTTATATTGGCGATTTGTGCAGGGTGTAACCCACCTCTCCCCTGATTTCAGCTGGGATATGCTCCAGAATGAATGCAGTTAGTAAACAGACACAAACTGCACTTTCTACTTTATGACTTTGTCTTTGAATTCATTATTCACATGACGCATCGTGTCGCCGTGGCAACTCAGATACTCAGTTGCCCCTTGGCACAGGCGCAGTGAGAAATGAAGGCCCTAACGTCAGCAGATCGCGTCCTGGCCCTGTTAAAATCGTGGCCGACCAAAATTTCTGACACGTCAGAAAACCATGAAATTGTCAGGAACTGCTGGTCGGCCTTTGCGACACTGCACAACGCCCAACGATCCACCACAGCTGGCCCAATGGTCTTGAGGGTCATCATTGTGCTCAAGTCGGGCTTAAATCTTACGGCCTATCGGTGTTATCGTATGTTACATTCAAACAAAACGTAATGTGAATTTTTGTGAGTTTTTTTCTTTTGAAAGATTTTATATACGTTTTACAATATCAGCAGAATAAATGTTTGCGTTGCTATTCTAGCTCTATTTGTTTCTTTTCTCTTTACTTGCAGTCACCTGGGATCATTCCCATCATTCAATCAGTTCACGCAAACCCACAAACCTACAGGATCTACATGTACATCGTCTCTGTAAACTCATTCACTCAGTTGTCAACCTTGACCAATGCAAACACTGATGCCTTATGCTTTTTGAAGATACGCCTGAAAACCATCTCCACCATGTCTGAGTTGAGAACATTGTCCAGAGGTGAACGAACACAGCTTCCTATACTTCTACAGAAAAGCCCAACTGCAGCCCCAAGGTGCGATATTTCTTAAAATTTACAGGCTCGAGTTGATAAACCTCAACCCCTTAATGTCCTCACCAAAAAAAAACAGTAATGGAAAAATTTTATTAATTGTATATTTTAGTCATTAATCTTTTTAGTCATTAATCTTTTTAATAAACACCAAATGACAAATAGTCAAGTCAATCATGCAAAAAAAATTCCATCATGAAATCTTTTATTTCATGGAAATAGTCTATTTTAATAAGTATTTAGAAAACTTTTTACTAGGCTTTTAGCTTCTTTTTTTTTGTTCTTTAATAAAGTTACATAAACAAGTTATGCAAACAAGTTGTGTAATTCTGGCTAGTTTATCCTGACATGCTTTAATATGCCAAAAAATCCAAAAACCTTAATCGCCATGGTTAATGCTCCTCATCAGAGACCACTTTGACCGGTGGTGTCCCCCAGGGCTGCATCCTTAGACCTTCAATATTTAGCATGTACATGCAGCCACTGGGTCATATTAAAAACACGTTCCAAGTTCAGGTGGCATTTTTAAATATAAATTATGACTCAAATTTTGCTCAACCAAACAGTTGAGCAGGACATTAAAGGGCTATGATGGGAAGGGAACGGCTATGACGCTATGATGGGAGTAACACAAATTTGCATCGTTCGCATCACCACACACATAAGATGTGACTCGAAACAATAGCTACGATTTATTTGCGCCTCACACAGAAACATGTCTTACAAGACGCCGTAGTTTATAGGATTTTTACGATTATAACACTGTTGAGTTATTAATCGTGGTTAATATCAAATCCGGTTAAACCTGACATCCCTAACCGAGATGATGTCTTTGTGATCAGATTGGTCATTTGTGAGATAAATCTAATGGCGGCACACAAAATATGAAATCAGCAGCATCGATTAAAAGATGTATTTGACCTCAAAAGTCCTTCATGTGAATAAACATGTAGTTGATGGCATATCCATGCCTTTTCCTCTTTCTCCTTCTAAATTGCTTTTATATCATCTATCAGCACAGAGGCTGAGCAACACTGTGAGGATGATAACACACAATAGGAGAGAGAGCGAGAGCGAGAGAGAGGGAGAGAGAAAACTGCAGTGGGACGTGAGCCAGTACATTCTTGTACAAACACTCCCACTGCTTCCCACTACACACAAACACACACACACACACATAATAAATGTGACTCCGAGGCATACAAATGAATGACGTAATCATCCAGAAGGCTCAGAACTGTTGAAGGTGCTCAGTTCATTGGTATAGATCCTAATGATGTCTTTTTTTGTTGTTGTAGGTAATAATATATCATGTTGAATCTCCAATCAAAAATAAAATGAAATACCAAACAACATTAATAACCGGTTACAGCTGTATTAGACACATGCAGACTTCATCACTACCAACTCTGTTCAATCACATGATCACTAAATTCAAAAGCAAGAAAAGGGTTCATGTTGTAAGACACTGGACAAAAATGGCATCGAGGGAGGGTTGCAAGGAGAAAGCCATTCAAAAGTTTGGGCTCATCTGAAATTTGCCACAACACACCGTGACCATGACCCTCAGAGCTTTTCCAAGAATGTTCTGTTGAGTAATGAGTAGAAAGTTGAACTGTTTGGAAGACAAGGGTTACTGTTAAATCTGTTAAATCAAGACAAACGCAGAATTCCACCCAAAGAAAATCATATTTACAATCAAACATGGAGGTGTTGCTGTGAAGATGTTTTGTTGCTTCAAGTTCAGGATGAGTCACCATAATTGAGGGTACCATGGATTCTGGTCCCTACCAGAAGATTCTGACGGAAAACGTTGGATCTTCAGTCTGTGAGTTGATGCTCAGACGAATTGGAAGAAAAAAAGTCCATCTGTGAATGGAGCATAGGGAATAAAATTAAAGTTGTGGAGTTGCCAAATGAAAGTCTGGACCTCAACCTCCTTCAGATGAGGCGGTGAAACCTGGAAGATTACATCTCTCTCAGAATCCGTCCAATGTGGTTGCGCTACACCAGTTCTGGAAAGAACAGTGGGAGAAAATTCCAGCACTGTGATGTCAGAGAATGATCTCCGGTTATCAGTTACAGTTGGTACTGCTTAAGGTGGAACAAGTTTGGGAGGACGAACCACACTTGTGATTTAGGTACTGGAAAACCTTTCTGTCTTGTTATATGCTCAAAAGTCGGGGACATAACGACCATGTGTGTCCATCCTTCGTGTTAATGCGATTACTCAAAAACTATTTCATGGATCATCTTCAAACTTTACTCACATAGACCTGAGTGTGACGAAGTACTGGTTTGATTTTAGAAAACGTTGGATAAATATTTCCAACACATGGGGGGACTCTGTCCCCAAATGTTATCGGGCCATAATTTCCCAACCCTTGGTCGGATTTAGTCCAACTTTGTCTACTCTCCAGGAGAGCTATCTAGTTTATAGTGTGTATCTATCTACTCAAATGTTCATATTTTACTCACTAGATGGAGCTGTTATTTTCTTTTTACAGAAAATACTTTGGACAGAATTTATTGCTTAATTTTGAGGATTTCAGTCAAGGGGATCTAGTTTCAAAAGTGTTGTTTTACAACTATGGATCATGTTCAAATTGTATACCACCATAAACCTTAGCGCAAGGAAGAACTGGATTGATTGTGGGAACGGTCAGTTTAGGAGGAGGACTCAGTTTAGAAGGGAATGCCCCTTTAAGCCTGCTGCCACCGCAACCTGAAGCGGCAGAAAATGATTGGATGGATGGACAGTTGTATATTTCTTACACTAGAGGACACTTTATCCCCAAAACTTTTCGGCAAGTCATTTCTCAACCGGATATGCACAACATTTGGACCGATGAAGAGGGAATTGACTCAAGTTGATCTATCTTGAGTTAATTTTCTACTCACTATAAGGAGCTTCTTTTTTTTTTCAAAAAATGCTTTTTTTTAAGACGTCAATCAAGGGGATTGTGGTCTTTTTGGGGATATACCCTCGCTATCGGTGACAGGAGCATAGAACTAGTTAAAAATTGTTGGCGTTTACTCAGGTTGCCTTTGTTTTTCACAGCATTTTCCATATTTTCTAGAAAGACATACGTACTTACATACAAGGACACACCAAACATTTTATCCATATCCAATGAAAGGCTTCAGTTGTTTCTAGATTTTTAAATACTTGATTATCTCTAATTCTAAATCTAAATTTGATTTATGAAGCTTGATGGAGCTACTTGATTTTGAGAATGTGGACATTTAAAAGAATGATAAATTTAAAGAAAAAATGAAAGTTTTAAAAATAATAAATGAAAAGTACGGGCGCTGAAATCCTTTGTCTTTTTGCATGAGCAGTGCGCTCACGTCACAGAATCTTTTGATTTCAGCTCCCATCTCAAGAGGTCAAAGCCGACAAACTGCTTGCGTAAGCAGCAGTGCCTCATCAAAAGATTCAGGGTATATTTTCTCTGCATGCGCAAGCAGTTCCCATCAAAATTAGACCTGAAAATGATCCGTGGGCAGTTACATCAACATCTCACCAGCACTTCACTGTAGTTTCATTCTCAATAGCTGCACTTATTCCAAAGACCACAGAATAATCAAGTGCGGTATTTTTTTGATGCATTCGTTTTCCCTCACCCTTTCTCTCAATGAGGGTAAAGTCAAATCATATAATCTGTATTTTTAATCATGATTGAAGTTAAAATCCATTTAGAAAAGGCTTGGTGGACAACAGCAAAGGCAGCAGCAGCAGAACTCGTTGTTCTTTTTACACTCATTAATGGCAGGTAATAAAACATAAAACAGCTATAACAACAGGAATAGGTGAAACTGTTATTTTTATAATAGTATTTTCAGTTAATGACAGCAATGTGATCAAGTAAAACTACAGAAGAATGAACAGGACCGAGCTAATGTTAGCAGAGGAGCAATGACTCCTAATAGCAACGTAACGTAATACTACTACAGTGTGAAACTGGCTAAATGTGTTTAGAGTGTATGTATATATATATATATATATAGTTTCAGATTTTCGACTGGTCATTTCTGGTTGCATAGTTCAACAATTAGTGTCCTTTATTGTTTGCCTGTGGTAATTTCTGAAGCTCTAGCGAAAGTTCCGTCAGGAACCTGGTGAATAAATCGACTCTTCTAAAAGAAGAACAAGAAGCCTTTATTTGTCACATACAATTGTTTATCACTTGAATTTGGTTCTCTGCATTTAACAGGAGACAAGATGTATATCTTGTAGCCTATATATCATATTATACTATAACATAAAAGTTCGAGTTTTACTCCACAGTGGAGCTTTCGGACTTACATTTAATTTGAGAAGCTCAATCGGGGGGGATTGCTTGTACAACGCAGGGGATTTTGGACTTTTCGGCAGTAAACCATTGATGTGGGCGACGGCAGCATAGGTCTAGTCGCGTTATACTGCTTTTCACAAGCTGATATTCTGGAATGGAGAAAAAAGCATCTGGAAATCTTCTACCCCCTGTCAGTGTGTGTGGAGTCCTGTGAAAAAAATGTCTGCACATCTTTTTTCTGTATTCCCTCTCCCCCTGTGTTTGTGTGGGATCCCTCCGGTTCACTCTCTTCCTCCCACAGTCCATAAACACGGAATATGGGTGAATAGACGACTTCAAATTAGCCGTAGGACTGAATGTAAGCGTGAGTTTTTCAGTCTCAATAGGTGGGTTTACACAAATGGTTTTATTAAGATTGCTTGTAAAAACCCCTCTCTGATTGAGATTCCATTCATTCCCAGGAGGGTTGTATAAATCTTTTCGTGATGACATTCGAAAAGAATGGGATTATCGTCTTTTTTTTAAATTGATGAAATATGAACGCAATACCTGAAAAAAACTAAAAGTGACAGAGACAAAACAATCAATTCATTCAATCAATTCACAGTGATGACTGGTTTGGACTGACCCTGGTATCGGATTGGTGAGTAGGACCCCCCCAGCAACACAGTAAAGAAAAGCCCATGCATAGGTTGCATGCACACCCTCATAAGTGCAGAAATAATATCTATCTGCTATAAGATCAAACTGCACATATGTTAAGAAATGTTTTTTTACCAAATCTTGGCACAGACCACAAGTTTAAGGGCATACAAGTTTGGAAAAAAGAACAACAAAGAAACCCAAAGAATCAAAATAATATGAAAGCCCCAGAGGGTGACAGGTAGAGGCGGGTCATCAAGCCTTGTATTTTTTTTTTTCCCTTTTTCCCCATTCGGCGCTGGAAAACTTTGAAGAGCAGGTCATTCTCAAAATAAATCCTACATCAACAAAAGTGGCTCAGAATCTAATGTTTTTTACAATGAATGAAGTAATTAAAGAGGAGGCAGACCTCTGTGAAATTCTCCGACCATCAGTGGATCTGGGTTTTCAGGATGAAGCACGTGATGAGGAGTTTCTGTTCGGTGTTGTTGATGTTAACATTTCTGGTGAGTTAACTACAGGACACGGCCTCACTAATAACTTAACGTTTGCTAACGTCGTAATGATGTAACTTTAATCAGAGACAAACCATTCTGAGTTACCAACAAGGCTTTTCTTGTTCATTCGTGTCTCCAGGAGGCTGTTGGAGTAAAAAATACGGCATTATCAAGCTGTTTCTTCACTAAAAGCATCACAGTGATACAAATAATGAAAACTGCCCTGAACACAATATAGACGTCCACCTTCTGATAAAACTCAACATCTTCTGGTTGCTTTCCGCTCATCAATAAGCCCTTGAGAGCTCTTCCCATTGATAGAAACAACAACAAATTGTCTCTCACAATGGGTAATGATCAAAAGAGTGAGGTCAAGGATACGAGTGGCTGAAATGAGCTTCCTGCATAGGGGCCTGGGCTAAACCTTAGAGATAAGGTGATGACGTCTGACATCAGGAGTGGAACCCCTGTTCCTTGGCATCAAAAGGAATCTGTTAAAGTGGTTTGGGGATCTGATCAGGATGCCTCCGGGACATCTCCTTCTGGAAGTTTTCCAGGCACGTCCAACCGAGTAGACCCAGAATTCTCTGGAGGGACTGTGTGTCTCTTCTGGCCCGGGAACGCCTCAGGATCCTCCAGGATGAGCTGGGGGGTGTTGCTGAGGAGAGGGAAGACTGGAATACCCTTAGTATGCTGCTGCCTCCACGACCTTACCCCGCATAAGCCGAAGAAAATGAAATCATGGATGCATGAATAGATGATGGATAGAGTTTATAATCAACCCACGACACATAACCTACTTGATCGGTATGATTTTTTCTTCTTCTAGATTTACAGGAAGAGCTGGGTATCTTTGAGGAGCTGGGTATCTTTGAGGAGCTGGGTATCTTTGAGGAGCTGGGTATCTTTGAGGAGGAGAAGAAAAGGCTCCCTCTTCATTTGTTCAAAGATTGCCCGCTCACTCTCTCCTTTACAATCCCATTGTCCGGGGTTAAAAGCAAGGAAAACACCGCCGCCTCACCTACACCTCTGTCCTCTACAGCTCACACACACACACACACTTTTATAGGCCGCTGCTCACAGCTTTGATCTGATAAGAGGCTGGTCCTTGTGAGAGAGGGCGCTCTAAATCAAACATCAGAACACAGAAATAAACAAACACACACGTATCAGTTTTCAACCCGCGATTGTGCTCCAACACTTAAATCAGAGTGGAGGAGTTTGAGAGGCGGGTGCGGTCTTTTATGTCCTGAAAAGGCTGCTTACTTTATTCCTCTTTCATGTTCTTCGATCAACTGGTCTGAACTATCAAGGAGACGGATGAAGGCTAAGGAGGGCAGTTAGAGCCACGAACGCTACATGAGTAATATTAAACGCAGAAAATCTCAAATAGGTGATTGATGTGATGCACCTACTGCTCAGGAAATGTTTTAATGGGTGCTTAATTAAGAACAGGAGCTTACATTTTTATTACACACATGTAATGTTATACTTCATATATGGTAGAAAATATCTGTATACATTCACTCTATAATACTTATTATATGTTTATATAATATATATTAAAGTCATAAAAAATATTCTTTGATGATTAAACCCCTGTTGAATAATAGGTTGAATAATATGATTTCATTCAATCATATAAGTTAAGTTGAAACATATTAAAAGCTGACTAGATGACTGAGGGCCTGACTTGGTGTGGAAGAAGAGTAGTATATCACAGCATCATCAGCAAAAAGAGATTTCTTGCTTTTGGCACATTTTGATCCAGGCACTTAATATATGAAAAAAATCAGTTGACCTAGGATTGATCCCTGTGGCACATATTTAGATAAACTGAGGGAACTAGAGGTAAGACCTTCAGCTTGCACACACAAAGACCCGACTAACAGGTAATTTACGAAACCAGCGGACAGCTTGTTCAGTTCTGATACTACTGAGCCTCTGACTCATAATGTCGTGATTTACGGTATCGAAAGCCTTAGACAGATCGATAAAAAGGGCAGTACAATGTCCTAAAAAAAATCAACGAAATAATTTACTAACTTTCATGGCTGCAGTAGTAATATTACGTTTTAATAAATAAGATAAAATATTGTTTGTAGTTAGAAACCCCTTCAGTTGTTCAGACACGGGACTCCAGAACCTTGGACAGCACAGAGGATTAAGAGATGGGCCTGTTATTGTTATGCACTGTCTGGTCACCACCTTAGAACAAAGGAAGTACATATGCAGATTTCAATATCGGTGGAATTCCGCCGGAGTTAGTTTAGTTTAGTTTTGCTTTAACTGTTTAAAGTTATAGAAAAACCAAATAGTAATAAGAGTGATTTACGGTGCTAGAAGCGGCTAATACCAAGTTATATTATTTGTGTATATTCTATCAGGGAGGTTTTCATGTGAATGAACTATAATGTTTAAAACATTAAAGTGTCCTGACTGGCAAAAATGCTAGCAGTTCAAAAAACAAATGTTGTCATGGGTTTGCCAGTTTAGAACGCCAGTAATAATTCAACAAATGTCAACAAATGTCAAATACCTACGATTAATATCATGGTTGGGTGAAACATTAACCAATAACAGACACTGCCTGTTGCTTCCTGATGGAGAAGATCTTTATCCAGGATGAATATTAAGAGTAAAGATGGGCTCACTATTTTGCAAGCAGCAGGTTAATATGGCACTTATTAATCTAATGAGTTAGAGCAGCCTCTTCATGACTTATTTTCTGTAATTAATAAGCTAGTTATAATTAATTTATAACCCCTTTATAAGGGTAGCTTTAGAATAAAATGGCACTAAGTGATGTATCTTAACAGGCTGTATTTACTCAGCAGAAATGATGCATGCAAACACACCCTTTCCGAATGGAAAGAACCTTTTCAAATGAGATTTCATTCCTTTGCAAGGAGGTAATCTAAGTCCTTTAGGAGAGCCTTTCCGATAGCCAGCCGTTGCATTTCTGCAATTTCCCCGTAGTGGGACTAATAAAGGTTTGTCTTATCTTATCTTATCTTATTTAAACGCTGTTTTCGTAAAGTTTTCTGTTTGATTTTTTTCAGCACCGTGACGCGACTTAAATATGGCAACTTCAAAACAAGAAGTTTGGTCACTCATTGCAACTTTGAAAGTGTTTAACATAGTTGGACGGTTAGATGGACGAAAAGTCACTCCCTCGCACGCCCTCTTTGTCGTATTCTTCTTCTGGGTGCTTGTTGGCGGTTGGCACCCAACTCACCGAAGCATTATCGCCACCTTATTTACACATTTGCTTATTATACCATTTTCAAAAAGTACCCAAAGCACCTTGCACAGTTAATGTATGTCTATCGTAGGAAATTAAAAGTGCATTTTATGAAAAGATTCAATTCTGTAAATAATTTCACTCAAAAGCTGACACTTCAAACTTTCACATGGTCCACAAGTCTGTAGTTTGAATCACATAAATAAACTGAACAACGAATGCATCAGTGAGCTGACTTCTGAGGATCAGGTACAGAATATTGTTTTTTTAAATGTGTTTTGGAGAACATGACAGACCATCAGCATCACTTTAAAATCATCTTTGTAATAAAAAAAAAACTAAATGAATGAATGAATGAATGAATATGATTTTTGGTGAAGTCGTTTGTATTGTATACCAGATTCGCTCCAGGCAAGATGACGATCCTTTAGTCTCGATTTAAAAACCTTATTTCCGAGGAAATGACAAAAACTAAGATTCATGTCATAATCTACATGTTATATTATATTATAGTCAACATTTGTGTACAGTTTGTTGCTGAGGAGAGAGAAGTCTGGATTGGATTTCTAAGCGTGCTGCCATCACGACCTTATCCAAAAAGAAAGGGGAGAAAAGTATATGGATGGATGGATGGATGGATGATGGATGGATGGATTGATGGATGGGCGATTAGATGGATGGATGGATACATGAATGGATGGATGGCTGGATGGGTGGATGAATAGACGGATGGATGGATGGATGGATGGATGGGTGGATGAATAGATGGATGGATGGATGAATGGATAGATGGGTGGATGGATGTATAGATAGATGAATGGATGGATGGATAGATGGGTGGATGGGTGGATGAATAGATGAATGGATGAATGGATGAATAGATGAATGGATGGATGGATGGATGGATGGGTGGATGAATGGATGGATGGATGGATTGATGGATGGGCGAGTGGATGGATGGATGGATGGATGGATGATACATGAATGGATGGATGGGTGGGTGGATGAATAGACAAATGGATGGATTGGATGGATGAATAGATGAATGGATTGAAGGATGGATGGGTGGATGAATAGATGAATAGATGAATGAATGGATGGATGGATGGGTGGATGTATAGATAGATGAATGGATGGATGGATAGATGGATGGATGGGTGGATGAATAGATGGATGGGTGGATGGATGGATGTATAGATGGATGGGTGGACGAATAGATGGATGGGTGGATGGATGGATGGATAGATGGATGGATGGTTGGATGAATAGATGAATGGATGGATGGATGGAATCTAATGTTTGCAGGACATACTTCAGACAAGTCGACCAACCTTCAGTGTCATTTAAAACAACACGTTTCCATAGAAACCAAATAAAATAAATCAGTCTCAAAGTCCAAATATCAAAAAGCAGAGCTAATGAGGTTACTATGTGTTTGAGAGTTTGGTGAAGCTGCATGAATAGTTTACCAGATATTCTCCAGACAAGATGGCCATCCTTCAGACCCAACTTACCCAAATCACAGCTCCTTGAAATCAACCATCATAATATTTTTTGCATAAAACTAGTTAATACAGAATGTGCGTAAAGTTTGGTGAAGGTAGTCTAGTATAATTACAAATATCAATTTGACAAAGTGTTATTAAAAACAGACCATATATATTTGTAATTGATATATAACAGGACAAAGATAAACAGAAGACAATTACGTTTCTCTCTCTCGCTCTGTGTGTGCGTGTGTGCTTGTGTTTGTGTGTGTGTGTGTGTGTGTGTGCGTGTGTGTGTGTGTGTGTGTGCGTGAACCCCCAACTACTTTGTAAAGCCCCTCCAGCCGGTCCTCTGGAGGAGCAGAAAAGGAGCAGTGATCAATACACATGATAGGGAGCTAATCGCTCTCTGTCAAAACAGGCCCTGCCAGCTACTAATGGCACACTCTCACTGGGGAATATAAGTGTGTGTGTATGTGCGAGTGTATGTGCGAGTGTGTGAGTCCATGTGTGTGTATATATGTGTGTGTATGTGTTTGCGTGTGTGTGCGAGTGTGAGTCTATATGTGTGTATATATGTGTGTGTATGTGTGTGCGTGTATGTGTGTGCGTCTATGTGTGTCTAGTCATGGGTCTTAATGGCAGGCTGCGACTCTTTAGGGAGTGTTGGTCAGGGTTTGACTCCGGGGACAAGGGGCTATTGACCACAATGTCTGTGACACTGACCTCTCTACTGTCAGCGCATTCATCATCCAGCTGTCACAAGGCAACGTGCTCAAACACATGCACACACCCACACAACCACACACACACACACAGACATGCACACTCCCACACACAAACACATGGACACATGTTTCAGATTCACCAATTGCAGCCCAACCCATTTCCCATACTGAAGTCCGCCCGTGCGCCTTCATCATCAAATACAAGTGCAGCTGATATTTCTACAATTCTCTCTTCAAAATAAAAACTTTTGTTTGAGATTAGTGGAATAGACAAAGACAGAAATTCAAAAAACAAAACTCAATTGAAATGAGTTCCTTACTGCGAGAAAGAAAAGAGCATATGAGACTCCCTGACCGTGATTCAGACCTGTAGCACAATAGTGTAACGCACACACTATTGTGCTACAGTACTAATCAACACAGCGCTGATTAGACACTATTATGTAGAACACTATTATCTAGAATATCTGCACTGGGCCATATTATAAAACTACTCTTCACCTGAAATCCCTTCAGAAGAAAGAAACGTATCTTGCAAGATGATCAACTTTTGCCCAGAACTTATTATCTTGTGTGCACAGCAGATAAATTCAGCATTGCAAGGGGCAGGAATGACCTTTGGAAACTACCAGTGTAAGATCCATGCCTGTTTTTTCCTGCTGATAACAATCCCATACCTTACGAGCAAAAGCTGTTAGAATACGATTCCCTAACCTATCTTTTTCTTTCCTAGCATAAGCATATGTGTATGTTTGCTGTAGCTAAGTACTATATTTTAAGTACTCCGCGGCAGTGAAGCAGGACCGCAGCAGAACCAAGATTGGTTGGCATTGTGTATGTGTTCTGACTTGATGAAAATGAACGTACGTTCTTAAATCAGATGTATGACCTTTCAAGTGTAAATGAAACTTTGTATGCCCCGGTCAGTCCATCATATAGACTATGGCAGCTTTTTCCATGGAGACACGCTTATGGATTAAAAGTAAATTATCCTGTGCGCACAAGATAATTCTAATGTGCCTACAAGATATTAAACAAATTCTCATGGGACTTAAGGGGCTCAGTATAAAAAACATTTATGTTCTGAATATTATTTCAGTGTATATGTGACCTCATACAAACCACTGACCTATAATGAATTGCATTACTAATTACTATTTTTTAAATTGACATTTATTTTGTTTGTTTTGGTTACTGTAATATAAATTTTTGAAGTGATTTCATAAATAAACCCCTCGTTGATCGCCCCCATCATTTAATAGTGGAATCAGTTGACACAGATGTGCATCATACAGGCATAATAATCATTTTATAAACTTTTAAGAGGAGTAGTCACATGATTACTTGATCTTCCATCGTGGTTAGTATCAAAATCTGAATTGCGAAAGGTGCAAAATGGAAACAAAAGGTGATATTAGCGCTCCTTTGAGTTAGGTTAGAGGTTTGGATGCAGGTATAGTTATGAATGTAGTGTTTTGAAAATGTAGGTTTAACCATTCGAAACAAACGGGCAATATAACTTAAAATATTTTTTTTCAAAATTGATTATATAGTGAAAAAATAGGCCAGCTAACAGACTCTGAAAGATCAGGATAATTTTATTAAAGTTATATATTTAACAAAGTTCGCCAGGTCTGTATTAATCCTTTCATGCACAAATGAGTAAAAAAAAACATTAAAATATTTTCTCCATGTATAATTTTTTTTTTTTTAATAAAGTCGTGATAGCAGTTCGCTTAACGTAATACGACCCTTTCATAAATTAAATATGACAATCTCAATGATAATTTTTCTTTTCCAAAAAGTATGTTTATTATACTTTAACATGACTCCTCAGGCTCTCAGCTCTGTTTACCCAGCCCACCTGTGACCCCGGGTCGGAAAAGATCACAGGTAATGTAAACAGGCGACTGACATTGCAATTCAGAAACGTTTGATTGGGAAAGGGGGAAAGTGTCCCATGTAAACACACCTATTGAGACCCAACGAAGTAACTGGGTTTAACTGAAGCTGACCAATTTTAAGGCACAATCAGAGTTTCAACGTTCCTTATCCACCTTTGACCTTTCTGATTGAAGAGAACCTCACTCTTTACAGAATAATTCAAACAAACTCTTCTGCTTCTACCTTACATTGTCCTCTCCCTGCACCTGATAGGACATTCTGCTAAACGTAGACCTGGTGTCCTCACATCTGGACAGGTTTGGCTGCCACCTACTGGTATCGAAAGCATAATGCACTGATTTGTTTGTAGTCAATACGGCAGCAAAAAGTCAAGAAGTGTTACAGTGGCAGCCGAGACAAAAGTGTAAAACTGGAGAAACTCAATTAACAGCGAAATGTGATGATTTGTATTTCGTCAGTGCTCATAGCATTTTATGGCATCAACATTTGACACTTATTAGCAGAACTAATGAGCAAACCTGACATTAATTACAAATTACTCATGTGAGGGTATCGAGATGATGCTAATAAAACAAAACGGATCACAACTGTTTTTGCATCATTTTCACACGAGAGGTTAGAAGTGGAAGATTTTGAATCGCTAATTAAAAAAGAAGACGGGAAAAAATGTGTTTCTCTAAACTCTGTTGTCAGACCTGTCTCACTGTTTGTTCTTGGAGTCTCCAGAAAGAAAAACAGTTTTTATAAAGTTTTTGATCCTCCTCTCAAAAGATTAATCATTTCATAGTTTAAGTTTAAGTACATTCATTTATTTAGTTTTCTTTAAATGATCTTATATTGATAATGTATTTATTATAGTTATATAGTTTTAATTATATAAAGAGTTTGGTCTAGACCTGCTCTTTCTGGAAAGGGTTAGGCCTTGAGACAACTGTTGTTGTGAATTGGCGCTATATAAATAAAGATTGATTGATTGATTGATTCAAATTGTGCAGAATCGGCATAAATCTCTTGATTATGAAAACAATTACATTTAATAAGTTAAAAAAAATATGAATAAGGTTTAAATATGTCTCACTGTAGAACAAGCGGCATTCAAATAGTAACATTTTACAAGTTAGGTTTTTATCATTTTCAGGAAATGGCATTGTTTTGAATGGGAAATAGATTTAGAGCACATAAGATTTATTGGGAATATTACAGTAATTTTATTTTCACTTCCTTCATTCATGTTTTAAAGACAAATATGCATCACATTATGTTTAATTAGTTTGTTCATGTTAAAAGTATGTTATCCAAATGCATGGAAATCTTACATATTATTAAAATACATAAATCTTAAATCCTAAATATTAGTCTTAAAAATTTTTTTTCTAAGATAAGATGCTCCCTGATGACTTTCTTGTGTTCTGCAGTAGAACAGACCCAATGCCCCCATATGAGGACATTCTTTTATAACATTGTTTTGTTTCTATCTAAAAGTACTTTCTGTGCAAAGACAACATTTAAGTTTTATACTTATAGGGCCCAAATCGACCCAAATAGCAAGAACTTAAAAAACGCACGCAAATTAAACGTCCAGCGGTGTGAGTGTTACTCCTGCACAGAAACGGGTGGTGGTTGTCGGGTCTGATGATTGAACGGCTGAGGTAAATGTGACTTATGAATATGTAGCGGGTTAAAGCACAGCAATGTGTGTGTACATAGATGATTTAGAATGAATATAGAAAGGGGAGAGAGAGAGAGAGAGGGAGAGAGAGAGAGAGAGAGCGTGTGTGTGTGTGTGTGTGTGTGTGTGTGTGTGTGTGTGTGTGTGTGTGTGTGTGTGTGTTTGTGTGTGTGTGTGTGTGTGTGTGTGTGTGTGTGTGTTTGTGTGTGTGTGTGTGTGTGTGTGTGTGTGTGTGTGTGTGTGTGTGTGTGTGTGTGTGTGTGTGTGTGTGTGTGTGTTGTTGTGTGTGTGTGTGTGTGTGAGTGATACTCCCATGTCTCTATATGAATGAATGGACGTGGTGGATGGCAGTCAGCTGCAGCAGTGTGATACGAGTCGAGCTGCACAGATATGACCGCTGACATTTTGGGCTTCGCTACCCACCCACGGACCCCTGGGAATGTGATGGCTGTGGCAGCGGCAGTGGCCACATAACCCCCCCCCCCGCCCCACCAAGCCCTCCACTTCCTTGCGCCGGCTGTCAATCACAGTACTGAGCTTTCCAGAGGCTCTGTCTGCCCCAGCATTGCCCCGGCTGGACAGATTATTCCACGCAGCAGAAAACGCAACACATGACCCGCTTCATCCGCACCACAGCACCCAGACTCCGATTCACTGCTGATCCCTATCTGGACATCAACCCCCATCCTCTTCATCACTAGCAACCAGGCTGACCAAAGGGAGAAAAAACAAAGGGGAGGGTGCGTGTGTGTTTTACCTCAGTGAAGCTAACAAAAAAAATGTATGTGTAAAAAAACGGTGAGCTCTCCAGTAGCAGAGAGGAAGGGGGAGAGAGCGAGAGACACTGCTTAGATTTGAAATAAGCAAAAGATAAGAGGGAGATACACTCTGGCCCCTCCTCTTGCCTTTTTTTCAGGACACTTCTTGGCCTCCTCTTTCTCCTCCACCTCCCACACCCTCCATCCCTCTCCCCATGCACCCTCTGGTTGTGTTGCTCACTCCACTGTGTCAGCCTTCAGAAGTGCTCAGTTTGAGTGGCAGGCCGTCACAGATCAGTTCCCTGCTAAAGCGGCCCGGCAGGCCGGGGTGACGGGCCAGGAAGGGATCTAAGTGGGGTTTATCAGCGCTTCTTAACGCCTCTCCGGCTCCCTGACACAAAAGAGAGGGGGTATTAAACATCTAAAGCAAACCAAAAAGCGTGAAAGCTCCTTATAGGGCCGCGGGATTGTGGATGTGACTGGAGTCTTTAAAAAAAAAAAAAGAAGAAAAATAAGGATAAAAAAAATGCACACAAATTCTTCAGCGGTGAAGCAATGAGGGAAATTCTTAATGTATTATCTGTGATGTGTGGATAGAAGAATGGAGAGGCAGCGGAGAGAGAAACAGGAAGAGAGGCTGAACACCTCAAATATGAAACTCCAAGATAGTGTACTTTGTGTTATACATATGATTCCCCCCTCTCTTATTATTATTATTATGACAACATTTTTATGTTATAAAAAACAGATTTCTATTTTAACAATTGACAATTGTAATATTTTGTGATTCCATACAATGGGGATTTATAATTAACAGGATGTTTTGTGTTGTGTTTAAACCGGTGACAGCTAGATGGCAGTGTGTCATAAACCCCAACACTTACACCACACCCATAAGGCCATCCTCTTAAAGGGCCGGGCCCGGCTGGCAAACCTGGACACAACTAGCTGCCTTCACTGTAGTTTATGTCAAGAATTAAAACCCCTGCAGAATTTGCTGTACTTCATAAATAAAATCACGTGAATGAATCGAGATCGCAATCTTGTTACGACTAATCACCCAGCCTTAATATACCCTTTTTTGTTGAGAGTTGTACACATTTTGTATCACAGTGTAATATACATATATATATATTTATACATATCTTTGTTTAATTTATATATTTTTTCCTTATTTACAGTTTCCATTCTGATTCAAAAAGTATTTCCTTGTTTCCTCGCTATGCATCTATGTGCCTACATTCTAGTAACTTTTCAATCTAGGCATGCAACAAAATATTGAAAAGTGTTCGAATGCCAGGTTTGGATTGGAGAAAAAAAAGGGGATTTAATAAAAGTAAATGTACAAAATGAACTTTCGGACATGGAAAAATCTAACAACGGAGTAATCTAGCTTAATTACGATGGTGATAATATCAGCTTTACATTATTACATTCTGTCAATAGAATACTTAGAATACAATAATAAATATAATATACCTATATGTATGGGTAAACCAAGGTACTTTAATCTCCCCATGGGAAAATTTTGTCAGTGAAATTCATACACAACATACTTTACACAGGGTAACAGGGGAACATTATATGTTGTCAATTTGACACAATATTAGGAAGTCTCAATTCATATCCCCGAAAAGTTGGGGATATTATGGGATCATAATTGCCATGACCACCATTGGTCATTTTAAAAATTTTATACCCCCATGGCAATTAGTGCGAGGAAGAACTGGATTGATTTCGGGAAAGGTCAGTTGCATCTCATTTTTATCATATTTTAGTCTAATAGTTCGTTTTTATTTATTTTTACTAGCGGGACCTTTTGAAAAGACACATATTTTTTTTGGGTCATAACTTCTTAACCGTTGGTCCGATTTAGAACAAATTTACCTAATATAAACCGTCTCAAAGAGATCTCCCTTATTATTATTTAAATTTCAATCACTAGTGGGCATTTTTATACAAAAAAACCGTTACTTACCAACCATATGTCTGATTATGTCCAAATGGGCTTATATGAATCTACACAACGACATCCATCTTGTATTTATATTATTTTACTATAGTTCCTATTTTACTCATTAGGGAGTTTTTTTTGTGGAAAACACAAAACCTCCTAACCATAACTCCAGTTGCGTCTAAATTTGGCTCGTATGAATTCACTGATTCATTATCTGTTACGGCTGATCCTGTTCAGGGCTATTGGGACTGGAACATAACCCAGCTGGCTACTGTGTTTATTTGTCACCTTTTATTTCTCCCAGGTTGCACTGAAACTTGCATTTTTCTTTTTAGATCTGACATTAATACAATAAAATGCTGATCAGATTTCACCGTAAACTTAAGTAAGGTTTTACAGTGCAAAGTAAAGTTTAAGTAAAGTTTTACAGTTTAAAGTAGAGACAACGAGGCCTCAAGGTACGACTCACAGTGGTGTTTGTGTGTGCTAGTGCATGTGTGTGTCTGTGTGTCTGTGTGTCTGCATGTGTGCGCGCGTGTGTGTTTGTTTTCGTATGTGTGTTTGTATCTGTGTGTATGTATGTGTCTGTGTGTATGTATGTGTGTTTGTGTCTGTGTTTATTTGGGTTTGTTTGTGTCTGTGTGTACGTGTGTGTGTATGTCTGTGTGCGTGTTTGCGTGTGTTGTGTGTGTGTGTATGTGTATGAATGAACGTGCGTGTCTGTCTGTGCGTGTATGCATTAGTGTGTGTGTGTTGCACAAGGAGAAACCAGTGTGTGTGTGTGAGTGTGTGTGTGCGTGTGTATGTTGCACAAGCAGGAACCAGTGTGTGTCTGTGTGTGTGTGTGTTGCACAAGCAGGAACCAGTGTGTGTGTGTGTGTGTGTGTGTGTGTGTGTGTGTGTGTGTGTGTGTGTATGTGCATGTCAGAAGCTGGCAGGGGGCCAGTACGTGAGACATTTTGTAAAAGGTCAGAGTGGAGTTGAGTCAGAGACACGTTTGTGTGTTTGAGGATGAAACTGCAGGTGGTACGCTGTTAGGACAGTTAGGCTGAGGGTCGATGGGGGGAAGTCGGAGCCTGAAGTAAACACGAACAGTCAGATACAAGAGGAACACCGTCACACTTCAGCCAGTACGTGTTAATGCCTCCGCCGTCTGAGTGGATTTATGCCTGTGTGTCTCTCTTTGTGGCAGAATGTATGCGATCTGGCTGTCAGCTGCGTGAAGGCGTGTGTGTGTGTATATTGTTTCCTGTCTGACAACCCTCATGTCTGTGTGAAGCTGTTTTTTCTTTTTTTTACACAGCCTTGATAATTATGCCATTAGCAGTGTGAGTAATTCCAGCAGCTGACTGTTGCTTTGCTGGCAGTGAGTGTAGAGATGAGAGATGAGGGAGAACCTCCTATAGACAACTTTACCGTAGGCAGTCAGTGTTTGAGGAGCTGCAGCATCTGATTTATAGCTGGATTCTTTCTGCCTTTGTCACGAAGCAAAATCGAAGAAACGTTCTACCTCATATTTATGTTTCTTTATGTTGATCTTAATGATGATTCACATCATTTTTCAGGCTCATTTTTGGTCATTTACAACGTTATACATTGTTGGCCTGGCTCACAAATTCAGGATAGATTTGTAAAATGCTGAGTTTCACTTTCACTTCTTATAAATCACATTACAGATAAGAGGTAGAGTATACTGAATGGTGATTGGATGACCTAAGAATGATCCCACCAGCTCCTGCTGACGGTACTGCCAACCAAACTCAAGAAGGGAAGGTAACTGATCGTTCTTTGGGGTGAAACTATGGATCATCCTCCAAAAAAACTCTATAATAAAATCTCTATAATTGTTTATAATCTAATTTTCTTTGTGCACTGTTTTCTTGTCGCTAGAGATTCTCATCCATCCGGGTCACGGTAATCCTTGTGGGTTGAATCCAAAGCGAGTGGACTTCTGAAGAGGCCTCTTGGATGAGAGGTGAAATGTCTTCGGGCCAAAACAGAAGCGTAGATGTTTTGGACTCAACCCACGAGGATCGCTAACAACTTACTTACTTATTACTCAGAACTGAATCATTTTAGTCATGGCAGCACATCACTCCTGTTTAAGAATCGCTACACTGGTTCCATGTTTGATTTAGGATTGATCTCAAGATTTTATTGATTACTTTTAAGGCTCTTAACGATCTGGACTGATCGGACTCAGGACTTTTAATCGCTTACGAACCTTCGTGCAGTTTGAGATCCTCAGGCCGAGGTCTTCTACATGTTCCAGAGTCTAAGTTTAACACTAAAGGGGACAGAGCCTTCGCCGTCAAAACCCCAAGGCTCTGGAACGACCTGCCTGAGGAAATAATTCTGTCGGATTTTACCTTTTACCTTTGACTTTTTGTTTAATTTATTTTTATTGTTTATTTTAATTCTATTTCCTATAATTACATAGAATTATGCCATTTGAAACACAGTCATAGTTTCAAAAATAAAAAATGTTTCGTTCATTTATTATCCGTAACCGCTGAAATATAAGTCGGATAATCCAAATTCTCTATACAGTATTTTTTTTTTGTAAGGGTAAATTGTTAAATGTTGTCAACTGGAGACACCAATGCAGCGTTCACTGTGAGCAGGACATTTGGATATTAAATGTCAGAAAAAGATGAACAGAACTTTGAGGTTGAGGCCCAGCAGTGATAGGTTCATGACTGGGGATGGTTTGAGAATGCATCGATGTTTATTATGTGAGCAGCTGAGTGGCTGTTGTCGGTGGTAAGACGAGAAAGTATATATATATTTTTTTTTTTTTTTTTTTTTTTTATTCTGGGAACCCAGAAAAAAAGAGCTGACTCACAATGTGTCCTCGATTTTTAATCGAGTGTCTAGAAACACCAGCTTGTACAACTTTGACACAGTACAGCTCAGTACTGAACCCTGAGATCTGTGCATCAAGATCTGTGTATTGTCGCCTGGGACGTTACAATGTTAATGATGGTGTCGATGAAATGCCATCTCCATCTTTGTCTGGATCCACCTCAAAATTTTAATGATGCCCTGAACTCTTCCTCCCTCCAAATCTAATAAAAAATACGTAAATTCTGAATCTGAATCTGAATCTGAAATTTGCTGTGTAAGGTTGCTGAAACATAAAAAAAGAAACTGCACATGGGTGAAAACAGCGCCTATGACTCATCACAGGGAGAGAGTGAAAGAATTTAAAAGCTCTAATCTGATCTAATCTAATCTAATCTAATCAAACAATAACTATGTTCACCATGGAGAAATATGAATATATTATGAAGGTGCAGATTCTGTTGAGATCATGTCACATGGTCAGACAGAATGCATGTATAGCATTATTTATTACTTCATGTCGTTAGATATCAAATGACCTTGGAAATAAAGTTTCCTCCAAGTTGAACCTCGTCGTGAATTTATCAATATTGTGTTGTAATCGCAGCTTCTCTGTTACTTGTTGTTGTTACACGTGCGTCTTTATCTCTATCCTCCTCATGTACGTTTTCAGTCAGGTGGCCTGAAAGGATTCTTTCACAAAAAGAGATGAACAGAATCTAATATACGGTTAATAGCAAACACTATTGACAGAATTAGGCCTTCACTGTGGTCCCTGACACCAAAGGTATATCCTGAAAGGCCCCGATTCCCCTGCGTTGCACAAGCAATTCCCCTGATGATTCCCCTGAACTCCTCATAACAAATATGAAGTTTTGTCAGAAATGGGTTTTTTGTTGAGAAAAAAAAAATGTTTCTCCTGGTGAGTAATATAAGAGCTATTAGACTAAAATATGATATTAAACCCCCTAGTTTTTCCTTTTTTTCTATTCATCTTTTTCTCACCCTCTCCCACGTCTTTTAGGATTCATCTAATTATTGATTTTTCAAATTTTCTTACACTTATTAACTTACTGTTAGTGGTAAATTTTGTATTATTAGGCAATGTTCTTTAGATGAATTCATGAATCTAGATTAAATAAGGTTAATTCATTAATCTGAGGGTTGAATATACTGGGGTCCAAGATCCAAGGGTGTAACAATTTTAATTTCTCTCAATTATAATTTCTAATCTTTGCTGCAAATGTAACATAGATTCATATGAAATCAATAAAAACTGTTTAAAAAAAGTAAAAATAGGATATTTACAACAAAGATCTCTTTGAATCGATACATAAACACATCATTTGGACTGAATCGGACCAACAGTCGCAAACTTATGGCCCAAAAACGTTATGAGATAAAGCTCCCCTTAGTGTCTGAAATATATAATCAACCTTTCCCAAAATCCAGTTCTTCTTCACATTAAGGTCTATGGGTGTGTAAAGTTTGAAAATGATCCATGAAGTAGTTTTGGATTTATTGCGTAAACATGAAGAACCTGCGGAAGCAGACGTGGCGACAACGATTCCATGATATCCTCCATTTTTCTGGGATATGTTAAAACAAACCAAAATTTGATCATTACAGCCTGATATTACAGTGTGACCTGAGTTCGGTGAGCGGTAAATGGGAAATGGACTGGACTCATATAGACCTTTTCTAGTCTGCTCGACCACTCAAAGTTCTTCAGGACGTGAGTCAGCATTCACCCATTCACATAAACATCCTTACAGTGATGACAGAAGCTGCAATCAAAGGCGCCACATGTTCATCAGGAGTGACAACCGTTTAAACACCAGTGGAACATGGATGTTGGAGAAACTTTGTGTTCAGTAAGTTGCTCAAGGACACTTCAACGTGTAGACCTCATTGGTCAGGAACTGAACCGCTATCTTCTATCCAGTGCATTATTTATCTATCCACACATTTCCGGGCTGGGGTGAGGGCTGGAGCCTATCTCAGCTGAAATTGGACGAGATGCGATGTGGAGCCAAGATAAGTCACCACTTCTTGACTGGGCCGAAACATTGAAACAAATCCCAGTCATATTCACTCCTACCGCTAATTTAGAGTCACCAATTCACCTATACTGCATGTTTTGGGCGTGTGAGAGGAAGGTGGAGAACCTCGGTGAGATCCCACGCCAACATCGGGGGAACATTCAGACTCTGCCTCAAGTGGAACCAAGAACCTCGTTTCCGTGAGGCAACGAAGATGAACGCTAACGACACCAACATGCTGCTTGTGCAATATCTACTGGCAGTTAATGTCACACATTAAGCCTTTAAAGTTACTTATATCGCATGTATTTTGCCAAAAGTCTTCATCATCACACTTCACGTTTTATTAAAAAATGCTTTCAAAGTAAGTCGTTTTTCCTGCATAACAGCAATTACATTTTTTAAGTTTTATTACCCGATATGTGGTAGCAGAAATATATTGCCGAGTGTCTTTCACTGTTGGGTATTTAAATCAGCGCAATACTTTAAATCAGATTATTCCCGCACCTCTTGGCTGGGTAAAGCTCGAGCCCTCTCATCACGGCCATGAACAGCATAACCATTTACAGGAAATTAATCAATTAAGTGATTAATTGAATGAATTAAAATTTTTCGACAGTTCTGGAGGGACAAAAAGGGAGGATTCACAGTCAGTGAAGACGCCGTGTGATGTTCTCACGGATGTTTGTAGAAGATCTTATTAATCTGTGTGATGTTGACGTCAGGTTATAACAACCAAAACACGGCCAAAAACGATTTATGACCTAAATCTTCAGTTATCTGTTCAAATTATTGAAATATGATTGTTTCCATGGAGAAAGCTGAAAGAAACCCTTAAAATCCAAACTTATCGTCACATTTTTACCCCAGCGGTCAGTCTAAGAAGCATCACACTAACATTAAACTCGCCGCTCACTAAAACTTGCGTGCTGCAGCAATTAGTCAGCTCTATAATGGAGCCCACCTGATATTTATGCAAAGTGCAGGGAGTGATACGGAGTGAGAAGCGGCCACGGGGTTGGATGGCGGCCTGGTCAGAGGTGGGCGGATTGGCTATAGATCAGGCTTTGGCAGCTGGCCAGATTCCTGTAGCTAACACACTGTAATTGTGTTTGGCAACGCATAACCCCTAATAAATACATCCTTCATGTATCAACCTTCAACAGTTGACTGTTTTCAGGCTGAGAAATCCACACAAAGCAATCTCTGTTCGTCTGATTATTTGGGGGATTAAGACTTTATTGTCGTAAATAAAAGAAATTTAAAAAAATTTTTTTTCCTATAAGTCAATTCTAAATGTGATTGGGTCTCGTAAAACAACATGCTAGGTAACCGACAAACAACGTGAGGCCTCAGCATCTGCTAATGAGACGCAAAGTCTAAGTGTGCAATTGTTCAGAATCCCCAAACATAATTTGAGCAATCCATTAAATTTAGGAGTCATTACGGAAATGTGGCACATTTTCGGAGAGCAAATTCATTTTCACCTAAAGTTTCGTGGTAGAAAAGTAATTAAAGTTACAGTGTAATGAAATCATGAAGCATTCATGGAGTCACTGGAGATTGCCCATAAATTACTTCAATTAATCACACGCTCACACGCGCTCAGATGATAACTCTGAATCAGAAAGTTTCCTCTTCAGTCTCTTTTCCGTTCTGTCGCCTTTTTTTTTTCTCTGTCGTGAGCCTTATGGCGCATCCACGTGTCTTTGTGTGTTGCTGTGTGCGTTTCTTTGTGCCGCTGAGGGGAGAGTGTGTTGGGGAAGGCCAGAGGTCTGGTGCACACTGGAGAATAGAGAGGGCCAAAGCTGCAATTCCGACCCTTCCTCCTGCCTCTCCTCCTTCATCCTTTGCTGTCATGGGATGTCTCCATGGTTGATGGATTCTATGGCAAAAGAAGCTCAGTGATTCGTCTGCTCTGAGAAATAGTTGGGGGCGACTCGATGAAATTGGCAAAGGAAGTGGGCAAAAAGAGAAAACGTGACGCTATTTCTTTTCTCCTTTTCTTCTTCCTAATCAAAGGGAAAACCTGATTAAAGCACCAAAGTCAGCCAATTACACACTCATGCTGTGTTAAATCAGAACCAGTGCATTCAGAGTATGAATTCCCCTTGACATGCAAAATGCGCCACATTGTCACCTATAACTAGCTGAACGCTGTGATGTACTGTGCTCAGAAATCCATTTCCTGCTGTGTTACACAGAGAGGATGAGGCAGCCCGAAAAATCTGTAGCGGAGCGCCAGGATGATCAGTATGACCCGATCCGTAAACATGACGGGTCTGTTTAATGGTGTTTAACACTCACCCAGCACGAGGTCAGAAGTCTCTTACTCTAAAATGTGGCTCAGTGAGGGCGCCCCCTGCTGTCTTCCCACAGCAGACCCAACAGACTTTCGAACCTGTCACCATAGGAATATATTGGTGGTCAAGATGCAAAGACTGAATTTTCATCCCAACAAAATTCTACTTTTTTTTTTAATGATTATTATTTATTTATCCAAATGGTTCATCTAATAACAACAACTTGCTTGTGTGACAAAAAATACATGACCCCTTAGAGACAAATTAAAAAAACTACCAAAATGCATCGTCACCTTGCAAACCCTGTTCAATCACATGATCACTTAAAGAGACCTTTTTCTGAAGCAGGAAGTTGGTTTGTTGGTCCCACCAGCTCCAAACTATGCCAAAATCAAAGGAAATTCCAGAAGTTTAAGAAAAATAAAGTGATTCAATTCAGAAAATAAGTCTGAAGTAAAGTGAAAGTTAAGTAAAGTTATCTACTATTGGCGAAAACTTGGGACAAGAGGAAACGTCCAAGTGGAAAGAGAGTCTGAGGTAGATGCAGAACTCACTGGAGGGATTAAATATCTCACCGACTTGACAACGCCTGGCTTGACAACGCCTGCTGCCAACGCAGCCTGACACCGGATAAGCCGAAGAAAATGGACTGATGGCTGCATGGAGGGATGGAGAACCTTCCCAAAAGGGATCAATCTTTAAAATTCATCCAAGATCACAGTAAACGCTCATTCAGGGAATAGCCAAACAAAATGTCCAAGGAACTGCAGGCTTCTCTCACCTCAACAAAGGTCAGAGTTCATGGCTCCACTATTCCAAAAGTATTGGTCAAAAATGACGTCATGGTTAAGTTGTATAACGAAAACCGCTGCTTCCAGAGGAACATTAAGGTTTGTCTGCATTTTTAATTTTGACACAATACACGTTCATCATACGCAATGCTTTTTGAGAAATATTCTGCCATCTGAGTGAGTGGAAAGTTGAGCAGTTTGGAAGACAGGGTTCCCGTTACATCTGTCAATATTCCAAGAATAAAGCATTGCATCAAAGTTCCAATATGGAGATGGCAGGGTGATCTGGTGGGGATTCTTCACTGCTTTAAGTACTGGATGAGTTTCCTACGTAAGGGAAATGTGAATTTGATACTCTACTAGAATTTTTTAGAAAAAGAATGTCAAGTCAACAGTTTGTGAAGTGAAGCTCAAAACTAACTGAGTCCTGCACCAAGACAATGATCTCAAGCAGGAGAACAAGTACACCTCTAAATGGATCAATAGGAATAAAATTAATGTCATGGAGAGGTCTAGACGATGTCTGTACCTGAACCCCATTTAGATGCAATTGTGGTCCTGGAAAGATTAGTTCACCTTCACCAACTCTCCAATCTGGCTGCACCAAAGCAGTTCTGTAATGAAGAGTTGGTCAGAATCCAAAGACAGACACGTCACAGGCTGATCCGCAGTCGTTAGTTAAAATGCACAAATAAGTTATTAATTAGTTATAAAGGGTTTGGTTGCTGAAAGTGGAACAACTAATTTGTAAGCTTGAGTGGTTGAATACTTTTTCATGCCGGTGGTTCAGGTGTTGGATAATCTATTGGTTTATTAAATAAAACTATCATTAAGCATTTTGTTTTTAATTCAGGTTAGCTTTGTTTTATGATGAATTTAGTTAGAAGATCCCACACAGTTCAGTGACGCACACAAAAATAAAAGAAATCATGAAAGGGTCTAAGATTTTTGCACAGCACTCTTTTTTCAGAGAGGATGTAAGACCAGAAAAGCATATTCAGCTGTAATCACCCGTATGACCAACACAATATTGGTGCGTCCCCTCTGGCCATCTGTCTTGTGTGGGTTTTCAGCGAGAGGTGGGCTGAAATCAAATCGCACACAGTTTATCTAACCTCATCCTGGGCTTTTCATTTCCAAGCCTTATAAACTCACATCGGACTGTCTGCCTCGGAGAGTTAGAACTAACTAACTAAAGTGAAATCTTCTCTGCAGCAATTGTGTGAAAGCCATGTCCTATGTGTGTGTGTGTGTGTGTTTGCTGATTCTATCTCGCTTCACATTCATTCTCTGTCCCGGAGGTGAATCAGGGCTGAGACTGCTGGGTAAATTGTCCCAAATTGAGTTCCTTCTTGCCGGTAGATACAGGCCACATCCCGACCGTTTAGAGAGAGAGAGGGAGAGAGAGATAGAAAGAGAGAGAGAGAAATCACAGTACACGTCCCTTGCTTGAAAATACTCTCTTATTTCTCTGTTTGCATTTCTTTTCTACTCCCCCTCCCCGTCTCCCCCTATCTCTCTCTTCTATACTGATTTCCCTGCTGCCTCTCTTTCTTCTCCCGCTACATTATTCTTCTGCTTCTCCCCCCCCTTTATATCACTCCCTGTGTGTCCTCCCTTGTCTTTGTCTGCTGAGATAGGTATACATCAGTCTTCCCTTGCTCAGCTTGGCTTTTTCCCTCCTTGGATGATTCTGGGCCCTCCTGCTTACCTTTCTCTATCGTCCCTCGATCCCTCTCACTATTCTCCATCTACCCTACTGACAGTAGTCCTCTTTAGTCTCCCTGTCCTTTTCTCACCCTGGTTCCTCTCTCTCCCTCTCATCCCGCACTCCACAGCTGGCTGTGCCCGGTGACATATCGTACCCATCAGTGAAGACCTCCTGGGTGGAGGAGTCTCGCTCTGACAATAATCACACAGGAAGTTTATAACGCTAGCAGCCCAGCTGAGCTGCGCTGAGCACATGTGACTCCCCTGATGCCGGCACACTCCATTTAACGCTGCAGGGGGGCAGAAGGTTGACTGAGACAGGGATGAAGCATGAGGCAGACGATGGGGATGCCAGTGGAGTTTTGAGAGAGACTCCAGGTTGGTGATGCGCCAGCAACTGGAGACAGATGTGGAATGGGATGAGGAAGGATGGTTGGAGCAGAAACTGGTGCAGCAGGGAATGAAGAGGGGACCAGGAACCTGTTTGTCACCACATCTCTGCATATTCACTGCGTTTTCTCTCAAGAGTTCCTTCTAACTTTTGCTTTCCAGGGTGTTTTGCGCCTGTGGCAGGAGAGACATAGAAGATTCTCCTTGACTGGAGAACTTAGCATGCTCTTACAAACCTTGAATTTTGAAAAGATACGAGCGCAAAGCCTGTTTTCATTAATAAATACACACCACATAACTGTTTTCATTTCTTCCCTATATTCTCACAGATACATAAAGACGGGAGCTTAGTTCATGTTTAGCGCTCACTGGAACATCCTAAAGGCCTTTAAGTAGGAGGTTTATAGATGGTGGGAGAGAAGTAGCAGGACCTTGGATAAATGAATGGAGACTAGATATGCTCTACCAACTGATATAGAAATGCCAGTTCAGATACCGCAGCTTTACAATTGAAGGAAAATTACTTCAACCATGCTGACTCGTGTTGTAAAAGTGCTTTGAGTGGTCAAGCAGGTTAGAAAAGTGCTGTATAAGTACAGTCCATTTAACATTGTTTATTGGCAAAACATTCTATTTATCGGCTATTTATCTAACCAAATCAAACAAGTATAGTTTAAATATAAATTATGTTTTTGTTCTTTTCCCAAATTCAACTCAAAAGGCTGTTTTTACTGTCCGCTGCAATCTCAACATTATTCTGTGCATAGCATCCCTCATGAGAGACACATTTGCTAATCAGATGTTGTTAAAACATCGTTCTAATTTTTAAAGTCTTACCTTAGCAGTAGTGTTTCAACATTTTATCAATTAAGGTCTACATTTGTGCTCTGAAGGATGTTACACCAATGACCTCGACGCACAGGAAAATATGTTCCAATAGCACAGAACCTTTTAGATAAGACACAGAAGTTTTTATAAACTGTCTTCTTGCTTTTATGTCATTCACTGAGCTTCGTGTTACATTTCATTCTCTTATTATCAAGTTTATCATTTCAGTCTTGAAGAAAATCTGTATCTTTTCTGGTCTATGAATCAGATTCAGATTCAAGATTCAACTTTATTGTCACTGCACAGAGAACAAGTACTGGGACAATGAAACGCAGTTAGTATCTTAACCACATGTGCAGATGAGAAGCAGTAAAGTGCACAGCGTGTACAGTAGTAGTGCAGGAGCAGTGCAAATATACAGGGGTAGTGGAAACTATCTAAGGGGGATGGGGGGTAATACAAATATCAGGGTCATATCTGGTGGAAGGAGGGAGGGGCATCACAGAGGTGTAGAATTCAACATGGTGACAGCCTTAGGGAAGAAACGGTCTCTTAATCTGCTGGTCCGGGAACGGAGAGACCTGTAGCATCTCCCAGAGACAAGCAGGGAAAACAGGCTGGGGTTGGGATGAGAACAGTCCTTATCAATACTTCGGCCTTACGCAGACATTGCTTGCACTGGACAGTCTCAATGGAGGGAGGTGAGGACCCAGTGATGGGTTGGGCAGTTTTCACAACCCTATACTGAGATCTTCAGTCCGAGACCAAGCAATTACCATACCAGACTGCGACGCAGTTGGTGAGGATGCTCTCAATGGTTCAGCGGTAGCAGTTCACCCGAATCTGAGGAGTCATATGGACCTTCTTTAGTTTCCTCAGGAAGAAGAGGCGCTGGTGAGCCTTCTTGACCAGAGTTGAGGTGTTGAGGGACCAAGAGAGGTACTTCGGAGATATGGACAGACAGCAGTTTGAAGCTGTTCAACCTCCGTCCCGTTGATATGGATGTTGGCGTGTGTGCCACCTGTAGTCTTCCTGTAATCCACAATGAGCTACCTGGTTTACTTGATGTTGAAGACCAGATAGTTGTTGACACCATTCCGCAATTTTTAGGTGTGCAGTTGTAGGTGAAGGGGGAGTAGAAGCGAGGACTCAGCACACAGCCCTGTGGGACGCCGGACTTCAGAGTGAGGGTAGAGGAGGTGTGTTTGTCTAACCTGACACACTGGGTTCTGTTGGTTAGGAACTCCAGTATCAAGTTGCAGAGGGAGGTGTTGATGCCCATGCACTGAGTTTTTGGAGTTTGGAGGTGATGATGGTGCTGAAGGCTGAACTAAAGTCTATGAACAGCATTCTCACGTAGGTGTTATTGTTGTCGAGGTCTGAGAGGGCAGGGTGTAATGCTGTGGATATGGCATTCTCCATAAACCTGTTCTGGTGGTATGTTAATTGGAAGAGGTCTAGTGCGGGTGGTAGACAGGTTTTGAGGTGAGCCAAGACAAGCCTCTCCAAGCACTTAGTGATGATGGGTATCGGGGCGAAAGTCATTCAGGCTCGCTGCAGTGGATTGTGTAGGCGTCGGAACAATAGAGGTGGATTTGAAGCAAGTGGGGACAACTGCCCAGACCCTGAGCACACGTCCAGGGATGCCATCAGGACCGGCAGCCTTACGTGCATTAATCCTGCTCCGTGCAGCTTAATCAGCGGTATGTCTGGAAGAGGAAGAATGAATCGAGATGAAAAGAACACTGTACCTGAAGCATGGAGAAGCCTCTGGTGTATGGGTAACCTGCTGCATATAGACGGTCATATGGATTCCATGAAATATCCGGACTTGCAAGAAAACATCTTGCCATCAGGAAGGAAGCTGAAGCTCGGTTGCCATGTAACATTCCAAAAATTCTACAACAGCTATCCCAGTTCTCTGACTTGAACCTCCACAGAAAATATCTAGTGGGATTTGAAAAAGGAGGTATATGCAGCACAAGGAACTGAAAAAAGCATTAGCATTGCATGGATTTTCCCATGAGGAATGAACTAGAGATTCCTCAGGAATACTACAGGAAGCTGGTGCCTGGTTATGTTTCTCATTCAGAGTAGGTCACTGCAGCTTACAGGGCTCTACAAAGCACTAGAGAGAATTTTCATTAAAGCTAGAATAATTGATTGTAGAAGCCAGTTAAAGTAACATTTTGTGTTATAATTGGGAATAACACCCTAACACTAACCCTAACCCTGTTGTACTTATTTTCTTTAAAATACTCCTGTTTGATATGCTTGATTGGAAAGAGTTGATGAATAGTATATTTTGCCACACACAGTAGAGCTTGACTGATTTTGCTTCTATCAGTAGAAACCAGAGTTCAGGCCAGGAGTTAATTTGGTGTTTTGTGAAAAGGAGGAAGGACACTTAAACTTCATCTCATTGACAAAGAAATACTACTTAATGTGGACTGAAGAGTTCATGAAAGTTTATTTAGTAGCAATCACAAGGTGTGTTTACATGGACAGCCTAATTCTGAATAGATTCGGAAAAGGCGTCTAATCAGAAAAATGTTGCATGTAAACACCCCTTTCCGTAAGAAAAGGCCCTTTCCAAGGAGATAGCCTAAGTCCTTTCGGAAAGCCTTTTTGATAGCCAGTCGCTAAACGTGAACACTCTCGGAAAGCTGTTTGAGTCGTATCTGTGCATGCCTAGCGTTGTGACGTAATGCTCTTGTGGAGTATTTTCAGCGCACACACAGCGCCGCGAAGCATTCTAAATATGGCGCATCCAAACAGTATCGTCTACATCGGAGAGTCATTTACTCATCGCAATATTTTAAAGAGTTTAACATAGTTGGACAATTAGATGGCCGAAAAGTCCCATCCGCTCATGCCCTCTTTGTCACCTTATGAGCTGGAGTTTGGATGATCTGCGCGTGTCAGAAAGCTGTTTTCGATTAGATGAGTTGATGGATGTAAACACCGGGTCGGAAAAGTTCAGAGGTCATGTAAACAGGTGAATGAAATTGCGACTCAGAAAACTCTAATTTCGGATAGGAGGAAAGTGTCCCACTGTAAACCCACCTACAGATATCACAGTGTCGCTCTCCATGGTGCTGATCCCGTGGTACTGTGGTTGTGGGTAAAACTACCTTGGATCATTTCTCACTCCGTACACAGCTGGGGGTGGCCACCAGTACGAAGTTCTTACCAGTTCATTTTAACGTTTTTACATCGACTCAACGTCATTGTTGCTGTTTTCAACACTGCAATGTGTCGGGTGTCATATTCAACCCAGCCTCCGTTTGAGAAACCTGCCGTTCCTCTGTCCTTCTGGGCCTCGTGTGCTGCGGGGACAGTTGAGTTGAGTTACAATGTATCGCAAATATTCCCACTCTATTAATTCCTGTCAAAAACCGAAGCAATTTTTTAAATCGATTCAGTTTGATAAAACATCAACATTTGTTTAATGACAAATAGAAGCCAATAAAAACATCACATTAAAATAAAAAACTTACCAGCAATTTGCTCATAATAACTCAACAATATGACAGCCGAAACAACATGCCAGTATAATCTACTGCTGCCAACAGGCTTTTCCTCAAATACTCTAAAAATAATGTTTTTCCCAAGTCGACACACTTAGTTAGCTCACCAGTAAATAACTGGTAACTAGAAAGTTGTGAAAATCAACACAACAAAAGCCATTTTACCCCATATCATATAAGACATGTTTACTTTAGCATATTTTAGGTCTACATCGGAGAGTCCATGACACCACAAATGACACGGCCCGTTTTTGTGCTTTTACGCTCCGTTAACCGTGGTTGACACCATTTTTCAGGTCACATTGGAACTTTTCAGACTAATACGGGATGATGTGAATGCAGACGTCAAATTTTTAGATTTAGATTTAAACTTCTGTCATGCAACTTCTGCAAAAAGTTTAAATAACTGTACCATCGTTAGTGGACTGGGTTCATGCTGGATTTTACTCGTTTGTTTGGCGAATGTCATCATTTCGATGCACAAGTCAAACAGGGAAGTTACTGAGATATTGACTTGTTCATCATAACAACATACAAAATATCAGTCTGCTTTTTCACACTGCAAAATATAGGTAGCTTGTTATGCTAAGAAACGATGAGTTACAGCATAATTGTAGCTGAGTTCAAAATTCAGCAGTACCACTAAAGGCTCATTTAACACTATGTACAAACAAAGGGTTAGTGGGGGAAAAAAACCAAGCAATAGAATTTTTCCTGTTAACTGTTGGTGATTAGTGAGGTCATTAATAACAGTGACATGTGGACGAAGTTGTTTTTACTTCCGTTCACTTTATCTTTTCCTGTGTTGCCTGATTTATGGCTATATTTTGCCGCAAACGATTTGGGGCAGAATGGTGATGCTGAGTTTCATCCATATTTGTGAACTCTCAGAAAACTTTTTATTCCCTTTATGTATTTATTGACTTGTTGACTTTTCCGTATCTCTGCCTTCTTGTCTTATAAGGTCTTTCCGTTCTCTTATATCAAGTTTATTATCTTAGTCTTGAATTTGTCTGGCTCGATGGCTTTTAACTTCAAGTTTCCTGTCTTTACATTGTCTGTTTAAGCGTTATTTACGCGTTTCTGTTTAAAATGATGCTATTTAAATAAAGTCATTATCAAATATTACCAGGGTTATTTGCGGAGACACCACTACAGCTAATTGACCCAATCTGTCTTTTATAATTTGTGTGGAACAACCCTTTAAATTTGTGAAAGCAGTCAGTGGCCCGTGAAAACAAAGAATCACTTCCTACATAATGTTTCATTTTGACAACATGACATTGTTGATACTGGACATGCGTAACATGTAACAAACAAAACAAACACAAACACACACACACATCCTCGTGCCCTGCCAGAGCAGGTTCACAGCAAAACAATATGAGGCCAATCAGGGGACCATTGGTATGGCTCTCGCTCTGCTAATGAAGGCACTTTGAAAAGGTAATCTAATTCACCAGCAGCAATTAAGGCTGGGAGCGCCTTGTCACTATCAATTATCCGCTCCTTCACTCATGTTCTCCAGCGTGGACGCTGAGCCTGCCTGACACACAGACAAATCAACCCTATCAGCCAGCCAGTCACTGAAAACACTAATCATGAGTGTTCAAACACACACATACACGCACAGACAAACACACACACGCAGATGGATACCATAGATAAGCATTGAGATGTCGTAGCTGACTGTAGTCAGAGGATGGATCCATAAACAGCACTAACAATAGATACTCTGTCCTACAGGCGGCTGCTCCTCTAGGTGACATGACTGATGTTAACAGCCATCAAGTATTGGTTGGTGATCGGAGAACCCACATTACTGTAAAAATGTTTGTTTTCTCTGCATCTGATCAGGCATACCCAACCAACCGATTAATAATGACATCTAAAAGAATCTCACCCAATAATGATGAAAGAGTAAATGACCTCTTGCTTGTGCACCAGCCGCTCTACGCCGCTCAAAATACAGCAGAATTGTCAAGTTCTCCACTTGTGACCCGTTTTCTTCAGAGATGAGAGCTGGTTCACACTGAGCCCATGTGACAGACATGAAAGAGTCCACAGACGACATGGGAAATATTATGCTGCCCGCAACATGATAGTGATAGTGATAGTCTGTGATAGTCTGGTTTATCCTTGGAGGGTCTCACAGACCTCCAAGTGTTAACCAACGGTACCCTGACTGCTGTCAGGTGCAAGGATGAAATCTTCAGACCTGTCAGACCTTACACTGGTGCATTGGACCTAGGGTACCTCCGGTCCAGGACAAGGCCCGGCCTGATGTGATCAGAGTGTATAGAAAGTACCTGTATGATTCCTTGTCTAGTTCCCTAGACAAGATTCCAAATGAGAACTTCTGGAGAGTTACGCATCTTGCATTCAAGTAGCCCCACAGATTGTCCCAGAGCTCACCAAAGCCCCGATCCCTACCATAATAGGTCAATTGATTACAGTCGCTTAAGCTCATCAAAGCCAATGACAGTTATTATTCACTTTTATGTGTGTGTATGTGTTTGGATGGGGAATTGGGTGGGTGAGGGAAAAAATGGTAAATAGTAGAGAGACTACTTAGTCTGATTGACCACTCAAAGTGCCTTTACAACCAGCATTCACCCGATCACATACAGTAAAGTGATGAGAGGATGCCATATACTCACCAGAAGTGCCAACCATTCACGCGGTAACTTTTCACACACCAATGACTGAGCCTTTTGGAGCAACTTGGGGTTCAGTATGTTGCTGAAGGACACTTCGACACAAACTACTGACCTTCAGATAAGTGGACGACCACTCTACCAACTGAGCGATCGTCGTCCTGTCTGGGGTTGTGCTCCTTTTTTGCTGATGAATGCTACAGGAGGGTGTTACATGTGTGGTAGAATCAAAATTTAACCTGAATGTTCTTGATACTGAGGGATCCTCTGTCACTGTTTACATCTGTCCATCTCCTTTATGAGGAAGATGCCAGCAGCACTGTTTTTCAATGTTAATAGGTTTACTTTGCATATACAGTGATTTTGCCTCGGACAGGGTAGATAGTAGAGAGAGATTTAACACTTGTATAGTTGCAGTTTTTAATAGCACTACACATGATGCTTAAAACCGCCGTGATCCAGGTAGCAGTTAATTCCCCTGCACAGGTGACATAGTTAAGGGTATCTCCACCCTCTCCAGAGTGTAATCTGTTTGACTCGTACTTCCTCTGAGATTCAGTTTGCTCCACTACCAATCCCTCCTAATTTGTAGTTTTAAGTAAGTTAACCGGCATTTAACCATGTTTATCCACCAATCACAGAGTGCTGACTATTACTTACTTACTACTGAGGGGTTTTTGTATTAGACATTGAATCCCCCCCCCCCCGTGGAGGCATGTGTTTGATTACCTAACATTCCCACTGTGTCTGTTGAACGTTTTCGGCCGGCTGCTGTTTTTGTGTTGCAAGACAGTCTAAACGCCAGGTTTTATTTTCACCACGTTCAGCCAAAAAGCTGCAGACTGTCCTATCCCTGTTCTGAATCCAAATAAACAACTAGGCCTACGCTGTCATCCCTGGCAGCAAAGGCATATCCACAAAAAGCCTCAATCCCCTGCATTGTACAAGCAACCCCCCAAACTTAACTACTCAAATTAAATGTGAAATTATGTCCAAAAAGTGGTGTTTTTCATAAAAAATAATGCTCCTTTTAGTGAGTAAAATATTGACTGCTAGAGTAAACTACGTTATTTACAAAACAGATTTCCTCTATTCGATTCATATGTACCCAATTTGGACTAAATCGGACCAACGGTTGAGAAAATATGGCCTGGAAACTTTTGGAGGTAAAGCGCCGCCTAGTGTTGAAAATACACACTGAAACTTTATCCTTCCTCCAAGCACTAAGATCTATGTGGGTATTAAATTTGAGAATTATGCATAAAGTAGTTTTTGAGCTTTCACGTTAACAAAAAGGATCTGCTGTGGATGCAGTGGCGGCGATGACAATTAAATAATGTCCCTGACTTTTCGGGGATATAATAATCGGATGGCGACATTCATTTATTTATCTCAGTCAAACCATTTTAACATGAAATTGCTCACAACAGAGAATCTGAGTTGAGAGAAGCAATGTACCTGCTAAAAGATGCTTAATAGGAAGCCAAAGTCTAATCCGTATTTCTTTGTCATGGGCTTGACCCGTACAAAAATTCATTAAACTCTGTTAAATGGTATTTTAGACACATAGCTGCTGATTACTGGTTTCAATGCAATGACCCAAGTTCAGAAAAGCTATCAAGTCTTTATGCTTTCTTCTAAAGTATGACTGGTAAGACTGAAGTGACCTTTCACCATCTCCCTCGGATCGAGAGCATCACTACATCTAGACCTTGAGACTCCAGACGGCGGTAGAGGCTGTCAGACAGGAACATTGAACATCTCTCAACATCTCTATGCTTAACTGAATCTCTCCAACTAATGACCTCAGAGCTGATGAAGAGGGGATTTGTGTGAGTCAGAGGCGCTGCTGTAAGAGGAGAGCTACCAGGAATTCAAAGGGCGGTTTCTGCTTTTCATACATTGTTAGAGGACAAGAAAATAACTGGGTTCTGACAGATGGAAATGATACATGAATATAAATGTAATGTCTTCAAAAACACAGATTCCGGCTCAGATTGTTAAGATATAAAACCATCACACCATCATTAGCGACTCATGTGACGTATCTCACAGAAGAATATTTCAGTAAATTATTAGATTTCTGTTATAATGACTGCAAAATGAATACGTCTAGAAAAAAACCCATTGAATTTTAGAGAATTAATGCTGTGACTACTACTACTAGTACTAGTTACTACCACTACCACTGCCACTGCTACTAGTAACACTACCACTGCTATTACTACTACTACTATTACTACTACTATTGCTGTTATTACTACTATTACTACTACTACCACTAGTACTACTACTATTGCTACCTCTACGACCAGTAATACGACTTCTACCACTACTACCAATAATAACACTTGTAGTAGTACTAGGCTAATCCTACCATTGCTATTCGTACTAGAAATTGTACTATTATTATTACTACTACCACTACTACTACTACTACTACTACCACTATTTATGCCACTAGTAACACTTGTGGTAATACTAGGCTACTAGTACGACTAGTACTGCTACTACTGCCACTAGTAACACTTTTAGTAATACTAGGCTAATACTACCACAGCTGTTAGTACTAGAAGTAGTACCACCACTACCACTACTACCACTATAACCATTATGACTAGTGAAAGACCTCACCTTGTAACGATGGAAGCAGAAAAAATAAAATTGACCTTTAGAAATAGAAGTAGAAGTATTTTATGATTGATAGAAGTGATGAATGGAGCGAAAGGAAAGAGCTGTAGAATAAGATAAATTGAGACCAACATCAATACAACAAAAAATGACACTATAACAAGTTGTTTTCCACACTTTGGAGACTAAAATCTAATATTACTGTAGACAGTTACTTATTATGTGTGGAGTCTCATTTTTGTTATTTTGTAGCATATTGCTTGTTATCGTTTTCCTCTAAATACCCATCTTTTATTGTTGTTATTGTCTCTACATTCCTTTTTTTAACCTCGTTTGTGTCCTTTCTCACTTCTTAATCACCATAAATGATCTAAAAATAGTCTGAAGTTCACTGTAGAAATAAAATTGAATTGATTGATAGTTTCTAACAATCCATTATCTCCAGACTAAGTAAAGAGAACTAACGTGACTCGCTGAAAGCTAGTCTCATTCCATCTGCTCTATAAGGGAGAAAGAAATCTCCACGTAGGACTTGGATCCGTCCTGGCAGCAACCGCTGCTAATAAAACGTTCCCATATGGAGAAAAATATTGGACTTGACAATTTTGGATCCCGACCAAAAAGAAAAACATTTGTAATCGTGCAATTTGGACGTGAGAGTGAAAGAATAATAGATTAAACAATTGAAGAGCTGACTGTTAATTATTCCATGGAGGCTGTTTATTTTGTTTAAGTATCAATGTGATGAAGAGCCTGAGGAAGGAGAGCAGCTCCAGCAGAAAATTAATGTGCTGCAGTTCACTTTATGCCGCTCGATTAGATATTCTGCTCTAAACAAGCTCAAACACCGGAGAAGGACAAGATTTAGCTTTTATTAAAACCCATAAAAACTCTGATCCTTGAACTGCCCTCACTTAAACTATAAATTACAAAAAGTTGTTTTTTTTTAAAGTCAGGAAACCGATTGACTTAGAATTTTCAAGTACATCATTAACATTTTCTAGCTAAGGCTAAATACAGATCATTTTCAGCTTTAACCATATAAAAAACATCATAGGTCTTACAAACTGATTAAATTGTACAGAAAGCTCCTTGTACAGTTTTATCCTTGATTTTAACTGAAGAGGCATGAGCTTGAGGCCTGCCGGTCCAATTGTTTGACAACGAGCGGGTTAACATGGACCCTTTTATTCCGAATAAAATCAGAATTAAGTCTAATCAGAGAGAAAGCGCTCCACGTAAACGTCCAATTCCAAATGAGAATCCCCGCTCCGATTGAACTTTGGTTCCGTTGCACAGCGGTAGAATAAGCCACTGTAAAAAAATTGTTTACACTCTTAAGTTTGATTTTAATACAAACTATCAAAGAATGAAGTGGGGAAAGTCCGAATCAATGAATTCCAAAGACCAGTCCTCAAGGAAGCATCAGGAGCTTTTGGTGTTAGACGAACAATGACAAACAGATTAAAAACCACTGAATCCTAAATCCTAAAAAATGAAATCCCACAATAACAAAAGTTGATCATAACCATGAACTTCACTTTTAATGAAACCATCAATGATGTTGTGGGCCATGAAACAGTAAGGGGCCAGAACTTACTGAACAGACGAATGTAATGTGATACAATGGAGAAAAAAAAGTTTAATAAGAGAAAAATTGTTTTCTAAAAATATGCTTTACCTAAAAAGGTTGAGCTTGACTTTTTTTCCCATGAAATACAAAATTCCATTCGGGAAAATAAATGTATGCTTGTCTCTTTCTCTCCTTAAAAACTTGACTGAACAATACCTGCTCTCTGGCAGGTTTTTCTTCAACAAAGCCTGAGTTTTTGTTTGCTTACTGCTCCTCCTTCTGAGCCTGAAGCAGAGATGTCAGGCGGGATTTGGCCATCTCTCATTTGTCATGTTAATAGATTGAAGTTGGGAGAGGAGACATATCTGAGCATTTCTTTGCCCTCTGGGATTTTTTTATGTGGAAGCTTTTTCTACAACATCAGTTAATATTTGCTCTTAAAGCGACAGGAAAAATACCCGATGACTGGAATAATAAACATGATTAAAACCAAAGTGAAGTACAATCATAAACATATCTGCCATTAATCAAGTTCTTTATTCGGGTCAGTGGCTGCGATGGCTGCGGTCCACAAAACATATTCTACACGTCACACAATCCTCTCCGCCACTTCAGGGTTGGGGTTGGGGGATCTTTAAGCGTTCTAGGATGAAATATAAAATTCCTCCAGCAAGTTCCGTGTCAACCCAGGATTGAACTCTGTATTGGTATTTTATTTTCAGTTGCTTTCACGTGGAGTGATATCTGTACAATTTCATTCCACCAACCTTTTCAAACATCACATTGAGAGAAAATGCAGTAAAACTGGTAGATACATTCACTCAGGCAACAACAAAAACAAACCAAGAAATAAAATATCGAATGAATCACAGTATCTGAGCTCCATTTATCTTGTCTTCTGAGAATCCACATGCACAAGTTCAACTCAGAGTTAACAAACTCAGAGTTGAATCAACCAACTCAGATCAGCAGTTCTGAAACCGGAAGTTTCTCATCTCAGACTTGGTCAAGCCAGAGTTCACGGACTAACTCAGAGTTTGTTAAACCCGCTTCCTTAAATACACCCCGGATCCCATTACATCACTGCCCATTTAGAGAGTTAATCTGAAACCTTCATTCAGAATTATTTCCATCAGAATGTTGAAAAGTGTCCATGTGAAAACCAACTCATGTCTTCTTTGAGTTTCTGCTTTCATTTAACTTTTATAGACGTTTTTTCTATTTTTTTTTATGTTATGGATTTGGGGAAATTTCGTAAGAATCTTCAATACAGATGAGCTCCTGATGTGGCTGACATGTTCGGGTGAAACTCCCCAGTTTATTAAAAAGTGTTTTTGTGGTGAATAAATCTATCGTACGTCGTTATCCAGTAAAATAAGGGATTTCATTGGGGTTCAAAGGGACTGTGTAGGCGGAGTACACTTGCTAACCCTTCCAGTAAGGAATTCTGACACAAATGAAATTCTAAAATTCTTAGACTTGTGCCGTGTCTCTGTGTCGGATAGAAGGAAGAAGGAAAGTTAATGTTTTGAGTTTCGATTTTGGCATTTTCAATGTGGCTGCGGGATATTCTCACACAAAGCATGGCTGAGGTTTGTTCAGGTTAGAGGGTTGTTGAGGCTTTAGATAGTGGTGTGTGTGTCTGTGTGTGTATATGTGTGTGTGTGTGTGCGTATATGAACAAAATTCCTGGCCAGTCAATGTCCTCTGATGCCAGGATTTGTAGTAAACCATTCTTTATTACTAATTTAAGACCTTAATCCTGTTAATAATCCCCATTCTTTGGAAATGGATCTGTAATCTGATTACAGAAGGTTGTTGTAAGGTTGAGGGGTCACCATGTATTTGGGCAGTTTTTGAAAGAAAATCTGAGTTTGTTGGCGGTCGGCACACAACTCACGGAAGCGTTATCGCAACCTAATGAACGGGATTGTGGATCGTCTGCGCTTGTAGGAAAGTCTTTACGATTGGATGAGTTCACAAGTCACGTAAACAAGCGGCCGACATTGCAATTCGGAGAGGTTTAATTCGGAAAGGAGAAAAGTGTCACATGTAAACCGCTTCGGTCAGCACGTGTAAATGGGCCGTCATCTCCGTGCCAAGATGTGCTGATAGGCCGTTACTGGGTCACTGACACAACAACAAAAAGTGCCTCACTCAGAGCGGCGTGGGTGTGAGCACACGATGCGTTTTCTCTCATTAATCAGCAGTGTTTGAAACAATGCAAAATAGTTTTTAATCGCACTTTCATTCCTGAGAGCTTATATTTGTTCACCAAAGCATTCTATTCTTTTATTTGAGTATTTATTTGAATTTATGTCAAAATGGAAATGGCATTTTAGTTTATTTTAGTATGTATTTTTGATGTTGTTTTGAATGAAAAGGACACTTTGCTTTGAATATAACAGTATTATGGCTTGTGGCTGGACTGACTATACTAAATGGACCTTTGACTCGGACCATTTCTTTTCTTTTCGGACCTTTAAGATTTGTATTTGAGGACCCCTGATATATACAGTGTTAACTTTATAGCAAACACCGCTCTGACAATTGTGAACCGCTCTTATTCTCCCTTTCTTATTAGCCACAAACTGTACTTTCTACTTTATTACTACTTATTAATTTTATTATAACAACCTGTCGTGTCACCATGGAAACACAGATGCTCCTCTTTTTCTCCCAGTCGCAGTGAAGAAAGAAGGCGCTGATGTTAGCCAATCGAGTCGAGGCCCTGCCAAAATTTCTGACACGCCAGAAAACCTTTCGATCGTCCGACACCCGTCCTGGAGCTGCTTATCGGCGCCCACGACAAACGACAAAGGACAGACATCGTCAGACGGTCCGGCAGTCCTGAGGCTCATTTGCAAGATTGGTTCAGTCTCAAATCCTACGTCGTCCACACAAATTAATAGGAAATGTTCAATCCTTTCTTTGAAATCAACTTTTCATGTTTAATACTCTTCCACTCTTGTCATTTTTATTCCTTATGTATTTTGTGAAAGTTGTAATGATTTTTAGTCTCACAGTGATCACGGCTCAGTCGGTATTACCGTTTCCAGCCTCTCATTGTCTGACAGCAGAATACTAATCGCATTGCACCGTAAACAAGTGATAAATGCTTAAGTTTTACAGTGTTATTTGTTCATCCACATTTTGCTTGTGTTTTGCCTTGCGTCTTCACCCTTCTGTTATTGATTCCTATGGATAAGAAAAGCCTGCCCTCCCTCTTCATGTGTCAAATCTAATTATCCTACAGCTCAGCGTACGACCGAAAAATAAAAAATTCAAAACAACTCACTTGAAAGAAAAGGCGGATTTAAGGCTCTGAAACGGAACAACAGCCGCAGGTATCCTGATCTCCGTCTCTTTTGTTCCTTAATGTCTGTACTTCATATTTTGTTTATTTTCGTGTGGTTCTTTTCCGCTAAGTTCTTGTGTTGTTTACCAAAAGAGCTTAAAAATCTGACTTGATGCGCAGCATCCCGATGATCTATGAAAATCATTTTATCTTTTTACAGTCACAGTTGCTGGAGGCAAACATCTGCCCACATCTGCCTCCATAACTCTTCCACGCTGATTCCCTTAGAGCTGGTTCACTTAGTCTACAAATGAAAAGTTAACAGGTTACTTATATGATACCAGAGATAAGAAAAATCAGACCATTAAAAATAAACTAAAAGTTTTTTCTTAAGTTCAGTTAAGGCAGCAGTTTAGAAGAAAGTAAGGCAAACAGAGAAGATGGCAAATATTATTTATGTCATTATTAATAACCCTCTGTTTGTTCAGGTTAAGTGAGCTGACCAGTCTATGTTTAAAAAAAAAAGCTTGTTGTATTGTTTTTCATATTTTGACTTTAAAAAAAGCAGTTTAGACTTCTTCATTTTATAGAGATTTGATTTATCGCTCCATCCATCTATAATCACTAGAGAAACCTTTGAACGGTGTCAATTTAATAAAGGCGTTTTTTTAAGGAGATGTTTTAAGAGCTTTTAATCCACTACTACCAGCATAATAACATGTAAATGTGAGTTTTAACAAATTTAATTATCTCCAATGCCAAATATTTCACAAATCTAGCTTCTCCAATGTACTGTTATTCATTTTACAAGTCTTATGATTATTATTAGTCGTAGTAGTAGTAGTAGTAGTGCTACCCATTTATTATTTATTTATTATTATTATATTGTTTCAATGTTTCTGTCTTTCGGGATCTGCACAGAGTTTGTGCCTGTTAAAAGGCATTTTTTTCTCGCCGCTGTCGCCAGGTGCTGCTCCTGGGGGAATTTAGTTAGTTCTCTGCAGAGTAATGGATAAAGTTTTCGGTCCAGACCGGGGGGCTGTTTCAAGAAGCAGGCGTAGCGGAAACTCCAAGTTGGTGAAGACTGAGATGAGGGGGAAAAAAAGGGGGTTCTCCGTTTCAGAAAGCAAGATAAATCTGAAATTCATTCGGTGAGTTCTGTGTCCACCCAGGAAATAACTCTATTTTTAACTGTATTTGTCTTTCATTTTCATCTAATTTCGCATTCCTATTCTGCCACTTTGTCACACACAATATTAAGAGAAAATACAGTAAACTGTTAGATATATTGACTCAGACAACAATTCCCTCCCACACAAGGTTTTTATCCTTCTCTGATGAAGCCGCGTCTCTCCTTTTTTTTAATACATATGCTTTCGTGAGCACATTAAAACTTCCTGCCTAATCAGTGTGAAGTATGGCGACCATCGCGACTCAGTCACCAGCTCAGAGTAAGTTAAGCCCGCTTCTCCTTGATACAACATTTTTCCGTGAATTGGCGCCATATAAATAAAATTTGATTGATTTGATGATATTAGGAAAAAAATTTTTATATATATATTTATTCCCCAGATTCTTGTCACTACTTGTTCATTCCAGAGAAGCAGACATAAATGGTAAATTGACTGTACTTATACAGCGCTTTTATAGTCTGCTCGACCGCTCAAAACGCTTTTAGAAAAGGAGTAAGTATTCACCCATTCACACAAACATTCACACAGTGATGATAGAGGCGGCCATGCAAGGCGCCACCTGCTTATCCAGAGCAGTAACCATTCATGCCACCACTCACACACCAATGGAACAGCCATTAAGAGCAACCTGGGGTTCAGTTTCTTGCTCAAGGACACTTTGACATGTGGACCACAGGGGCCAGGGATCGAACCAACAACCTTCAGATAATTGGACCACCGCTCTACCAACTGAGACACTGTTGACACACACATCCATTCACACACACATTCCCACCTAAGAGCAATTTAAAGTCACAAATGCACTTATGCTGCATGTTTCTGAGGTGGGTGAGGGGAAGCCTGAGTACCAACAGAGAACCAATGCACACCAGTGGACAATATTCAAACCCAACACAAAAGGCCCCCAGATGGATTTGGACCCCAAACCTTCTTGCTGTGAGTTAATGGTGCTAAAAATAAAAATCAACCTTCTTTCAACCCTCAGCTTTTAGTTTCAACCATTTGATCTTTGAAGGTGAGAGCCTGTCAGTGTTGTGTCTAAACTAAATATAGATCATAGAGTGACTAAAAATATAGATTTGTACAAAGAGGCAGCAGGGTTTATGGGAAATATGTTAAGTCTGAAAATGGAAGTACCAAGTGTTCTGATCCATTACTGTAATTACACTGAAATCCTAAATACAAACTAATTTAGAAGCTACATGGTGACATTCCTTGACATGATGAGGTAATAATGATCTGGTATACAAAAAAAAATAGTCCACTACCTTTGGGATTATTTATGAGCCAAGGTTATGATGATTTAAACAACAGGATCCAATAGCAGTTTAGTGGACCTGGACCCGTAGATACGCACAGGATGTACAGGAAGTACAGCTGCTGCTGCTGCTCCGACAGACCATCATACAGAGGAGAGCGATAAGAGAGAGATATGGGGGAGGGATGGAAGGGAAAATCATGAAGGATACACCAAAACAAACAAAGACAGCAAGAGTCAGTGAAGCATCGTGTGAGAGCCACATGAAGGAGCCCACCCTAAGGAGAAAACAGCAGCTGCTGCGCGAGCTAACAGCCCAACAGGGGCCGTGGCCTCCACCGCCGCAGATACGGAGAGGCAGGAGAGCTGAGCGGGCGGCGCATGTTTGAAGACAAATATAATCAGTTTAGTTATTGATTGATAATTTGACGTGACATGAAAAAATCAAATTGGTTTTAACTTGGTTTGTATTTTTGTCGTTTTGGTTATTTCCCCTTTCGGCTGTATCACAATATCGTCGCCTAGGTAACGACTGGGACACGTCCGCCGATCGCGATGGTTCTGAAAACACCACATCTGGCAGAAAGGTGAAAAGTACCTTTCTGCCAGCCATCCAAAAAAGAAATCAAGAAACGATGCACACAGAGTCTTGATTATTTTCCGACTGGAGCCAGAAGCTGTGTCTAATTAGCTGCGAGGAGGGAAACAAAAAAAAAACACAGGATGAAATCTCAAAAATGAAGCACAGGGCCAAAAAAGAGGAATTTAACTCCAGGAATGTTAGAGAGAAAAGGTAAAAGAAAAATATACAGGACTTATTGAATATAGTAATACGCACAGATGTCACATATCATCATTATAAAATCAGCAACAACGGTTTGTATCGGCGATTACTATCTTGAACTGACTATTATTACAACATCGTATATTTTATATTTTGATGTTATTATGCTATTTCTATTCTATATATTATCATACTGATATCTGATAATTTACTAGCATTCAGATATGTGAGTATGATATATAGGACAATGTGTCAGATCAGTCTAAGGATTCACGATATGCACATGCGTCAAACACGCTATTGTAATTTTGTCTGTGTTGTTTGTTATTTACTATTCGCCGCTTGAAAATAACATTAGAAGAAGAAAAATGTCTCCGCTGTCTGACCTGGACACTTCACTGTGAATGAATGATATTCCTATATACATGACAAACCAATGACACACTTCATCATGTTTTTATTTCCTAATTAAATTATCAAATGTCGGCTTGTCGTAACCGTAGCAGCGTCCGCATCCGCTGCAGATCTTTCGTTTTAACGTAATAACTTAAAAACTAGTTCAGGGATCAGTTTTTAATTTTAGTCAACCATAGACCGTAGTGAGAAGAAGAGCTGGATTGATTTTGAGAAAGGTCTGTTGGAGGTTTCTGCCACTAGGGGGAGCGTTAATCTCCAATGTTTTTCAGGCCATAAATTCTCAACTGGTGGTCCGATTAAGTCTAAATTTGCTGCATATAAATAATATACACTTTTCAGATACATCTTCCTAAGAATTGGACTGATTAAGTGCAAATTTACCAGATTTCAAACCCTTCCATGAGATCAATCATGCATTTCTCATATTTCACTGCTTTTTTTTTTTCTGGGGGCTTTTTGACTTTTTTGAAATCTGTAGTGCTTCATTATTGAGCCCAGAAAAAATGGATATTTGTCTTTATCTATTTATCGACCGTATTTATTTGAGCTCTTTTGGGCATATTGCTGACGTCATAGAAATAGTTAGGCTGAGTCAATATGGACTGTTTGTGATTTTTAATGACCCACATTTAATTTAAGGAGTTCAATCAGAGGATTGCTTGTACAACGCAGGGGATTTGGGGGCATTCACATGCCATCAGGGACGACAGCAGGTCTAGTTTGATTAGTTTAATTATTATACTTGCCGATGGAAGTGAGTTTTTGGTTTAGAATATTAGATATTAGACAGTATCAAGTGTAAACATAATATTGAAACAAGTGAGTGTTTGGATTTTTTTGCTTGAAAACAATGAAAATCAGTGGAAGTAGGAACAGCGGTTCCTGACATATATGTCCTTAACGAAGCTTATTATAAACCTCTGAATCAGAAATGAATTTCTCAATATGAATGCTGAAGTCACGTTAACTGGTTTTTATTTTTGTCTTGCTATAGCAGCTCATATTATAAAACAACAACAATAATTTGACAGCATTTGTTCATTATTCCATTTTCTTTAAGGCTACCCTTCAGCATTTCACACTGGTTCATGTAGTCAGTGGCGTTGCTACATTGTTTCATGTGTCAACCAAACATTTAACACTTTGGACTAAACCAATCATCATACCGAAACATCACTGGAAGATCCACATGTGCTGACATAGTGATCTAAGGAAGAGGTTAAATATTACTTCTAAGATCTTAAATCATCCCCACCTTCCTCAAAATTAACCAGATATCACAGAAACAGGCTTACTTCACGCTACACCAATAAACTAAGCGAGCTTTCACAAAGAACCGTCTTTATCCAGGCCAAAATTACCCGGATTGAACCCATACATACAAAAAAGACGATTATTCAAGTGTCCTACTAGTATACTTCTTTTAAACTATGAATAAGAGAGTATACTTGCAGTATGCTTTTAATGTACTTACTAGAGATAAACAAGCAAAAGAATTTGGTCTAGACCTGCGTGAGACCTTGAGACATATCCGGAGTCGGTCGCTGCGGCAGCAGGCTCAGAAGGGATTTCCACAAAAATTTCTCCATAATAACACTCTCCATCTCATCCTGGGGGATCTAACGGCGTTCCCTGGCCAGATGGGAAACGCAGTCCCTCCAGCGAGTTCTGGGTCTACCTCGGGGTCACTTCCCATTTGGACACACCTGAAAAACTTCCTAAGGGAGGCGTCCTGGAGGCGTCCTAGTAAGATGCCCGAATCACCTCAACTGGCTCCTTTCGATGCGAAGGAGCAGCGACTCTACTCAGAGCTCCTTCCGGGTGTCTGAGATCCGTACCCCAAATCCAAGGCTGAGCGCAGCCACCCTACGGAAGGAAGCTCGTTTCAGCCGCTTGTATCCTTGACTTCATTCTTTCTTCCACTACTCAGAGCTCATGAGCATAAATGAGGGTTGGAAAGTAGATGGAACGGTAAATTGAGAGGACTCAGCTCCTTCTTCATCACAGACCAACAGACCGATTCTCTGGGAGGAAACCGGAGTTCTCAGAAATAAACCAATGGAGAACATTGAAACCCCAACAGAAAGCCCCAAGTTGTGAGGTGGATTTCAACCTTCCTGCTGTGGGGCCAAAACGCTACCCACTACGCCAATAAAATAAACGGAGGAGGGGAAAGGTTCAACAATGAATCGCAGAAGAACATGGGCAGGGCCGATGAGCTTTGATGAAGAAACCAAATTTCAATGCGAAATTTGACCTCTTGATCTTGCGAATGAGATCAAGAGGACTGATGTTGGACGTAAAAGCAAATAAATCGTCGCGTAAAAGGAGATGCAGCCCAAGTACACTGTAAAAATAAAGCTTTGGTCACTTTTAACACAATAAAAATCCAGTATTATTGAGTCGAATTTCTAAATTGAAAACACTGAAATACTTTTTACTTAACTGTATCACCACTGGAAGCCTTTTCTTTTCTTTTTTTTAAATCATCAACCATTTTCTTTTAACAGTGTTTAATATCTGTCTCAAAAATAATGCCAGCCACGTTCACCAACACTACACAAACATTTATTTCAATTGGAATTTTTTACAAAGGAAAAAAAGACTTTTGAAGAATTTTAAAAGATGGAAATTCACACATTTCTATGCTTTCAGGGACTAATCATGCACTGTAAAAAGAAAATTGTTGAATAAATTAAAGAAGCTTTCTTGGACTGGTAACTAGTTGTCGTTTTGAAACCAACTTATAAAACTAGGTTGTAATGTCTGTCTGATTCTCTGACTGAATGAAAACCGTCTATTGTGTTTCAGAAATGGAACATTTACACTGAAGTCCATTTTATTCCACTGTCACTTCAGATTTGGGTGGATTCTGTGTTTCACATAAAACATTTCAAAATGTTTCAAAACGTCTGGGTAAGAGATGGAAATCACTGAAGCCGGAGCAGCAGACCTCACACATATGTCCCTCACAGAGCTTATTAGAACCTGTGCTTCGTAAAACTGGCTTTACCCTCGACAAGCGCTTTTTTTTTCTTCTGAAAACAACTCCAAAAAAACTTGTTAAATATAACCAAATGCAGCGTTACTGTGTTTCTCAAGATTCCACATCACCAACAAGAGCACGAGAACATTTTCATGTTGCCTCCACCAATTCCTGATCTCGTCCACCATCTTCCTCTATCGTCTTTATCTCCTGCTCTCTCCCCATTTCAATATTGAGGAGAGTTTTATTAAGGGCTAGACTTGTGTGTGCTGAGGCGCTCTCAGTAATTTTCCTACAAAGTGCTTTAATCCATCACACGGCCAACATGTGGCCTTTGCAGCCATACATCATCCAAGCCCAGAGAGAGAGAGAGAGAGAGAGAGGGAGAGAAAGGAAGAAGAGAGGGAGTGGTAGCATAATGTCTACCCACCTCCTCCTCATCCTCACCCTGTTTCTTCCTCATCTTCTTCTCCACCTTCATCTCCCACCAGGGTTTACCACCTGGGAGGCAAACCACATCTCCACACATTCCTCAGTCAAGCCCTCACTCTCTCTCTCTCTCGCTCTCTCTCCCTCCATTTACAAATGAGAGTGAAGCCTGAGCGTGGACGGGGTAAGCAAAGAGAGAGAGCGAAAATGAAAGAGATGGAGATAGGCGTGAGTGAGACAGGGAGTGAATGAGTGTGTGTGAGGAAGAGATTGAGGAAGAAAGAGATAAAGAAAATGGAGAAAAGCTTACAGGAATGAATTAAAATTGGGGACAAAAGCGGGTGAGAGGGAGTCAGCCTGTGTGTGTGCATGCAAAAGGTGTGTGTGTGTGTGTGTGTGTGTGTGTGTGTGTGTGTGTGTGTGTGTGTGTGTGTGTGTGTGTGTGTGTGTGTGTGTGTGTGTGCGTGTTTGTGTGTGTGTGTGTGCGTGTGTGTATCTGTACTTGAAAAAGGAATGAGCCGCGAAAATAGGAGACGAGGGGGAAAAAAGAGCAGTATTTCCCAGCATGCAGCTTGTGCAGTGCCCTCTGCGTTGCCCCCGGCCAACACCTGCCTCCATTCCCTCATCGCGCCGAGGCACAGAGGTGAACTCTGGGCCCCCTGACTAATGGAATGGGCCCTCTCCTCCAACCATTAGAGTATTGCTGTCCCTTTTTGCGCCCCTGGGTGCCCTAGGGTACAGATAGGGAGAGGAAGGGACAAGCAAGGTAATGGCGGCCTTTTTCACACACGCACACACACACACACACACACACACACAGACACACACCTGGTCATAACAGCCTGAAGTAATCCAGGCAGAGTAAGGCTTGACATAACTTAGCGTGTGACTGAGGCTGTTTCTGAGAGGATATTAGGAATTGTGAATCGAGCAGAAGGAGCTCTCTGAATGTGAACGACAGCGGCCCCGGCTGATCAGGAAGCATTTGTGTGATTTCATTTAGCCGGTAAATCCAGTGCTCTACCTCAATTACATCTGCTTTACTCGGATGCAAAACACCCCCCCCCCCCCCCCCCCCCCCCGCGTGTACACAGACAGGAGGAGGAGGAGGAGGGGGAGGAGGGGGAGGAGGAGGAGGGGGTGAGGGCACAGAGCGGATTGGGAATTGAATCTCTCGATGAGCTGATAGCACGTCCGCAGACAGCAAGCCAAGCTGTGCCACGGTAATGTTATGCTAATGATATGGTAATGATATGGTAATCTGCCAGCAGTATTCCGCCTCACTGGAGAGAAGGAAGGGAATCTGGGAAGCCTTTCACCATTGGTTGGAGACCAGGGACTTCCTGATGTCAGAGTTCAAGACAAAAACCATGCACTGACACACACACACACGGACACACACGCACAAACGCACACACGGACACACACAAACAGGCACTTAATTCTCAAAAGAAGTGATCTCAGCTAAAATAAAAACAATGCAACACATAGTCTTAATCTGGCTGTAATCGGATTTGCAAACTCATAAGCAAGCAAGATATAATACCTGTAAACAATGCGGTATCATGTGATTTACTTTAAAGTAGGCCGGCTGCGAGCTGATACTTTTGTTTCCAATCAGCGTGCAACATTAAGCCGGTGTGCTGTTGTTCTGTGGCGGCACAAAAGCGAAGCATTAAATCATCTATTTCAGATTGCGACCGAGTTCTTTTTTTCTGTCATTGTGTGTGAAACCCTGCACCTGTAATGGCTGCTATTACCTGCCTCGTCAGGGCGTCTCTTCCTCTCTGGCTGGTAATGATTGCATTACACCAACAGAGCCTTTGTTGGGGAAGAGACTCAGTATTGTTTGGCAGTAATCTTTAGTTCCACATCAGCACCACCAGCACCGCTATCCTAATTTCCAGCTTCCTGCATTTGTGGTGTTTGTGTCTTTATTTAAAATGTTTCCAAGTGTCACAGCATCTTGTCGCACCATGAATTAACCAAACACTATCTCTGACTCGGTTTACACATAACAACGATTGCAGAAATTACAGTAAAAACTACCAAAAGCAACAGTAAAAGACCATAAAGATCAAAATAGCGCAACACCGGTACGCTGGAAGTTATAAAACACAGTTTTACGGTGAAAAAAATTAACTTTTGGTAAAAAAATAGTGGGAAATTATGAGAATGTCACAAGTTATTACCCTGAAAGTAAAAGATTATTTACCAATTCTACAGAACAATATTTTAATTTGTTGGTATATCTTTTTAATAAATTTGATTTTAAAATAAAATACATAATACTACAATACCGCCACTATTTGTGTACATGTATATATATTTATGGAATTTTGTCTTTTTTTATTTTATTTTATCTTATTACATTTCATTTCTCATGTGTATTTTATATATTTTTTTATTTCTTAAAGGGAGAGAGAAACGCCATTTCCATTTTCTGTATGTCCCCCACGTATAGCAAAATTGACAAATAAAAATCTTACATCTTGAATCTTGAAACAAATATATGGGAATTTACTCTAATTCCACTGTTGGTGTAATTTGACACTTAATATTTAGCAATATGCCATGGAAAACTAAAATATAACTACAAATATACATTTCTTTAGGAATGTTATGTCAAGTTGGTCGCAGGTTTCTAGCTTATTTTTCAATCAAATTTCATAAACAGGTTTACAATAAAAAAAAATTTAAATGCCTCTAATTTGCTGCAAAACAAAGAGCAGTTCTAAACTGTTAAATATATAGTGACTAAAAAATGGCGAATGTAATGTGTTGTTCTAAGTCTAGTGACGTTTTGTTGACCGCAGCGGCCATTATTTTTCCTATAAATATGCGTAATTATTATTTTTCATCGTACTTTTAAACATTTCTATAGGAACAAAGAGTAAAATGGGTCCATTGATAAAATCAATTCAACATTCACCGAAACTCATCTGGGAAAAAAAATTATACCCTGAACGTTCCTCAGAAAAGTTATGCAACATGCATTAGTAGCACATGCATTATATATGCAGTACGCGTTAGTTTAACATATGTCCTCAGTTCCTCCGACGATCCTAGAACCGTGGATAATGTTTGGGTAAATGCTCTGGAGAACACGACCAGATCGATCCTGAGAGTCACCTTAAAATCATCTTTTCATGGAAATTACACCAAATTAAACGAGTGTGAAAGGCTGATGCTTTTTTTAAACTAGGCTTATGCTGCCGTCCCCGAGTGAAGGGACACAGCAATCCCTCGGGTTGAAATCCTCAAAATGAATGTGTAATGAATAAAATATCACACGTAAGTTAGATCTCATCTAGGCGGTCATATGCATTTGTGCAAAATCAGACCCACAGTTGGGAATTTATGTCCTGAAAAAAAACCCTGATAACTTCTGCAGATAAATATAAATATTTTACAAGATATCACAAAAAACGATACGGTCGCCTAAAAGAACACGTTCGTGTCCAATATGAAAGTACTCTAAATATCAAAATATCAAAAGGCTCAGCGTAATACTAAGGCTGATGTATGTGTAAAGTTTGGGGAAGCTCGATTGTGGAGTTTGAGAGATATGGATCGGACAAAATGACGACACTGCTGACTCAATGTAAAAGAAAAAAAAAAAAAAAAAAAAACATTTCCAAAGTGAAATAACGTATAAAAGTTCTAAAATCAAAATTCTCATCCATATAATTTGCGAGCTGCGAGTCTGGACTAAATAAATGATTGTGGACGGAGGGACACATCAACGACTACATCCCCTGTCATCGTTACGCGATAATAAAGACGGACAGAAAAGGCTTGAGTGCGTCTGGAGCGGCGCCGGCAAAAAAACAACCACAGTGCGTTACTGTTAAACCTCTCAGTGCGACATAAAGACATCATCTCAGGATTCTGGCTTTGTTTTGCTTTTGCAGTTGCAAAATGGAAGTGTCAAGTCTGCACAATGCCCAGACGTGATGACATTTTCTTGGATGCCGTGAACAAAATCAAGGAAACCAACAATATGGTGAGTGCCAACATGGAGACGTTTGATTCCCATTCCACTCATGCGGCATTACCGCTGGAACGCCAGCAGACATCACCATCCTCCCAAACTGACATTAGGCTTGTCAGGCTTGTCATTCCACTTCATAGTTCTCAGACGCCTCGCTTGCAACGCCTCAACTTCTCCTTGATATAGGGGCTACTTGCAGCAGAGGGGGGGTGACTTAACCATGTCGATTAGGTGTCGGTGACATTTAGCATCAGCCTCTGGCGACAAACAGGTAGAGCAAGCTAGTCAGCAGATTGGACCTGAGGGAACAGTTGAGACTCCTCTTAGGATATGGTGCTGCTGGGTTGGACTCCTCAGTGACACACAGACACACTTAATGCAGATCACTAGAATTCAGGATTCAGGATTTGATCAGTGATTTCTGCAAGGCTGCAGAATGATTATATATATATATATATATACAGTTCTGCTCATGCAAATGAGATTTTTCTGCTTTTGTTTTTGTCACTACTAGTGGCCACCGCATCCAGGGGCGATAAACGTTGCACAGAAGAGCAGAGAAGAGGCAGAGGTGTTTGTGTGCGTACACCGGGGACGACGAGAGCGGAAGAGAGAGACGGGGGTGGACTGTCCAATACACTCCTGATAAAGGTCAAAGAGATGTTTAATTCATGAGGCGGCGGCAGCAGCAGCAGCAGCAGCAGAGGCGCCAGGGCCAAGGTTGAAATGAGCTCGCGTTCCTGTTCCCCAGAGCCAACGCGGCACACAGCCTCACACCAGGCCGGCTGACACTCCCCCCTTACACTTATCAATAATGTCAAAATGCACACACAAACACACGCACACACACACACACACAGAAACTAACAGCTCCAGTATCTATCACTTTAAATAACAGGTTTATTTTTCAATTGTCTGCTATGAGGGGGGGAAAACAATGTCGAACTAAACGTCTAATGAGTGAAACACACTTTAAACAAAAAATTCCCACATAATCCTTTAAGAGGAGTGTTAGGAGGAGTGTAAGTGTGACGTAATGCTGGTTTAGAGTCATTATAATAAGAAAAACATCAAATCAGGGTGACAGGATACACTATTTTGGTTTAAATATTATAAATAGGCCAGCCCATATCAAAGTATCTCACAGTCCTTCCATGCTGTGTTTAAGGTCAGGCACTTGAATGCATCAAAGTGTTTTAACATCTGCAATCACGGACCGCTCACACAATGTTTTTAATCAAACGGTGCACTTTATCCCAGGCATCTCTAGTGACTGGTTAAGTCTCTGCGTTTGAAAAGGAGAAGGGATGGATGTGAGTTCAAAAGCGGCCGTACTTTTTAAATCTTTGATTGTGGATCTTCCATAAAAGAGAATCAGAGAGGGTTCATTTCCCAATATCTTACGCCATTGATCCGCCTCTTTGAACTGGCTCTTACAAAAAAAAAGCAGAACTACTTGTACTCTATCTAACCAAGACCTGGTTCTGCGAGCCCGTTTTTTTTTCTCTCTCTTATTGCATTTTATGAGGGAGCTGACACAATTTCAGACTCACCAACCAAAGTCAACTTTAAAAGTATTGATGTGGATAAATATAGCCTTCTGACAAATAGAAAGATTTCAGCATGACAGATTAAAACCCAGTCAAGTAGGTAAAGACCCAATCATCTTTGAAGACATTCAGCAGGAGAGCCGATTCCACATGGAGGAGTTTCTTACAGGCTGTAACTGAGGGTGTGAGCCCATGTATGTATAGATCCCTCCAGGATCTCCAGAACTGGAGGGTTCTGAGATGAGATGCGGAAAAAAAACGTCTTCATCCTCTACATCCATAATCTTTAATTCAACTATTCACCAAAATCTTATGTGTAACACAAGTAACAAAATCTGCAAAATAATGATGTGTGCTACAATTATTGGCACCCTGCATTTAATATTTTGCTCCTCCCCCTTTTGCCAGGATAACAGCCCGGGTCGTCCTTCTGTAGTGTGTGGTGAGGTCTGAGAACACATGGAGAAGATCTGAGACCATTCCTTCTCAAACTCCTTAAAATTCTAAGGTCTGCGCTTGTGGATTCTCCTCGGCATCACATCCCACAGATGTTCAGGAGGGTTTAGGTCACAGCCACCCCAGAGCACGCTCCACTTTAAGTTTCCTGAGAGAAGCTTTTAGGTTTTCATCCATTATATGCTCGTATTTGATGATTCAGTGGTACCATGTTTTTTAGCAAAGTTTCCAGTGTCTTTGGAAGAAAAATAGACCCACAGATATCTACACCAGCCTTCTCAGGTATAGGGTGCGTATGGCTTCCTTTCTTATTAGGCCACGCCCATCTTTGACATTTGTTGCCAAAATGCTCTACTTTGGTCTCCTCTGACCTCTGACCTTGTTCCATTGAAAGTCCCTGTGGCGTTCATCAAACTGTAAGAGCTTTAGTTTGTGTGAGGATGACAGCAGAGGATTTCTTTCTTATACCCTCCCAAACAGCTGGTGTTGGTGTCGGCGCCATCTGATGGTTGTTAGGGAGACTTTCTGACCCCAAGATTTAACTGACCTCTACAATTCTCTAGCTGTAATCCTTAGAGAGTCTTTTGCCAGCCCAATCATCCTCCTCACACTGTGTGGGGTCAGCTTGCACACACTTCCTCTTCCGGGCTGATTTTGAGCATCTCCAGTCTCTTTAATCTTCTTAATTATTAATCGAACTGTTGAAAGGGACATTATTGAACTGTTGAGAGAAATTCTTGTATCCATTGGCAGATTTGTGCAGCTCTACAACTTTTCTATCTGTGCTCTGTTCTTTCCCATGGAGAATTAGGCCTGTTTCACTTCATATTTATACCCCAGAAAAAAGATGATGTCATTGTTCACCACTTCAGAGTTCCTTCTCCAACAGGTGAACCTAAATATATAGTAAAAAAAAGGACTAGAAATGTGCTTCAGTTATATATATATATATATATATATATATATATATATATATATATATATATATATATATATATATATATATATATATATATATATATATATATATATATATATATACAAGAGAGAGAAATATAATATAATATAATATGACATAAATACTTCTTTAATTTGATAAAAGTCAGATTTCTCTCAACAGGAAACAGAAGTCACGACTGTAGCTGCTTAAAAAAAAGGAAAAAAAAAGGACCTCACCAACTGGCTGTGGAAAATGTAAATTGCAGGCCTGCAGGTGGAGGCAACATCCACTGACCCGCTGCATGAACCCCATCTGTGCAGCGCGGCAGGCGCTCTGCTGCCTCTGATGACTCCCATCACTTGCAGGGGGATAGATTAGATGGCGGTTGGTCTCACGATGCCCCTCTGTGGTCGCTAGTTTCCTCTGCAGCAGGAAACCGACACAACTGCACTGAACATGAAGTCTTGAAATATTATATAAGAGGAAAAGTGCTCTGACATAGCCACAAGTGAAACACATTTATAAAAAAGGAATTTGGTAAGTAAAAAAAAGCCTTGTTTAGGGAAATTTTTTCCGCCCAAAAAAAGAATCTGGCCAAGAATATTTTGCATGAGAAGAAGACTTTGATTTGATTTTCTTTTATTAACATTATAAAAATATACTTAACTTCGTCTCCTTCCTGCTGCTATTGAGCTTATTTAACCAGTAACATAGTGTAACAGTGGTTTGTATAATATCCCAGCAGAGCTACAAGATTGTTTTCCAATTTGTAAGACTAATTAACTATAAGACACGTTTGTTCATCTATTCTTATTCATCGTCAATGACAGGTTCATGTTTTAAATGAATCCTATGAAATAAAATTACAGATTGGTCAAATTAGGAATGACTGCACTGAATGGGTCGCAATGACAAAAAACAATTAAAATATGATCCTTCACCCATTTGGAAAATGTGTATAAGCAACTTTTAACATAACTCAATAATGAATTTTGGGTTGGCTGTTTGACACTATGAAGATACTGCAGCAAACCAAGTAGGACAGTGGTGAGGTTTGTAGTTGGCGTGACACATGGGTTCAAGGTGGAGGTGGGACTACATCAAAGATTGACTCTGAGCCCCTTCTTGTTTGCAATGGGGGAGAACAGGCTGACAGCTAAGGTCAGGCAGGAGTCTCCGTGGACTATGATGCTGATGGATAACTTTGGGATCTGTAGTGTGAGCGGGGAGCAGGTGGAATAAAACCTGGAGAGGTGAAGGTCTGCACTGGAGAGAACTTGAAGCAAGACAGAATACGTGTGTGTGAATGAAAGGGAGGCAGGTTGGACGGCAGGGATGAAAGGAGTGGAGGTGAAGAAGGTGCAGGAATTTAAATACTTAAGGTCAACTATTCAGACGAACGAGCAGTGTGGGAAAGAGGTGAAGAAGTGAGTCCAGGCAGGATGGAGTGGATTCAAAAGAGTGTCATGAGTTATCCGTGACAGAAGTGTGGCGACAAGAGTGAAGGGAAAGGTTTAGAAGATGGTGGTGAGAGCAGCTCTGCTGGATGGTTTAGAGACGGTGGCTCTGACCAGAAGACAGGAGGCAGAGCTGAAGATGTCCAGATGTTCTTTGGGAGTGAGGAAGATGGACAGGATTGGGACATTCCAGGACAGATGTATATATATATATATAAAAAAATAACATAAAAAAATGTTAGATCGTTTGGACATGAGAAAGTACCGGAGGAAAGGGGATGAAGCTTATTTATAAGTCATAAAAAGGTCACAACCTTATTAGTAAACTAGTAACAAACCATTTAGAAACACAATGGTAGTCTTATTGTTACGTCCGACCTTGTGTTTTACAATTTTTGCCAAGAAATATTGTTTTAGTCTATTTGGCAATTTCTTTTTGTTCAATAAATAGCAATTTTATAATGTATGTTTAAGACCATATGGCTTCTTTCTAGTTATTTCTTAATTATTGCTGTTGCTATTTGCTGTGTCAGTCAGTCTTTTCCTGATATGATGCATTACATCATGATTTTTGAGCGTGTAAAACAAAGGCCTACGAGAAGCATGGACCGTGTAACAGACTTCCAATTGGTCGGACCAACATCTTTCCAATGTCTTGCAAACATTAATATATATAGTGTTTAAAACCATAACGGTAAACGGTTGCAGGATTGTCCTGTTTAAAGCTTTCTGCGAAGTCATCCAAATGTCCGGCATGGTTGCAGACTCATCGTCTGCCTGTCTGCGACACGAAGCGGGCAAAAATGATGCAAAGGATGACAATGTCATTAAACTGAATTTCTTTGTCATTTTAACCCGATGCTTACATCCCATGTGATCATGTGATCTCGCAGCCTTTAGAGTTAAGACCTGATCGCTCTCTGAGGCTGAGTGGGGAGACAGGTATGGAGTGTTTGATATGTTTAATCAAGACCTACCAATTCTGCACTCCTTGCTGGAGCTTGAGGATGGCATTAGAAAGGAAACTTGGGTTTGACCTCAGAGAGCTCAAACCTCATTTTACCCAAGGTAAAAATGATGTTGATCAGAATCCATTACATTGTTTTATTTAGGATACTGTCTTCTACCAATGGAAGAAATAAAATTTCTTCAAATGTATTTAAATTGATAATCCTATGTACCATAAGTAATGTGTTTTTCAATATCATCATATTCATATATTATGTGATATGCCCTTGGGAATTGACCTTTGGTCAATTTTGGCCATTACACCTTCATACTTAGTTTTTTTTTTCATTTTACCGCCTTGGAATATAAAGACTTTTTGGTGATATAAAAAAAAAACAATGCCTTAAAAAACAACAAAATCCATCATAAAATCTGCTTCTTGTTCCAGATCCACTTCATATATGGTAAATGGATGTTGGTGGTGCAGCTATATATGACCATATAATTTGAAGCAAATTGGTTAATTATTGAATAGGTTATTGATTAAAAATCAAAAAATGTGTCCTATCTTGCAATGGTAGGAATTCATGTTGTGAGGTCATGACTTATTGTCACTTATATTTATTTATCTCTATGATATACCAAAATCTACCTCTGCGTAAAATTTCATGTAAAATCCGTATATTTTTTGCTGTAATCTTGGTTAAACAAAGATAAAAAGAATCTCCTTGGTGGAGATAATTCTCTATTTGTTTTTTCTGCATCAGTGACAACTGATTTTGATAACGGACACACCTAAATGATGTATTCAAGATATAGTGTTTTATGCAACTGACAAATTTACTCAATTTACTATCAAATATGACAAACTGAGTCAAATTCTTCCTTTGAGAGCCCGAAACCAGCGAATATTGCGTTTTTAAAAATGAACACTGTAATCATAATAGAACAATTTTCAGCTCTAAATCACAGATAACACCGATTTACTTTTAGAAACTGAGCAAGAATCCCTCTGGATAAACTCTGTACAAAAAAACAAACAAAAAAAACTGAGATGAGAAACATCTGTATTAGAAAAACAAAAACACCTACGGATTTATAAAATTAGCATACCTCTCTAAATACCATCTAGCCACACAAATGAGTTGACACTGCGGAGTGTGGGATTCATCATGTCAGCGCAAAGTATTGAACATTGGCCATTGTTAGCGTTTGTGAGACAGTTTGCCCACAGCCACCTCCTCTGTACTTTTGCACCAAATCCACAGTGGCTGCCACCTACAGCATGTGAACCACCCACCTGTAGCCACGGAGAGTGGAGCGTCCGGGAGAACTCTTTCACCCGGTGCGATTAAAGCTAGAACTCTGGCATCGGGGGCCCCCAAGCGAGACAACACACTCGCTCCAGTTCCCAACCCACACGTTTAATCTCCTGGCCTTGATGCAAATGCTTCTGAGAGAAAGCAAAACAGTGGCACTCTCGCTGCGTGAACCAACTTCCCTCTTTAAGCCAAGAAGGAACTTTATCAGTCCTTTTGTTTTCAGGCTTACGCTCTCCTGTGAGGCATGATGGAACCTGAAGTTGTCACCTCACTCTTCCCAGTATCTACACAACAAGTAAAACATCCAGAGTCCGTTGGGAGGGTCACTAATAAAGATGCGTAATCACACTTCTTCAACCGGATTAAACCTCCAACTGTTGATCCATGAATTTACCTGATTTGTGTTTTTTTTTCACCTTAATTTGCTTTTATTAGACTCTGAATGTGATTACGTATATTAATGTATTTGGTCAATACATAACATGTGATGTTCATGTAATACAAGGCGCTCCTAAACTCTGCAAGGCATCTCATTACAAAACCAATCATTACTTGATTAATCAATTAGTCCGTCGTCACAGAATGAATCAGCAGCTACATTTGGAAAGAAGATTATTCAGCCCTCACTATAATGATAGGTTTAGTGGCTAAATACAGCTGTTCGCAATAAGCAAGTCGCTCAACAGTGATTTTAAATACATCAACGCTACAGATTTCCAAGTTTTCTACCCCTAATAAGCATAAAATGTTATCTTCAATGACAAAAGCAGTTTTTCTAAATTGCTCAACACCTTAATGGCGAGCACCTCCGGAGTTTTTAGTGATACTTCAGCTGCAAAACGTGATGTCACCAGCTACCAGCATTGTCTCTGAGGAATCTTAGCCTCTTCCTCACAGGCAGAGTCCCCCAATTCTACAATATTCCTGGGTTAATGTGCCTCAAACTCCTTCAAAATGCCTCAAATTCCACTTGAGGTTCTCAAGAATGTGTCTAGAATGTTCCAGGACTTCATCTGAAACCAAGCCCTGCTGGACGTTTAGGTCAGTTTGGGATTATTGTCAAATTTTGACAATCCGTCTTTCCTCCACAGGTTGCAGGTTTTCACCATACGAGGGAAAAAAAGCAGCTCCGGAGCGTCACTGAGCCGCCGCCGTGCTTCACTGCAGACAGGGTGTTCTTTTCAGCATACGCTTCATTCCTCCGCCTCCAGACCAGAGGAGGAAGAATGAAGCGGTCTTCACACTACGCTGCTTAAAGAGGGGGACTAAACGGTGGAATTGTATCATACAGGATTTCCCGAGGTCAAACTATCAGTCACAGGATAATATTATTTTACAGCGCCCAGCCCAACCATAGAACTTACACCTATTTCGTTGGTGTATATTCTCGCAGCTAAGAATATTATGATACTATATACATTATATTTTATATAATAAAGAATATTTAGTTACATTTAACCCGAGCAACAAATGTGGAACTCCACTGTTAAACTAAGACTTTGGCGGTTGATTTAGTGTTAAAACAACATCAAACATCTGATTCAATATGTGCTTTTATGAGAGATGATATTCAAGAGGTGGAACGATGTCGCATTGATCTATTTTGATGTTATTGCGAGACGTTGTTAAACTGTATATTTCATTTAAAAGAAGCTCTTTTCCTCTAATTATCCCTCCAGCTGTATGTTGTTCATCACTGTTGTTGTTTCTACCACAACGCTATTCTGGTGCTGCTGCATCTCAATCCTGCATTTGATGTATTAATGTCAGCATTTAAATAATATTTAATTAAATATTTCAAGTTTTTTTTTAGACTGTTGCTCAGACAAAACAAGCAATATGAAAATAAAATTTAAAAAAAGGGAAGGGCATCTTTTTTTAGTACTATTTTCCAACATTTGATGAAACAAATACAACCAAATTATCAATTAATTGCATCGACTTGCTGTTATTATGGTTTTCTGATATCTAACATGTACACTTTAGGGCTATTTGGGCCAATTTGTTCCAAAAATACAGCCACTAACAGACAGTGCGACTCCACAAAAGCAGATTAAGATCTCCCTCTCTCTATATAATTGTTTGTATGTTTATCTGACTTCCCTTCAAAAGTGAAGTGTCTCCTCCTGCAGCGTTTTTTGCCCCAAACACCAAACAGTGCAGCTGACCAGCGTTTTAAGTCTAGAACCATCATTCAGCTCCGATCTCTCCTGCCCCTGATTGAAATCGATAACCTCTGGGGGCCTTGGCCCCGTCTGATCCAAGCGAGGTGCAGAGCCGGCAGCATAGAGCCCACCCGGCGAGGAGCAGGCCTCTGGCATTGAGGAGGTAGATGTGGCGAGGGAGAAGGGAGAGCAGGGTAAACTGGAGTACAGGAGAGCCACGCTGAACAGTGTCAGGGCCCCGGGGGCCTACTGGGACGCTGATAAAGAACCTGAACATTTTTATAGACAAACTACTTTTCCGTCCTCATATCGCTTGGGAAGACTGATAACTTTATATTCCTCTCAGGCAGAGGGATGAAAGAACGTGTGTGTGTGTGTGTGTGTGTGTGGCGGGGCCCTTTCAGGAGTTTAATTGATCAAACTGTAGCCACAAGGGTTTTTTTTTTCGGGAGATAAAAGGGACTGGCACTTTCTCCTGTACAATACATAGATCTTTTAGAAAGCAGACCCAATGAAAAAAAAAATGTAACTCATTATGCAAAGTCATTACAGGCCTCGGACTAGGCTGCTAAAAGAGAGGGACTTAATGCTGGAATTGTATCGTACAGGATTTCCAGAGGTCAAACTACCGTTCATAGGATAACATTATTTTACAGTGTCCAGATTATTTCTTTAACTAAACCAACGATGGCTGTTTCCAAGTCAAACTTAACTGTAAGATGCTCTAGAGTCTGACATCCCACCACCCTGATACCTAACCTCACCCTAACCCTAATCCAGCATGGTTAGAGGCTCATTATGTTCATAAAGTTCAAATGAACAAATCAAGTCACACAGATGATGTTGTGCTGAATAAACCCCAAACATTGTCATGTTAAATATTATTTAATGTGGTATATGAAGGCTAAGGGCTGCAGGATTCTATCCCACCTACTGATTGGCGAGGAAGCCCAACAGGAACCCATGCAGACATAAGAACAACACGCAAACTTCACACTGTCACTCATCTCAGTTCTTCACCAGAACCTTCTGGATGTATGGAAACTGTCTCAAGCCCATCACATAACATGGTTCTTGGATTTGTGATCTCTTCTTCCTGTGTCATTTTTGAAATTTCTCCTTGCAATGTCTTTAGTTTTGTATTTCCTGCCTTAATTCTGTTTTCCCTCCATTTAGATTCGGTGTCAGGTCACCACCCGTCTGCAAATACTTTTTTGTATTTCGCTCCTGCATTTCTGCCTTCCATTAACTGTTTGTCTGCGTTCATGCTCTGTGTGCTCAATACAATCTCCCACACTGATATTCCACTGGACCCCTGTGTCTGGTTACTACCTGCTCCTTCCCCAGCCTGGACCCATTGAGAATTTTTCTCTGTGGATTATTCTTTTGGACAGCACTGTTATTATTTGGACGTCTTACCACATCGATATTCATCGTGCATATCTCAGTTGTTTATCCCCAAGAAAGTTAATTAAACCATGTTTGTCTCAACGTGTTTGGCTCGTCTCACTCTAACCAGCCTCCCCTGTTGTTGGATGCTGCTTTGTGAACTAAACACAACGCCATGGTGCCATCCTACGGACAAAGGCCTCCAGTTTTAATCTAGAAAATACGGCTAATGAATGTATAAAGCAACTAAAATATCTGACAATGGGATATTTTGTTGTTTGTTCCTCATTATTTTCTGCACATAACTTTATGTTTACCAAAGGTGTTCTAATTCATTCTCCAAAAGGAATACACTTCAGTATGATCACAATAATAACAATAATAATACATTTGACTCCAACACAAATAATCTCCAGCAGTCAATATTGTCCATATCAACCTAACTGTGTCCATGAAGTCAGCAGTATGTTCTGAGGTCGGATCCCGCAGTGACTCTATAATGAAGATAAATACAGTCGAAATATAAATCGCATATTAATAAATAAATATGCGATTCATAAATTTGGTCAAAAATAGACCAACGATTAAGCTATGTTCGAAAAACGGTGTATTTCATAGAAAGAGGTCCCCTAGTGAGTAAATCGTGAGCCATTAGAGTAAATTGTGGAAAATTCAAGTTACATATCCTCAAGTCGATTAATATTCACCAAATTTGGACTAAATCGAAACAATGGTTAGACTGTTATGTCCTGAAAACTTTTGAAGATAAAGCTCCCCCTTGTGTCGGAAATATAAATCTGACCTTTCCTGAAATCAGTCCAGTTCTTCCTCGCACGGAGGTTTATGTGGGAATAGAATTTGAAATTAAAGAATTCGATCAGCATCATATTTGGGTCTTTAAAGTCAAGAAAAACTTCTTAAATATCAAACAAAAATAAGAATTTGAGAGAGGAAAAAACTAAGGATCTTTTATATTTCCCATAATATATTCTCTTGGTCACAGTTTCCTCTCCCTCTTTCTCTCCCATCAGACTTTTGGCCTGACCCTCAGCTTCGCGTTGGAGTGGAGTCGCTTAAAGAATAAAAACATGCCGAAAGAATAAAGATCCTTGTAATCAATTCCAACTCCCACCTACATTATCTCTATTTTTCTTAGAAACAACAGCTATTTTTCTGTCTTTGCAGCAGACAGGTAAACACATGAGACTGAGTGTTTGTTTCTTTGAGCAAAGCACTAATGCTGCATCCTCGCCATGTTGTTCAGATACAAGCAACCAAAGTCTGGAAAACAACTTCTGACAGAAACAGCATGTCTCATTAGACGAAAAATAACTACAAAAGTGCTAATAAACAAAGCAAAGCAGCAGCTGATACATCTCATTCAAATCCAGATCGAAACACTATCAGATCGGATTCATCTGGTTAAAAGGAGGATTAGATGTTTGTTTTGTGTCTGGATTTACTTTTCACAATAAAAGTATCTAATGTAGGGAATCTTTAGCTTCCTAATGGTGACTGATGGCTATTTTGAGTTCAGTGGCTGCGGTATATTTTTCATTTATCCGATCAGGAGATAGAGGAAACCACACCTGCTGTGGTTGGTGTGGCAATATGAAGAAAGTTCATCAAGGTAGAGAGATTAAGAGCAGTGCTTATCCACAACAGTTTCCAGAAAAATATATTTTTTTAAAAGCACAATTCCAAACAAGCTGGTACAGAATGTGAAATGCCAATAAGAAGAAAACATTTCTGCAAAACAAAGTCAAGAAGTTCAAACTGATAAACTTTTACAAAATAATAAAGTTTTTATTGTTTTCTTTTTTTCTAAATATACAGCCGTTTGTGAGGCCTGCAACACATTTCTAAAAGGTCGTCATTGAAAGACATCCCCTTTCATTTTAGCAACACTATGTACATGTTTGAGAAGAAAGGAAACTAATAAAGTCATAATAGTATAGTATAGTATATTATAGTATAGTATAGTATATTATAGTATAGTATAGTATATTATAGTATAGTATAGTATAGTATAGTATAGTATAGTATAGAATAGTATAGTATATTATAGTATAGTATATTATAGTATAGTATAGTATAGTATATTATAGTATAGTATAGTATATTATAGTATAGTATAGTATAGTATAGTACAGTATAGTATAGTATATTATAGTATAGTATATTATAGTATAGTATAGTATATTATAGTATAGTATAGTATAGTACAGTATAGTATAGTATATTATAGTATAGTATAGTATAGTATAGTATATTATAGTATAGTATAGTATAGTATATTATAGTATAGTATAGTATATTATATCATAGTATAGTATAGTATAGTATAGTATAGTATAGTATATTATAGTATATTATATTATAGTATATTATAGTATAGTATATTATAGTATAGTATAGTATATTATAGAATAGTATATTATAGTATATTATAGTATAGTATATTATAGTATATTATAGTATAGTATATTATAGAATAGTATATTATAGTATATTATAGTATAGTATATTATAGTATAGTATATTATAGTATAGTATATTATAGTATAGTATATTATATTATAGTATATTATAGTATAATATAGTATAGTATATTATAGTATAGTATAGTATAGTATATTATAGTAAAGGATATTATAGTATAGTATATTATAGTATATTATAGTATATTATATTATAGTATATTATAGTATAGTATATTATAGTATAGTATATTATAGTATAGTATATTATAGTATATTATAGTATAGTATATTATAGTATAGTATATTATAGTATAGTATATTATAGTATATTATAGTATAGTATATTATAGTATAGTAAAGTATAGTATAGTATATTATAGTATAATATAGTATATTATAGTATAGTATAGTATATTATAGTGTAATATAGTATAGAGTCTAGAGTCCCGAGATCCGGACACAGAGCCTTGGTTCAGCAGGCGCTGGTGGCCCCAATCGACACTAAAGATCAGGCTGCCATAGATCTTGGTGTTTGGCCAAGATTGTGCATCAAGAACCTGAACTGGGCCCCCTCAAAAGTTCAATTGGCCTCCACGCTGCGAGAACACCCATCATGTAGAGCCCATAGCACCACAGGGGCAAACATGCAATGGACAGGCCCAGGGAAGCCCCCCCAACCAGCACCACTGAAGTGTACTGGCACACCAACGGGGTCACAGGGCAGGTAGGGCCCCAAGGGACACCTGGCCAAGCGGACCAAGCATGGGGTAAGGCCCCAGCAGAAAGGCCGCAGCACCACACTGCATGGGCGAGCCCCCGAAAGGTAGCCACCAAACATCAGGAGAAGAAGGGGGGGGAGTCCATGACATGACATTCATTTTGTAACATTCTTGCGTGATAATATTTTACTACAGCTGCTCAGCGGTGCGATGTTTCTTTTGCTTGAGAAACACTCTACACCTTCTCAATAGGGGGACAGGTCTGGAGCCGTGCTGTTATAAAGAAGCAGATCTGGCTTTATTGACTCGCTAGAATCGTCTCCCTGCTGGATGGAAGCATTTCCTGTTCCAAAACCTGCATGTAGCTTACAGCATTAATGGTATCTTCACAGTTGAGTGGGTTACCCACGGGCACTAACATCTCCCCGTACCATCACAGATGCTGCTGGCTGATGAACTTTGAGTTGTTAACAATCTTGATGGTAATTTTCCTGTTTAGGCCCAAACACTGGGGGGGGGGGGGGGGGGGGTATGGTGCATGGTAGAGGCTTAACTTGCATTTGTAGAAGCATCAATGAACTATATTTACTGACAACAAGGAAACCTGTAACCATCTTTGCTTGTGAATGACTGAGCTTTTCTTTCTTTTTTTTAGATTAATGCCTGGACAAAATGCCTAATAAGCATATATTTACAAAAAACAATGGAGTCGATTATGTACATATATTATCTTTGTACAGTTTACAGGCGATGTCAATGGTAAAAATGATAAGGAAATTATCACCTTTGTTTTTGTATTAATGCTGTACAGACTTTTTTTTTTACTTATATTTTTACTTATACAACATTTTTTAAGGCAATTATTTTATCTTATAAATGGCTGATTTCTCAACTGACGATGCAGTGGTCATGTTGGAGTCCCAAAATATGGAAAGGGTAAGAAGTTGTATCCCCAGATCAACTAAATATGTTTTTTTTTAAAGACAGGAAAAGCCATTACTTCCTCTTCTGCATCAAAACCTGCAGACCAGGCTGCAGTGATGGAGAGAGGAGGGGTGTCACAGGTTCCCAGCTCACTCCATTCAAGCACTACAGAAGCCTAGCAAAGGTTGAAAGGGGTTGTTGGTAGAAAAGGAGGATTTACCTTTCTCATCCAGTCGACAGAACCTCCTCGCAGACGGACTGCCTCCTGCTGAAAGCAAAGAGAGGAAGAATATCTCCCGACGCGTCCATTTTTATTGTCTCCATCGACTCCTGGTGCTGAAACGTGCAGAGCCGAGCATGCTAAACACCTGCATCCGCTGTGCATGTCCTCACCTGACACAATAATCGTGCAGAAATAAAGTGTATGTCGACAAAAAGGAGCACATCCAGGGCGCGCGGCTGAAGGAGGAATTTGTAAGGATGCGAGAAGGCATTAGAATGGATTAAATGGTGTGATGGCGAGAGGGACTGTTGGGAGATCTGCATATGGAAATTAGGCTTAGCGTGGATAAAATTCTACTTAAACTGCTGCATTATTTTGAATTCATTTGGGCGGATCTCAGGCATTGAGTTGGGGGGGGTGCAGGAGAGGGGTGTCACTTTGACACTCGGATATGCAGCAGGTACTTTGGTTTGGTGGATAAGAAAGGACATACAAAACAAATCCAGGAGAACAAATAAACAGATGACATTAAAACACGGAACAGTTGTGCCTTAGAAACAGATCCAAACAAAAAGGTCAACACAACTTTTTATGTAAGTCTGCTGCTGTAGTCATGAATATTGCAAACAAAGTAACATAAAAAATGTTTGGACCAGGGGAAAAAAGACATCAAGGATGTATTTTAATTGAGATTTGATCTGGAGGGGGAGATTTCAAGTTTAAGAGTCGCCACTGAAAAGGCCTGATTGGCCTTTACACAATAGATCTACCGCTTAAATGACCTCAGCTAGCAATGCGATGCATAAATTACATCAATTCTATGCTGCAATTCATATATTACCTTTTTTTTAGCAATTCTATTAATAATATGATATAATTCTGAGCAGTTAGCCAATGTAAGGGTGCCAGGGTGGGTGAGATATGCTCACGCTAAAGAGTGACTTTCAGGATTCTTGCACATGCATTTCATGATAACTGTAACCTGGTTATAAGGACCTGTCCAATTCCAAGGTATAAAGAGTTGCAGAAGTCCAGCTGAGAAGTAATGGATGCCATCGGTAACTTTCTCAATTAGTTTAAAATAAAGGATGGGTTTCAGCTTAGAAATTCTCTCTGTTGCTGATTTTAACAACTACATTAATATGCATGTCAAATTTAAAAGAAGAATAAAAGAGAACAGTATATTCATGGCATGATGTTCAGAGTAGCATGACATTGGATTGAGGAACAAATAAATATTGGGAGACAAGTTGATGACCAAAAATCTATTTTATTTTCATTGACGTAGTGGAAGTTAAAGTGAGCCATATTGTATGGCGTGTAAGTGTACCTACAAATTAGAGTGTAAAGAGTTTTAATGATCGTGTTGAATTTAGATTACTTTTATTCTTGTGCAATTCAAACAGCACGCATTGGTGTCCCAAGTATATCGAGAACATGTAATTCATTCTATTGTAACATAATGTACGAGGCGACTTCCAGCGTGAAAAGAACTGGATAAATAATACGAAGACGGAAGTACTCAGCAGTGTATTATCTTGTTTTGTAGAAAGGGTTACAACAAGTGCCACTCCCACAGCAGAACTTTGGACCAATCGTCGGGCTCGTTATGGGGCAGCGCATGCGTAGTGGAGAAGCGCGCGATAACCTGAAAACCCAAACAATGGGGTCCTGACAGCAGCCCGATAGTCAGAGTTTGCCTTAAATTTATAATAAAATACGTCAATTAAGAAGCTCAAGGACCAGGTTTGCTTATTATCTTAATAAGATGTATGCTTATAGAGTCGTTGTTATGATTACCTTACCTGTTATTTCGGTAAAACCTTACTAATTTAAGAATACGACCCACAAGCTAATGAATGTACGACTAGCATAACGTCAACGGTAATGTCGCTTTATTTACAGACCAGCGCACACATATCGGAGCTAACCAATAGATACTGCAGGTGATTTTACAACCTACTGTTCTTTAAGCTTCGATTTAAAGTCGTTGCAGTAGTTGTAACTTTCTATGTAATCTTAGACAACATCAAATGCCAATTTGAAGGTTACTGCCACGTGAAACACGTAACTTTACGTCAAATAACATATATTAAATGGTTTGTGTTACTTTGAACTTATTATATTGCTACATTTATAGATATTGCGCCTTCTCCGTTCTCTGTGAATGTCTGCCTCATTATTCCTGCATCATGGTGCCTCTTTCTTGTGTAATAATATGATAACCTTCGAACATCAGAGATTACCCCAGCTCCTACTAACTACAATGAATAAACCTTCAAATTATTTTGTCATTTAAGGTGACCCTGCAGTATGGCGGATGACTTCAGCCAATCCCTCACACCACCAGTTTCTCCTTTTGCTGCGGACAGTTTATGTCATCTGATTGCAGCCAGGCCTCCATTCTTCTGCTGCTCTGAAACCAAGGAGGACCCCACTGGACCACTGTCTGCTGAGGGATACACTACCAAAGGCTCTCTGAAACGGTACAGTCATTGTCAGGTCACATTATACCTAAAAAAACTTCTTTAACATGTAGGTCAAGTGTTTTTAATCTGCATATTTTGCCCCAAAAAACTGAAGCCTCTGAAATGTCTAGACTGCAGTATTGTAGGTGTCATAACCCATACTTTTTCATGGAAGCATATGTTACTGGATTTCTGGTTGATCCTGTTGTGCACTGAAATCTGTCAGTCGTAACTGTGTGATAGCAAAAGCCTCCATGGCCGAATAACAAAACTGATTGCACTAGCATCTTTCTTTAGGCTGCTGTTACGTCTCGACCCGGCTCCTTCAGAGTACGAGACAGACACTGTGGAGATCTTCGGCTTCCCCTGGGTAGCAGAGACCGCACTGGTGGAATCTACAAAGTTATTGTTTGGTCTATTCAGGTAAGAAAAAATGTATTTCTTATTGTGTTTATTACTATGTTGCTACAGTCGTCTACAGTTTTACTACAGTTTTATTTGGTTGTTGATATATTTCAGACAAAAGTTTTACAGATTGGAGACCTTGGTGCAGTCCAGCTCACATGACTTTGGTAAGGTTGAGCAACATGCGATTAATAGTTTTGACTTTTAGTTTCCTTGTCAGTAGTTTGTTCACACAGTATGTCAAGTATAGCAGTATAGTACAGTATAGCATCATAGCTAAGAGCTAGCTTATACCAGCATTAATTATAAGCTTTATCATAAAGGAATGTTTTAAGCCTACTTTTAAAAGTATGAGGGTTTCTGCCCCCCGAACCAAGATTAGGAGATGGTTGAAAAGGAGAGGAGCCTGATATCTGAACGCTCTGTCTATGAACCGTCTGTGATTTGTATGACGGAAAAGAAAATCTGAATTTTATGCTGTACAGTCTGCAGTGTATTTGAAGGAATATACGTCAAGCTTAACATAGTATTATATTATACTATTCTTTTTCATTCCCTTAAAATTTTATATTAATAGAATAGTATCAAAGCTAAAATATAGAAATAAATGTTAACCCCAATAAAAGTTCATTTTTAAGTTAAGTTAGGTTTAGCTTACTTTATATATATGTTTATCTGGTTGACCAAAAAGAGTCTCCACAGGAACATTTACACATAATTAAACTATGGTTACTCTTTCATCGGCTATCAGTTCTTGATATCTGATACAGCAGGCATCTTTTATTTAATATTCATTAATACTGAAACCTCCGTCATGTTTTGTAGGTCAAGCAGGCAACCTCCACTATGAAGCAGAAGACCTGAGACAACAGTGTGTCACATTTCTTCAGTATGTCAAAGTCTTCGTGCACAGGTATCTATCTAATTTATTCAACATTATCTTTAATGCAGAAACGTTTGATACATTGATTCAGATTTTCCAGTCCACACAAACTTCATTATTTCCTATATTCCCCTCAGTCAACAGTTAATTGGATATGTCGTTGAGATGTGGGCGTAGTCCTTTTTTCTTGACATTGATCTTCTTTTGCTCTTATCCTATGAGTTAGTTCCTGTATGTCAAATATTCCATTCCCAGTTTTCAGCTGTTCACCTTGTGTTGATGATTCTGTTGATGATTTGTGAGCTGTCAACACTTTTCATCAGATATCCGTCCTCTCTTACCATGATATTAGCAGTAATACATCCAAGGTACATTACTATACATGAGAACATGATTTTGGTAATATGCATACGGACGTTTCCCCTAAACAACATGAGAGTAGAACAACAAATTATGCTGTAGAGAAGTACGTCCTCTTAATTCTATGTGCTATAAAAATAATTTAGTTACATTTTCAAACATCATCGTCACTCCGCTACTCTTCTGCTACAGATAACTATTGATACCCCATTCACTCCGACCTGACTGCGTGCGGTTTTGATTGTTTCATTTGACATGCATATCCATTTATATTTGTGATCAGGTACCTGGAACCTTCCGGCTCCATGGATTCAGATTATTCTCACCCCTATGAGGAGCTGGAGGCGCAGCTACCCTCTGCTCTTCTGGAGGAGCTGTTTGGCATCACGCTCCTCACGGGACGACTCAAAGACCTGCCTGCCAACGTTCAGAGTGCCTTCACTATATCTAATCAGGGAAAGGTGTGTGTGTGTGTGTTTATGTGGTACATGCTAATATGGTGCTTCTGTAGAGACACACTGTTTAAATAGATGCATCAGCAGAGTAAATAGTGCAAGAGTACCTGAGGTTTGAAAGAAAAAAGGAAATATGTCATGAGGAAGAATTTATCAGACATCAGTTTCTCTCAGCTCTTAACTGAGAGTTTCCATCACACCGAACATATTACTATGCAGCTGATCCGCTGTGGTGACCACTAGAGGTGGTCCTCTCTCACACCAACCAACTGCATGTCCTCTCTCACACATCCAAAAACCTTCTTCCATAGTGTAGACAATAATTTCACTTGATTTTTCTTCTCTTGACATTGACTTTGGTGCTCTGTGTTTGTCTGACAGATTTTTCCTCCCTCCTGGCATTTGTTACACCTTCATCTTGACATCCACTGGTCAGTCTTGGAGATCCTTCACCTTTTCAGCCTCAAGATGCAAGGTACATCTCCGATCTGTGCAACTGAATGCTTACACGGGAAATGGTAACTCAAGGTATTGAAATGTGACTTGAATAACAAAGATACATTAATTGGACCTATTGTGTTGAAATGTTATTTTTTTGCCACTTGTTACAAAAGAAAAATTCTAGTTCACACTTCCAGAACTAATCTACAGTAGAAGTATAAGGAATTTCTGTTAAATATTCCTGGATTTTCACTCATCGAAGAAAAAAGTATTATTTTTTCCCCATTTCATTCAGCCTCTAATTATTAGAGGGTGCTGCAGGGACCAAAAGTTCTTCATAGAAAAGAATTGAAGAGATTGAACGCTAAAATGTGACATCTACCACAGTGGGCAATAATTCCCTGACCTGCAGCTCATAGTGAGCTCCAATCATGGAAACAGGCCGTCTGTAATTTTACCTGCTCTTCTCTCCAGGCCAGGTGGTGTACGCCCACCAGTTTGTGAACCTGACGGGAGAGAACCTGACTGATACCAGTCTGTTTGAAGAGCACCTGTGCAGTCTGCTGTGTGACCTCACTGGTCTGGCCATGGGCAAATACAGCAAGGTGGGCGGCTCGCCACAACTCATTGCTGTTGAGATGTACTGGTGATATTTCTGGGTTGTTTCTCACTTTTAACTCCTGCCCTGATATTGAATATGTTTTTTAATCATATTTCAGGGTTCCCTTGGAGTCTAAAATGTGAAAATCTGAGTTTTAGACCCTAAATTTGAGGTCTTAAATAGATTTACAAAGGTCTTAGATATGTTTACATTCATTTAGATATTTCAATGCTAATTTAAACCCTTCAAAAGGAGTTTATGAATGATTTTTCATTTTGTTCTTTTCTGTCCTTTACATGTTGTATACACACAAACACTTTAGTGTGGACACACACAACTCTGTGAATAAATTAATGTACTTTCAAGTCATTGGTATATTCCACACTTTTTATTTGTCATTATGGAGATGGCATCGGTGTTAAATTGTATTTATAATGGTCCTAAAAAGTCTACTTTCAACTGCAGATACTCTGATTTTGTATTTGTATGAACCTAAGATACAAATACTGTTCATGAATTTGCCTTCTGATATGCCCCAAAATGTTCTTTTCCCCCACGAATATTATCTCATGCAGGGTAGAAAAACATCTCAATCTGAATAACTAATGCATGATAATAAAGATTTTATATAATATTTTGCCTGCAGACTGCATAGAGTACGACAAAATGTAATCAGTGAAGATTATACAATTACCCATGGCATTTATGAGAATGAATAAATGTATGGATTAATTATGGATGGAGCTGCAGCTGGAAGCCAAATGTTAAATAGACTGTGTTGACTTTTAGGTGAGACCCACAGAGGCACTGAGCAGCCATCACTACCTCTGCTCCTGCACCAAAGAGCTGTGGGTCCTCCTCATGCACCTCCTGCAACATAGGAATAAAGTGTTGCACACACAGGTAACACAAATACACACAATTTGACAGCACAATAAAATACGACTTTGTCCATGTTCAAATAACAAAACGGTTTCCCTCCAGTCTTTTTGGAGCTACATGAACTCGTTGTTGAGGCCTCTGGTGTCAGGGAAGCCGGCATTGGAACAGTTCACGGGTCTCCCCACACACTGTAAGGACCCAATGGGATTCACCTGGTGGCTGGTCACTCATTTAGTAATGCTAGGACAATACTGTCGCAACGGCACACTGGAGAGTGAGGTAAGAAAGGCGTCCTTATACCTAAGAGGTTACACTAAAAAGTTGATTGATGCACTTATTATGTATCTGCTAATTGCAACCAATTCATCCAGCTTCAACCCCAGTTACAAAAATGTTGTGATGCTCTGTTAAACCCTGATGAGACAGAATGTGATCATTTTGTAATCCTTTCTGATTCTATTTAAATTATTTTTGTTAGCTTAATACTATTTATTTTTTAAAGTTATATGTCTTAGAAAAGTTGGGACAGCGGACGCAAAAGACAGAAAAAGTAACTTAAACACACCCTAACGCAGGTTAATACATTAATTGGTAACGGGTGTAGAACCACGGCTGAGTATGAAAGTCTCAGTCATTCACAACCACAGATGGGGGAAGGTCTGCGACTTTGTGGAAATCGGCGAACAGTTTAAGAACATTTGTCAACACAAGTGCAAAGAATTTGAGGATTTCACCTTTCTACAGACTATAATATCATCAAACAACTTTGAGAATGTCTGCACATAAGGTGCAAAGATGTCAATCTAGTGAGCTTCAACCCCTCAAACTGCACAGAATTAAAAACCGGCACGATTCAATGAAGCACATTCCATGGATTCATGCAAGTGGTGAACCCTGCTGTCCTCATTCTGTATGAAGTGTTGCAACTTTAGTGGAGCCTATTCAATGGTGTCTTCGAATCGCTCTTAGTGTGAACCCCCCCCCCCCTTCACATTCACTTACGTCACAAAAGATAGATATGATTTTGCATTCTTTCAGAAAGATTTGTGTTTGCAGGCATCAGATTCCATAAACTATAACTTTTATCAAGTACAACGTCTGTATTCAAAAGGAGTTTTCGAATCATAGCAATCAGTTTTATCGTAAGTTTACACAATGTCCCAACTTTCTTTCATCCGTTGTTGCATTGACATGTAGAGACAAAAATATATTTTTAGTTTTAATATACTTTTTTTTTATTTAAATTGATTAGCCTTGACACTTGAACAAAATTGGTGCCAAAAACGGACACCGCAGTGAAAGGGAAGAAAAGAAATATGTCCGAGGCTGACATATGACTTATAATTGCATCACTCTTTGTCTCCAGTCACAGAAAATTTTAGGGGATAACTGGACTTTCGTTGAAGAACTGCTCAAGTTAACCTGTAACCCCAAGGTCAGCGCTGCTTCTGTTTTCTAATAAACTGTTATAGATTAGTCATCCAATGTTAAGGAGCAAATTAAACTATTAATGTGTGTGTGTTATCACAGGGAAGTGTTTCCGAGGAGCAGCTCAGGATGCACGTCCACTGCTGTCTCAGTGTCAGTCTGCTGTGGGATCCGAGCACCAGCGCCGTCTCCACCCTCTGGGACTACTACAGTAGGAATCTGGTGAATACAAACCTTCAGGGTCACAAACAAGCAAAATGCTGTAATCATTAGTGCATCATATGGAGGCATTAGGATACATCTACAGTGATCTTCCTAAGGTCTTTCACCTTCTAACATAAACCATACTTTCTGGACTGGATGTCCTCTCCGTGGTCTCCCAGGTGGAGTTAATGGTTTTCCTCTTATCGGACAAGTTTTACTTTACTTTCATAATACAAATAAACAATTTCGTCTGTAATCCCTAACGCAGTTGGAAGAAATATTATTTAGCCCACCGCTGTATATTATACTTATATAATAATTAAAGAAAAATATGGTATTTATCAGCTGTTTGTAAAAACCAAATTATAGTGAAACAACAAATATGTGTTCTTTTAACGGCAACTACAATCTCAAAGAAATTCCATCCCATAATGATGAGCCTCTCTAGTACTAGTACTAATCTAGTACTTTCAGCTGATAAGATCTGCTGCAAACATGATGCCAAGCCAGACACCGGCTTCTAACAACGTTCCTGAAGAATCTTAGCCCATTCTTCTTGGGTGAAGTCCTTTAGTTCTGTAATATGCCCGAGTTATCGTTCTGCAACAGCCTTCTTGATATCTCATCAGATATTTCTTCTGAGATTCAAGTCAGGTGACTGCGATGGTCTTTCTAGACGGTTCCAGGACTTCTGAAAACGATCCTCGTTGGACTCTGAGGTCTTGTTAGGACCGCGTTTCTTTTGGACTGCCACGTGAAACCCAATCTTCAGCTTCCTCAACGATAGCGAAAATTATTATTCTTCCAGGATTTTCGGATACTTGATAGAATCCATCTTACCCTCTAAAGGCTGCAGGGTTGTTCTTTTCAGCATACCCTTAATTCTTCCTCCACCAGACATACCGCTGATCCAAAGGCCCCAAAATGACAGCTTTGTCTCATCGCTCCACAGAACAGCATTCCTGAATCTGCTGTGTCTGATCTAGATGGTTCTTAGATACTGCAGTGACTTTCCTTGTGGTTTTGGGTCAGCAGTGGTGTAACGTCTTGGAGTTCAGGTTTGGAGCCATGATATAGTTTTAACAACATGTGTCTCTTATGAGGGATGATAGTCAGGGGGTTGAATGGATTTGAGACTAGAGCAAAAAATGTTGAAAGACGAAAACAACTCAAAATCTGTTGTTTTGAGCTACTTAACTATTCTTCTGGGATATGATTCTGCAAATGACTGAAACACTATATTTAACCAGCAAAGTTAATAATAAGAGTTGAATAAATTTCTTTGCAAATGCATCTTCAATGCTACAGCATGTAAGAACCTAAGAGGTCTTTCCACACCTTTTATAAAAAAAAATTAAAAAAAATAGCTGTTTTTTTTTTAATCTTAAATAATTCTTTAAAAACTATTAAAGATGACTTCTACAGTTAAATCATGTTTTCTCTCCACCGCAGAATTCTTCTTTCTCTGTCCCCTGGCTCGGGATTTCTGGCGTGGGCACATTATACAAGACCCCCCTGGCTCTGCTGGATCAGGCCCGCAGCTGCTGCTCCCCATCTCACCTGCGCTCAGCAGGACACACCCAGCTCTACCGCTCGGCCAACTCCTTCCACATCTTCCTGCGAGTGCTGGCGCTGTGCCTCGCTCAGGACAGGGCTGGTGGAGTCCCCCAGAGACAGATAAAAGGAAGGTAAGGGTGAATGGAAAGCCGGGAGGCATCTCAACTCCTTCACATTCACTTACATCACAAAAGATAGATCTTACAGCGAGGTGGTTGACCCCACATCACTTGGTTATTTTTTGGAGGAAGAGAAGATAAAAGAGAAAACAAGAAATAAAAAATAATTACGAATTAGCACTTTGCTTTGTGGGATTCTCTTTTCCCCTTGATCTTCTAATTTGCTATGTGCTTATTTTGCTGTTTGGATTTGTGTGTGCGAATGTAGATGCATACTTGAACAGGCACACAAACAACATGTGTGTTTGCACAGTATTGCTTGTGTGAGTGCCAGGTGCGTCCCAGTCTTCCAGAGATTCTTTGATATTTACCCAGGCCCCCCAGTGAAGCAGGTGCCTCAGGAGTCAACCACCTGCTTTTCAGCCCAGACAAAGCCAAGGAGCCTGATACACACCAACACACACATTGCACCTGTTTCTCGGTCAATCCCATGGTTTCACAAAGTGTGTGAAGCCATTAGATGGAGGAGAAAGTCTTTGTGAAGGAAAGTAAGATAGAAGAGAGGAAAGATCACAAGCTAATGTGCACATGAGAAGCAAGCACTGGACCATCCTAAATCCCAAGTCGGCCGGGCGCCAGAGAGAAGCAGCCATAGATAAATCTGCCTAATGACTTCCCTCTGTCTAGAATGTGCTCAGTAGCGCCGCAGACATGGGGACTAATTAGCTAACGAGCGTGACGGTTAATTCGCCTTAACGAAGCTGTGTTGGTTTCCAACACGGATTGAGAGGGGTGTTTGGGTGGTGGAGAGATGTGGGTGGTAGGCAGTCTGGCGACAGTCAGAATGTGTTGGGACCAGTCCAGATCCCCGCACCCCCTTCATTCACCTCCCTCGCCACCACCTCCCTCCCCTCTCAGGAGGCTGTATAGCTACAACAGTTTCTGCACAATCCTACGCCTGGCCAAGAACTGCGGGACACCCGGGCATGTTGATCTCCAACACCGAGAGTTAGGAGCATCTGCTTGCCTCTGAAAAATAAGCTGTCCAGAATAAACAGACAGGTTGAGAGAGCATATAAAATCCCCACTGCTGCTCTCAGAGCACCGCTTCTGTCCCTGCTACATATTACTCATTCATCTATTTAAATCTCACTCCAACTGCATGCTTGATCACCCTCTCCATTTAGAGTCTCTGTGGGTGTAACTAAGCTGCTTTTGGTGTTAACCTGTTCTTCCTCAGCTCCTCTCTGCTTTTACTACCCTCCTTTGTATCAGTCGTACTTTCTGCTCACCTGTTTGGTCCGTGTCTGTGTTTCGGAGGTGGGTTGTAAAGAGGGAGGGCTACAGCCTTCTGTGTTTTCCTGCCAGGCGGGCAAACAGCAAGCTTGTGGATGTGTGGCAATGCACGTGTGTGTGGTTTCATTGATCTCTCTCTGGTGTTGCGGTAAATTGGGTTGGCTGTGGTGAGAGGGACCAAGCGCCTACTGCTGTGTGTCTGAGTGTCTCTGACATTTAACATGATCTTTAAAGGCATTTCTCCACAGTGCCCGCAGGATCTAACAGCGTGCTGGGTGAGAGAAGCACCCAGCACGCCGTTAGATCCTGCTCACTCCCTCTTCCTCTCTCGCTTTCTCTTTCTATTTCCCTTTCTCTTTCTCTTTCCCACGAACACACACACCGGCCAGCCAGCCCAGCTTCTCCCCTGAAGCTGAGAGTGTGATGGAGGTGGGTGGTGTAGTGGAAAGTTCAGGTAATCAGCGTTTAAAGTCAGTAAATCAAATCACCTCTGATGGAATGTCGGGTGGACCAGCATGCCCACGGATCCTTAAAAAATCTTCGATTTAGTTTTTGCTGTTCAAGTTTAAAAATTAATTTTTAACTCAGTTGTTATGTTTTGTATTTTTTGTTATTTTAGTCTATATTCCACCAGTGACCATGTCTGCAGTGTCTTTGTGCGCAAAGTAGGTAATTAGCACTCTGCTTACCTTAGAGGATCTGTATTTTAAACTGAAGAAGAATGTATTTGATGGAATATTTTGAAAGCTGCAGCACTGGGGGAGAAAAAAGAGGACACTTTGAGCAGATTCAACTTGGAGGTGGTTGATGGAGGGGAAATATCGATATGGGATATAGGATGGTAAGGCAGCACAAGGATGAGACACAAAGGAAAGAAGATTAATTTAAGAAATGTATCGCCACACAAAGGGGTCATTTTACCCATCTACCCAAAAAACAAAGGTAACTGGAGCTAGGTTAACACAAACACAACTAGTAATGAACACTAATTCACCCTAAGTGAATTCTATTCTACAAGACGAACCAAAGTTTTATGTTTCACATATCGAAACATACAAACATACATCTGCAGTATATCAACAAACTGACTTTGGTTGTAACAGATGAAGCTACGTTAAACATCACTATGTTTAACATAATTAATGAGGCATATAAAGGTCCGGTTAGTTACTGCAGACCACAGAAGGTTGACGGAGGGGACATTGTTTTCTGCCGGATTAGGCCTACTGCCCAACTGTTTGATCTTTTTCTGTTTTGTTTATAGAAGGGCAGTAATATTAATTAAATGTGCACTGATCTTTCTTGTTCGCCAATTTCTTTTGCTGCGCACGTATTAAAAAGCTTTTAAAAAGTCATTAAATCTATATTTAAAAAATGTTCAGATACCCAAGAGGAGGTAAAGAGCATTTTAAATTGTTTAATAATTAACCCTGTTACCAGTTCATTGCCTCCATTTAAGTGATAACGAGTCGAGTAATCTTGATCACGTCTCTGTCTCGCACTCGCTTTATCCTCTAGCAGACCTTCTCTTGTGCCACAATATTAAACCTAACCTTTGTCTCGTCCTTTCTTTCTTCTCACCTCATGTTTCCAGGATTTATTCTAAGTTCTCCGCAAAGAAGATGCAGGATCTGTCCGAGGCAGGCCTTATGAACTTCCTGCTGCTGTTTTTGGTTGTGGCAAGGCAGGTGGAGCTAGAGGATGTGGCCAGTAGAGCTTGTGAGCTACTGGGCTTCCTTCCCTCTAACTGCGCCATCGGGCACCGCACCCTAGTCTGGAGAGGACAGCTATCACTGCTGATGTTGTTCCAGGTAGGATTGTTTTTTTTTTTGATGTCATCTTGTAGTGTAGTGTCAGGCATACATTTTTATTTTTATAATACATAAATCCCCAAGTTGATGATTTCTTTCGGTTATATCTGATCCTTTCTCAGGAGAGAGGTCTTGATGTTGCTGCGCAGGCTACGTGGCTGGCCCTGTCCTTTAACGAGACGGCTAAAGAGTTCTACAACAAGACCACAGAAGTGTCTCGCAAAATTGCCCTGTGGGGGCCCCTCGGCTCTTACCTGGAGGGTGTGGCTGAGGTCTTCGAAACGAGCACCAGTCTTAGCCTGTCGGAGGAAAAGCTCCTCAACGAAGGGTTTGATTGGTTGTTGCCCGCTTGCCGCCTCTCAGAGCTAAATTCTACTCTGGGCTTTCTGCATACCGTACTCGACCAGCTGAGGTGAGACTACTGGCATTAGTACTCACCAGATAACCTTTGTGTTTCTCAATTTTCCTCTTTCCTTTCTTTTGCTACTTCCTCACAGACACTAGTTAAGGTCGCAATAAATGTGCAGAAATAGAGAATCGCTTCTGCTCTCTCAAACCCTGTACAGGGTCCGCTCACTTCTAAAACTGTCAATAGGCGTATTGTAAAGCCCGCTGGAATAAGTGCCTGTAAAGGTCTCAGTAGACCTAATGGCCCCCATGTCACACTCAACAGGTGCTGCTGGAGCTCTGAGCCGAGCTACAGGCCCAAGGGATCCTCCACTGACACTGCTGTCGCTTGCAAGAGGGTGTCAGTACTGCTGACGTGTTGAGACTATGGTCACTAGGTCGTCAGGAAGGGTTCAGCTGTAGGACACAGGTCTTTGTTACACAGTTGACCCCAGCCGAAGTTCAGACGGTTGTAGTTGAAACGGTGTCTTGTTTTTGTGAGGAGGGAAAGGTGGGAACAGATTTGACAGGTTCAAAACAGGTGGGGATGGAAGGGCAGTGAGAAAACACATGTGCTCTGTTACTGCAAATTCTCAGCTGAAGAGCGGACTGTCATCCTGCCTGCCAGCTTCTAAGTCTGCAAACATCCTTTATTTTCCAATAAACCATAATAATTGTAAGCTGTTCTTAATGTAGAATACTTAATACACCACTTCAAAACACATAACACACCACTTAGAACACATAATAATCCACTCCAAAACACATAATACACCACTAAGAACACATAATACACCACTTCAAAACACATAATACACCACCTTAAAACAGAATGGAATACGCCTAACCCATAATATAACAAAAAAAACAAGTACAGAGACAAACAATAGAACATCGTTTTTAGACAAAAAACTAACTAGTCTAGTCTTCGAAATGACTAAAACAACCATTTTTGAAAAATAACTCAAAACAACCATGAAAAACAACAATGGAAGAAGAAAGTGTGTTTGCTCTTAAAATCCATAAATGTCATTTATCACATATTTTCCCTTTTTTAAAACACAGTTTTACCTTGAGTGTAAAAGCCTTTTGGTCAGTTCATATTTTATTTTTCATTGCAGGATGTTCCAAGTCTCTGCCTTTAACTGGAAAATTGCACAGACTAAATGTTGTTTGGTGTTTTTGAGATTTTCAGTCTCCACTAAGTGCTTTCCTGGCAGGGGCTCTTTTGCTGTCGTATTTTTAAATGATTTGACTAAATCGTTCTGGGGTAAAGTTAGTATAACTTAAAAATACATTTAGACAAAAAGAAACTTTGTATAAATATATAGAATATTAAAAAAATTAAGCTTTTCTAGGTCAATTACTTTTTAAACAAACACACATTGATACTTGTTTTTGTTTTTTTTAAGTTAGTGTCAAACAAAGCTCTGGATGGGAATATTTCCTTTCAGAAAGGTCAATAAGTCCAATCCATATTAATGATTCTGTTCTTCAGTTTAGCATTAGTACCTTCACTTTGCTGCACCACATTAAGACCGAGCACCTTGTCTGAGGATCGCGTGCAGCAAATGATCCCATCGCTGGTGGATGGTGCCGGGGACCATTTCACTATGGACGGTATTGACCATGACACACATCAGATTGTTACCAGTCAGTGCAGTAGAGAGGAAAACATGGCGCCGCAGAGATCTTCCGTGTCCAGAACATAATAAACCCCCTCGGGGAGGAGAAACTCAAAGTTGAACTAGTCGGAGCAGACCGTCCTCAACCAGTGTATTCCACTCTCCAGCGCAGAAATCGGATATTGATTGGATGTATAAACAATCCATAAAACATTAAGTTGTAGAATAAAAACCTGGCCAAGCATTTAATGACAAGTGTAGTACTGATATTTCAGACAGTTAAAATAAACATCAAAGATGATGGCAAGATATAGATAAGATAAGCAGAAACTTCAGGAGCTACTTAAAGAGATTGATGTAGATTCCCTATTCTTGAGGCAGCTGGTCAGAGTATTTGCATTATTAAGGACTCTTCTGTTTGTTTTGGGTCACAAGCGTTTTTCCACTTAACCTGTATGCAAAGGCAATTTTAGGCTTTGGGGTTGGCTCTTTGTCCACTTAAAGAACTTTGAGTTCAGCTATACGGATAGTTGTAATGCTCCCGGAGAGAGGAGCCTTGTCTGGCCAGAGTTTGTTTACTGCCATTTTTGGAAATACAAGATTCTTTTTCAGGTTGACCCGCATCTCCCGATCCAAAGATTCTTGTAAATTGTTTTTGTCTGAGGAGCCTTGTCTCTTTGTCTTAGGAAATGGAAATAACTCACGTTGATGCCTGTCCGTTTTTGTCTTTGACCCTCTGAAAGTCCGAACTACAACTTCATTGTGCCTGCATTTATATCGACCAACCCCTAGTGCAGTGGGGCATTCAGTCACGATGTGGTCCAGTGTTGTAGAGTGCTGCTCCTCGCTGCTTGCAGGAGTTGGCAAGAGGCGATGCACGATGAAGGTCGACCTGTTCCAAGTTCTTTCCAGGATAGCGATCTTTCATTTGAGTGGCCGGTTCCTCGTCATCCACGTGTAGCTCAACTTATCAGCTGCAGTCTTCAACATGAGTGTGATTTCTTCCTCGTTCTTCTCTTAACACCCTATACTTTAGTCTGCATTACTCGACACTGAAAGTATTACTGCCACTTTGTCTTATAAAAGGTTAATAAATGAGCTGAAACACTAGAATAAATGCATTTTAAAGTTAAGTGTAGCTGAATCATGTGGGTGTATAATTAAATTGTCCGGTGTCTACATCCCTCCCCCTCCACCCTGAACAATTACACCAGCCTACACACCTGCCCACGCTTCAGAAGTGAAACAGGAACCTCCTGCTAACTGCCCTCCTCTCCTCTCTCTATGCCGGGCTTCCAGAACATAATATCTTGTTAGCTTTGCTAATTCCCATAACTTCCCATTTCAGACATTGGGGTTGGAGGGCACAAATTTGCACATTAATGGCGAAGGGAAGAGAGAAGAAGGGTACCCTCAGAAGCCGTATGTGTTATGGCCCGGACCACACGGACCCGTTTAACCAAATAGGAAATCACCATGTTCTCTCTTTCAAATCTGTTCCGACAAATTAAACGTAATTCCTCGCCCTGGCAATTCTCGGTATCTCTTTGTGATTAATGCCTTTTCTGTGACACAATTAACGGGCGATTATGTAGTCTGGCAATTTTAGCCCGCGCATCATTAGGCCTCTGAGAGTCGTGTGGAATCTGCACACATTAAGAAAATTATTTTGACATCGGCTGAGGTGGTGGAGGGTTCGGACATTCACTCTTGATAGCCATTGCCATGGTGCTGAGGCAAGAAACCAGTCCCAGGCATAATTCCCCAGCTTTATTCCTTCCCATGACCCTATGCTGTGGGAGGGATGGGGTTTGTGGCTGCTTGATGAGGTGAGCTGGCTTTGGCACACCATGCTGGATCTGTTTTCGGTACAAACAATTAATCCCCATCTCCTTGGGTTGAAAAAATACAAGCCTCCCTATGAAGCCTTTCCGTTTGAGCTTTCAAACCCGGAGTCCTACTCTTAGAACTCAAGGACAACTTCGGCTGTAAGAAAATTATTCAGCTATTCTTAAACGTTCTGATGGAGATGCATGAACAATATTGAACATAAGATAGGCATCGGGCTAGCCCACATTGTGTCTAGGTGAAAGTTTTGACGTGTCTCTATTTTATTTTATGTGTCTGAGTGTCGGATGAATCTGGGTGGAAGGGTTAAACGGGGTCCCTAATGGTGTGTTGGCATGTGTGAGTGTACATGGTAAGAAGCTGCCTTGAGGAGGATTAAGTGGGGTCTCTGACAATGTCTCGTACAATGAGGGTTGATGGGTGTGAAAGGCCTATTCCGCAGCAGTAACGAGGCTAATGAATTCAGACTCTAATCGATTGTCTCAGCTCTCTCTGGATTAGATGCAACCTTGCTAGAAGGGAAGGCACTGCTGAAGTGTGTGCGTGTGTCTGGGTGTGTGACAGTGCTATAGTTGCAGTCTCAAGTAAGGTCGGTTGTTCCTCTGTCCTTTCCTCCTTCTCCAACATACCTCAATCCCAATTCCCCACACCACCATCCGGACCAAAGAGGGGGTACAGGAGGATCATCTCCTGTCTAAATGAGATTACAGCTCCTTCAGCTGCTTATCTGGACTAATGCCAGCCACTGTGGGGCTGCTTCAGCAGCTGGGGCCACGGCTAAGGATGAGCTCCAAGAGCCAAAGTGTAGAGTGTGTACCGGGGATCAGCATTAGTCTTCGCTCTATGCCTATAATATCCTCCTCTCCTTCCCCACCTCTGCCTCCACCCTGCTCTGCAGCACACCGCTGCACCCAGTAATCCCCCAGGAGAGGAGGAGAAAAACACATGAAGAAGGAGTGAAAGGGAAACAGGGGAGCAAAAGGATTTGAGAGAGTGCAGATTTGGGGGGTGTGAGTGTTGTACACGAGCAGGAGCAGGGTCTTTCGATTTTGCATCAGATATATTTGTTTATCTGCTTTCTTTGTGTCCTTTCAGACGGGTCCATCGGCACAACGTTCAGTCAGCACCCACTTTGGCATGGGCTCCTGCTAACACCAGTGCGGTGAAAGAGCGCCACCTAGCGGTCGCAGCTGCTCTCTGGGCACACTTCTTCCCCTTCCTGCGCAGCCTACGCCTCTCTCAGACACCCCCAGCACAACTGGCAGATGCTGCTGCAGGTCTGTTACGCCCACTGGGAAGAAAAAGAAACAGAGTGGAGGGACAAGGCTGTGTAAGGAGAGATAAACATTAATAGACGGAGTGGAAGATTAGATGATAAGGGATGTAAAGATTCAGAGAACACAGCATCTAGAACAGTCTCAGAAACTGGAGACTCCTGCACACAATGTGAAATCTGATGCTCATTCATTCAACATTTTATACAGCAAGAACTAAGAAATTGAGGGCAGATCGTGAATTGTTAAGCCCACGTCCTGAAGAAAAATATCATCTGAAGGCTTAATCAGCATTCTGATGCAATTACCACAATTTCCATCACTGCTGTTTGATCTAAAATAAATTCAGATTAAAGTTTACCCAATATACATTTTACTAAATAAACAAAAAAAAACTTCACATATTGAAAAATAAATAAAACCAAATATAAATCAAATGAGCGTGTAAAAGGTTGAAATTGATATTAACGATTTGTAAAAATGGACAACGGAGAACGGTGAACAGGAGGAAAACTTTGAAAGCCGGAGTTAAAATCAGCAAATATAATATAGCGGGACCGATAAGTATAATGTGGTAATTTAAATTATAACTTGTGGCCCACCTGGCCTACCTTTATTGCCCAGTAGTGGGTTGGGAACCATACTTTGGGTATCCCTCTTCTAGATAAATATGTCAAGACTTCTGCTTGCTCATGCTACACTTATGTTGCATGTATCAAATTTAGAGTCATTAAATCTGAAATGATTTGATTTTCCTCAGGCTTCACGCTGTTGGCATTTGATCTCTCCGGCTCCGCCCCCCAGGACCTTCAGCCCAACCCAGTGCAGTCCATCATGCAGTCCTTTGGCTGGGACGACATGGTCCACCCGATTCTGGTGACCCGCTACCTTCCTCATCTGCTCCAAAACAGGTGCTGTTAGTCTGTGATCCTTCGGGCCTACGGCTCAAAAATCTTATCACATCCCTCCTGATGTTCTGTCGTCAGTCGGACAGGATTGATTTACAAAACAATACCTGTCAGCTTCATCAAGGTGACAACATTTGATAAAACTGTTTTCTTCCAATTTGGCTATATCTAATTAATAAATTAGACTAGCTATTTCAAAACTTCAGAATTAGGCTTCTGTGACAAAATCAAACATTTAATTACAACTCTGGTCATCGGGAGAGTAAGATGAGGTATATCCCTATTTATTATTCATAAACACAGCAATTCATGTAGGTCTGCAGCACCACAGTGCAAATGAATAATCTATCCACACACAGGTTTGTCATTTTTAAAGCAACGTTTATAAAATGGTGTATTGTTCGGCAAGTATGCTGACTGTTGGACACTTAATATTCTACCAGACAGAACAGACAACAAGAAAACACCATTTAAATGTTGCATTTACCTATTTTTCAACACATTCATTCTGATTTATTACATTCCATATGGCCTCAATGCCACATAATAAAATATCAATAAATAAGGTGGTCTTATTTACAATGTGTACAACGAAATTAAAACAAAGTATAGCAAAATAAAAAAACAAATCAAACGTAATAACACGAAAATAAGTATAAATGGCTCTAAATACATGGTTTACACACCAGACAACAAAGAAACTCTGACACTGATAGATGAAAATAGGTCAGATATATGAAAAATAACACTATTTAAATCCTATTATGTTTTTTATTATATTTTAAAGTGTGAATATTTAATCATTATCATTATTTTATGGTAATTTAAATGACCTCGGGCATCGTACCTGCAGTACCGCTTTAGATCACTAGGGAGTCCCTTCCCACACCCATTGAATCACTGTGTTGGGTGACCTAGGCCTCCAAACAGAATGTAAAAACGTAGTGCATCTTGACAATTACTCTCAGTGCCATCGAACAATGTGACTGTTTCACCCTCAAAGGTCGTCTTCAGACGGCGCCAAGTGATATTAAGATACTTGGCCTGAATGTAGATCCAGAACAATGACTCGCCGTATTTATTATTCAAGAGCAGCAGCCAGCAGAGCCTCCATTCACCGCTGTATGTGCTGTGATGTAATTATTCTAAAATCAAGGAAATGCAAGTGTCATTAAATTACCACATCTGAGAAAGAAAGGATCACATCCCGACAGCTTTCTAGACCTTTTATCAAAAAAGGTTGGGCAACTCAGAAGAAATCTTATGAAAGAAGACATCTTTCCGTTTTGTGACTTTTTTTTAAATATTCAGATGCTAGAGGCCAAACTAAAAACACAAAATGTGAACTTCAACATTTACAAGTGTGCTGATATTCATGGAAGCTAACACCTCACTCACATACTGACGGTTATTCCTTCAGATTAAGACCCGTACATCCAATGCGTTTACATCTGTGTGAAATCATTCTGTCGTTTTTTAGTGAGCTGATGTCATCGCTTAGCAGAGATTCCACTGTCGTGTCAGGTTCACCTCAAAACCTGTCAGTGAGGGCCTGGTTCCGCTGTGTTCTACAGCAGCACCTTCACAAGAACCCGGATGGATCTGACAACAGGACAGGTAATGCCACTGATAACAGTGATAAAACTATAGTCTAACTATCACAGGTTATGAAACGGAGGTGAGTCAGCAGCAGTGGCAGAGGAAGGATCACACTCAGAATGTAAAAGTACGAATGCTAGTGTTGTTGGTCCACTATTGTTCAAACATTAAAGCGATCCGGTGTCCTCCTCTGGTGGAGGATTGCACGTAAACCACTTTTTTCACCACTCACAGGGTCATAATGTTAAAGTGTCTGAGAGCATGGAGAAAATCCTACAACGAGATATGTGTGTCTGTTCACCTCAGGAACTGTAAAGAAACCGGAGGGAATGACTTTCTTTTACTTAATGTTTCTCTGTAGCTTCAGTTTCTCTATAGTTTCCTCTTTTTTTTTTTAAACCTTCAGTTTCTCTATAGTTTCTGTTTTTTTTTTAAACCTTCAGTTTTTCTCTAGTTTATCTTTCTATGTAACTTCGGTTTATTTATTCTGTACTTTGTTTGTTTGTAACATCCGTTTCTTTGCATTTTCTATTTACCCAAGCTCCAACTATATCTGAAGATTCTGTTAGTTTGTAGTGTCTGTTTCTCTGTAGATTCTGTTTCTTGAAAACTTTAGTTTCTCTGTAGTTTCTGTTAGTTTGTAGTATCGGTTTCTCTGTAGATTCTGTTTTTTTGAAAACTTTAGTTTCTCTGTAGTTTCTGTTAGTTTGTAGTATCGGTTTCTCTGTAGATTCTGTTTCTTGAAAACTTCAGTTTCTCTGTAGTTTCTGTTAGTTTTTAGTATCTTTTTCTCTGTAGATTCTGTTTCTTGAAAACTTCAGTTTCTTTGTAGTTTCGTTTCTATGTAGCTTCACTTTCTCTGCAGTTCCTGTTTGTTGGTAGTTTATTTCTAGAGCTCAGGTTTGACAGTAAATTCAGTTTTTCTGTAGTTTGATAGAAAAGGAACTCTCTAATTTTATAGTTTTACTCCTCTGAGTCATTTGATTGTTATTTGTTCACAGGTTTCATTCTTAGAGATTCAAGTTATAAATGGTACAAAACCATAGACCTGCACACAGGAAACAATTTGGGCATGTTACATCCTTAAGCAGCAACTTAGCGCTCATATGTCTAAAAAGCTGGGTTCTCATGCTTGAGGACAAATCCTTGTTTATTTTTCACATATCCATTTTAGTCTTGCGCTACTGATTTTGTTTAATTTAGGAGGGAATGAGATCAGAGATATCTTTCTCTCTTCCATCTGCTGCATCTGTGCCAAGCTCTAGCTCAGTCCTGGAGACACACATGTGAGATTCACCCTTTGTTTTAATAACACAGTTAATAAGAAATGGTGTGATACCCATCAAACTCTATTCCACGCTAGAACGTGACACAGGTAACCCCGGCATCCCTGCTATAGATTGTGTCTACGTACAGTATATTTGGTCTGTAGCGGTATTCAGAGAGGAGAATCCACATGGTGATCAGGTCTTTGGGTGAGACAGGACAAATCCAGGACCTTCTTCTTCTTTGGATAATGTTAGGTTAAGAAAGGTCTACCGTTTTGGATAGTTTGAAACAGAATTTCTTTCAACACATTACAAATTATAGACTTCCTGTGATCTGGTTTTACAGCAACAACAGATGTTAGAACTGCCGTTTTACTCAAAGGCAGATTCTACAGCTCCCTGCCTCTAAATGTTCTTCTCGGGGATACTAATAAAATCATGTGTGTGTTCCAGGCCGGGTCTTGGATGAGCAGCTGTCTGAACTGACCCGGCTTGTGCTGAGGCTTCCCGATGTGGACGGTCTTTTGCGGCGAGCGGGCCTCCAGCCCACTACCAGCAGACTAGAGCCCACATCAGCGGTGGAGATGTTTGTTAAGGTAACAGATGGTCACTGTTGGAAACGCATTATAGCCTATTAAAAAACAAAATAAAAGTAAACCTGCCCACCACTCAGCCAAAAGAATAAAACTAGTTACTAGTTCTAATGTTGTGGCTCATTGGTGTTTATCATCATTCATGGCAGTGTAATATTTCGACATTTCTGTGTTTGATTGTATCTTTAATTTTCAAAATAAAACATCAATAGTGTTAAGAGACTGTTCCTGCACACACCAATCAGCACCAACATTAGAACCAGTTACCGTTTTTGATGTTGTGGCTAATCGTACATTTGTGCTTATAGAGGTAAATTAGTTATAGATTTAGTAAGACACGTTAGAAACACATTAATACAAAGTTTTCTAGATAGATTTAGATAGAGTGTCTGATTTACAACTTTATGTGTGAAAAGCCGTGGTCAGCATATGTTAGTACAATGTATCCCTAAACCTTTACCCCAGTCTGCCGAGAATATTCCTGTTGTAACTCCAGCTTTGCCTGAGCAATTCATAGAATATAATAGAAAATCCACATTAAGAATCACTACATTATTTTAATCACAAGGATTCATTTGGGCCAATTAAATTGTCTCTGAACTAGCTGCTGGACTAAAATCTGACCAGTACTTAGTAGCTACTTCTAATCTCTGGTCATCGTTGCACTGCATTGACGATGAATGGAACTTTAAGTTATAGATGCCTTGAGATCCATATGTTGCTGATAATCATACATTGGAAATGTTGCTGATGAGTATGTCTCCTGCACGGGACCTCTTCCCGTAACAAACATATTCAAGCCATTCAACATATTAACAGGACAGATCAGTCAAATTGGTTTGCATACAGAGTAAAAAAAGTAAAAAGTAATCCCTAACTTTTGCGGCTTGTCTTCACATACTGTATAATATGTTCATAAATCGCATATCTGCTTCCTGGTGGTGTCAGGCGGTGGGCAGCGTTTACAGTGGACTGCAGGTGTCTGAGCGTTCAGCCATGGTGACCAGAGCCCTGGACTACATTGGAGACATCATGAAGCACATTAAACCCTCTCTGGTCAGCAAGAACCAGGAAGGACTGCAGCTGGTCTACAGGGCGGTCGGTAGGTGCAGAGCCCACATGCCTCAGACGCATTAGATGGGTTTACTATTAGAGCATGGTGTAGTGAGGAGTCTTTTCTTTTGCACTTTTTTTTATCCAGGTTTCATAGTGAAGCACTGGAGCCCTCTGCTGGCCACATCCAAGGCTCAGCAGCTGCTGTTTCGCATTGTTGACGTGTTGCTGCTTCCTCACAACCTCACACAACAGGATAAAGCTCTCAGGGAAAGCCTCCCTTTTTATCTACAGGTTAAGACAAACGTATCAATCACTGCATCACAATTACCCGAGAGTGGAACTCTGATCAAAACCCTTTCATCACTCACATGGGTCATTTTCCATTCTATCCTTTTAGGGTCTGTCTGTGGCCTCTGGTGTGTCTCAGTCTCAGGGGGTCTACCTCAAGCAGCAGCTCCGCTCTGTTACCCGCAGATATCTGGACCATTTCCTCCCTGCTTCACCCTCCATGGGCGCCATCGCCAACCACCCAGTCCTTCTGAGCGCATGTGAGGCCGACCCGACCCCCCGGGGAGCAGCGCTGAGGAAGACCATCCTGGAGGTGCTCTGGTAGGTCTTACAACAGTGCTGTCTCTCATTGCACCCAAGTCCCCCGGCTTTTATCGGTCATATTCAGACTTTGATATTTTGATTTTTGTTTCCTGTTATATTTCAACAGAACTGTGCGATCATATAAAACTGAATGTTCCTGTAAATGTGCCTTTGTTTCGCAGCCAGAGCTTCCTGCAGTTTAAAGGTCACGCCCCCCCACCTCGACTAGCGTCTGTCCTGATGTTCCTCCTGGAGCTTCTGAGACGAAACGGTGACTCAGAGCCCGCCCACCTCACTCTTCCCCTCCCAGCTCTGATGCGCTGCGTAATGCTGGTCAACGAACCTCAGGGTAGGACAAGGCTGTGCATATTCATATTCATACTCGCCCTCCGGGGGCCTTCCAAATATTACAGGGCGTCCTTTGACTCACCTCGTCAGAATATCTTTCTTAAGCAGTGTAGGAGTCAGCTTGCCCCAGTGAAGGAACAAAACCACATAACCAAAGTTCTCTGAGTAACAACAAGCTGCACTCACTGATTAAGAGCATACAGGAAGATGTAAAATCTGCAAAATAAATCTAATACTATGTCTCAGATCACGTACCTCTGGACTGAACCTCAGCGGTTTACCTTTACCTGTAAAGGATGTGTGTGACAAGACCCATTTCTCTTTAAAAGAAAATGATACAGGATATAAAAAAAGACAAAATAAACCATACTGAATGCCTTTCTAAAAATAATTTAGCAATGCTGCCCATTTGGCATGCCCAGATAAAGGTAACAATGAATGTGTCTGCACACATGCATTGTTACCTCTATCTGTATATCTGTCTGCATCCGGCATTCATTGTCATTTTTGACTTTATTTGCAAATTAATCAGCACAACAGTCATGCTTTCACTCAGGGACACATTTCCCTTTTTTTGCACTTCCAATAATCAAAACTTTAAATTTGCTGATAAGGGATTAAAAGACAAAAAGATCTTTGTATTTTCTTACTTGTTTTTTATTCATTTGTTCAAAAATTAATTATAACAGCAGGTTTAATGTAACATAGGAAATGTTGTTAAAGCATTAAGAATTATTAAAATTAATGGAACTTACCTTTAGTAGGAACAAAAAATTCAAACATTAGAACTTGGGGACCTCATGAGTTAAAAGTCAAAGGTAAAACTATGACAAACCCTCCCTTGCATTCAATCAGCTTGTGTCACTATGATTACTAATGTGTTAATGTTTGACATTTTATTAAACCTCACATTTTGACTAATTATACCAAAACGATCACTGGAGGTCAGCATTATATATTTTTTCTCCTGTGCAGTGCGGAAGACGAGTCTGGACGGCTTACAGCTGGTGGTTGAACGATGTGCTGCCGCCTCTACAGGGGGACCATGTGACCACATGACCTCCGTCTTACAGTAATTGACAAGAATGTCTACAAATAAATATCTGTGGCTGTAGTAGAGCTTTAGTGTTGTTCAAAAGATGCACAAAACCTTGTATACTCGAACAATAGAGCTCCGTTTTATCGTTTTTATCCTGACTCCTCTGCTCATAGGTCGTTTGTGGAGGAGAACGAGGGCGTCTACGACAGGCAGGTGTACAGTGTCCTGGAGACGGTGGCTGTTTTAGATCCCTCCGTGATTCAAGCCCTTGTTCCCAAACTGTCCCTCAGCCTGAAAAACACTGAACACAAGAGAGGACTGGGCAAGAACATCGCCCTGAGGTGAGCACTGATGAGTCACTTCCTGGGGTCTCTTAGAGAGAATCCATCGCCCTAAACTATTTTTAAGTCGTCTAGACAATTAACGGCTGTTTCATGCTGAACTGGAAGCATAGCTGTATGCTTCACTGATGTAACTGCTCCATATCTCTGTGACAGGAGTGCATACAGGAAGCTGCTGTGCCTCCTTGGGGAGTGTGGGCAGGAAGAAATATCCAGACTGGAAGCTGACTGAATGAAGAAAAACAGGACAAGCTCCAGGAACCGTTTCTCAGCTACACCAAACTTCCGTTGTGTGGTTATTAGGAGATGGCATCATAGGAGTATCTCATAAAATATTAGTGCATTAATGTTGCTGGCTGGAAAAACACTTCATGAATGTGTGAAACAGGTTAAAGCATCTCATCAGCTGAACTCAAAGGGATCTCAGTGTTCTTCATACCCGGGTGTCGTGTTTAACCCACCAACGGCCAGATGACATTGATGTAATCGACAAAGCAGCACAATATGAGGGCTGTGCTTCAGTTCAGAGCTTCCATCCATCAAAAAATGCAGTTTTCGGAAGACAAGCAATTTTACATGAGAAGATCTGATCTTTGGAGAGTTTAGCAGCTCTCCCTGTTTCTGTCCTCACACCTCAAAGCGTCACTCCCAATTGCAGAGTCGACAAGCGGATGACAGGTAGTTTTTTTCAAATTATAGTAGTAACAACAGTATATCTGTTGTAATTTAAACTGTTATGTTTTTACAGTGTGTTTCTTTGGGCGTGATCATTATCATTACCAGTTCGCAATTAATCTTGGGATATGGTGTGTGGGATCCTTTGTAGACGAGGCAAAGGTGAAAACCATTGAAAAAAACTTTGAAAAGCATTCAAATAAAGCCTTCAAAGAAGCAGCGTCGAATTTGGACAGTGATGCGTTCATGGTCATCACATTCCAGGAAAATGCAATATCAAGAAACATAAACATAACGTTTTCTCCTTGTCTTCTCACTGTTCCAAACGAGCAAAAGACCAAAATAGAAACAGAAAATCATGTGGAACAATAATCACCGTATTTACAACAGTGCAATGTAAATAGTGATACGTGACAGCCCTGTTTCCACTTTGAGTCTGGAATGTTCCAATCTTGGTGTATGAGCCGGATATTGTATATAATGTAAAAACAGTCATGAAAGTTTGGTGGATTAATTATTACTGAAATAAAAGGTGACATTAAATTTACATTTGCTGTGCGTCTCCACCTTCTCATTTGAGTCCTAAATTAAGGGATGGGATCAGGGACCAATCGTGCTCCTACAATACAGGGGCTGGGCCCAGCTGGAGGTCCAGCTCTCAACTGGACACAGAGGACTCTGCATCAGATTGAACTCTCTCTTTTTCACTGTTCAGAAAAAGAAAGTTCTGATGATTCGGTCACTGTTCCATACATACACCGGAAGACAATCACGGACTTTGTCAACTTGTGTGGGGTCAGTCGTCTTCAGATTATCGCAAGTAAGACGAAATTTGGCCATTTAGCAAGTGGACTCCACATGCTGAAGCGACCGAGGTCTTTTTTTTCAGTATGCAGGATTCTGTTAAGAACTTTCTACGACACTGTGGTAGCATCCACTGTCTTCAGTGCTGTGGTCTGCTGGGGTGGAGGAACCAGAGAAGGACAGGAAAAGACTCAACAGGCAGGTCAGGAAGTCCAGCTTTGTCATGGACTGTCAACTGGACTCTGCAGCAGATTGATCTCTCTTTTTTTCCTCTCTATCTATATATACTTTGTGTATGTATGTATATATACATACATGTATATTTAAATTTTACTATATATACTGTATATATGTACATTTATATGTATTTATATATGTCTGCTGGAGTGGAGAAAACGGACAAATATATATATATACACATATATATATATATATATATACACACACGTATATATTATACATATATATACATATATGTATAATATATACATATAGATGTATGTGTAAATAAATTATAATTTTTCAAAATTTTAATACGTTTTTTCAAATCTAATGACAATTATTCCATTTTTCATTTCACACCATTTTTATCACTCCGTTTTTCAGTTCACATGCCTTTTTATCACCTCAGGTTTTATCATTCCATTTATGTTACTGCAGCTGGAGCATCGGCGATGAAGTTGTCAACAGACACGACGTCTGAATCCTTGTCAGTTGAGAACAAATGTTCTTCGCAGGATCTGTGCCTTATGGAAACTCAACAGGTGACTGGAACAGGTAAGTTATCAGTCAGGTGTGCTTTCAAGTGATCCATGGTGATAAATGGAGGATGAAGAGACTCTCTGATCCCCATCAAGATGCAGTAGGTGTTTGAGCAGGTCCAAAATGACTTTCCTCTCATTATATTCAATTTCTTCCTTTTTAATGGATTTTGACTTCTACACAAGACTCATTTCAGATTTTCGGGTTCCTGACTCAGTGACGGGTAATTTCAAATGTGCTGATTCCGTTCTAATTCAGTCTTCCATCAACCAGTTCCTCCAGAGTGAATAGCTTGTCATTGGCGCTGCTGCTCTATTTTGGCATCAGGACGTTCGCTGTATTCGATTCTTCTGTTGTATAAAGAGGTCAAATATGTATGAATAAATAAAAAAAAATGTATGCATTAGATTTATTACATCAAACATTCTACACAAGGTAGCAAAAATTACACTTTGTTAAATCTGGATTCGTAAACTGATTCAGATTCACCTCAGAGTTGGCTGCTTAACACCGCCTGCTTTTTAATTCTTAAGTCAACCGTCAAAACATTGCCCGGCCTTTCCACCACATTTTAAAATATGTCAAATGCACATCTGTTACTACCTCCATAAAACAATACAAGCCTCATGATCCTCATACGTAGGAGTATTAGGGACATTCATAAGTGAAGAAAATGAGAGGAGGAAGATATTATTTTCACATTTCATTTCGAGAAAAAAGTCAAACTAAATCGGGGAGTTTTTTGTTTTTGTTTTTAAATCTGCTTTTCCAGAATAAAGTCCAAATACGGTTTTATGACACGCTGAAACCGCACAGTATTCCCAGGAATGGTTGTTTTGATGGTTTTAGTCCCATGAGAAAAATAAAGAAGTAAGAGAAGAAGTAAGAGCAGACTACTTAATCACATCAAAACTTGTGAGAATGTCCGGCACTGACATTGGCACAGAAATGTAAAAAATAAAATAATAATAATAATAATCTTTGTCTGACTTTAACCTAAACATTTCTTTTTTCTGGAATTTAAATATCTCTTCTTATTTTTTCTCATGCCAGGCCCTAATACTCTTTCCTATCCCCATAAAACGAAAACTATGCTATAAATCTCTAACATAGACTAATGACCTTGAATTTTTTTTTTTTTAGAAACGATCATACTTTAACGTTAATACATGAGAGTCTTTATCACTTTGTTTCCTTGATTTATTTTAGATTGTTGATTTTTATTTTTATTTGTTACTTCAATATCTGGTAATAACACTGCCACTGTTATTTTCATGTTCTATTGATTCAATCTTTTTTAGCACTTAAGCCCCAGTGGCTACTAAATTCTTTGTTTTTGTTGTTGAGTTCTTAACACCATGGCAACAGAACATCGCATGTCATAAACAGGATCAAAGGCAATGTTTTACTGAACCATTTCACACTTAAATTTCTTCAGAGTCAGATGCAGACAGTAAATTTGTTCAGAGTTTTAGAGGATTTGTATCGAATGGATTTTTTTCTTTTGCTACTATGGACGATAACCTAAACTGACACATTTTTGGGGGGGGAAATGTCATCGTGGTCCAGTGCCCACTCATCTAGTCCAGGTAAAACTCAAAGCACAAATTATTCTGAATATATTAGCTTTAAAATGACACTGGGGCAACCGATTCTGAACCAGCAGACCAAAAACCTGCTTCTAAAAAGTAACACAGAACAGCTTGTATTAAGTATGGATGGGCATTTTCATGAAAAATGCAATTAACCAGTAAGCATTATTCTAATCCTTTCCCACCCCAACAAACCAGGTGTTGTGTTCGGTCATAACCGAGCATTATTTTTCTTTCCTTTAGATATCAACCCAATTTGTAGATTTTGCTATTAACAAAAGAAAATAAATAAATTAAATTAAATGCTAATACTGTGAAACAATGACATGGATCAGGTGTCAGTTAACAGGTTACACCAAAACTACAAACTCTTATTAAATGTTGGCATACCCATATGCTGTTTCCAATGTTATACAACGTTTTAACGTTATAACACAAATACTGTTGTATATTTACACATTTCATTAGTTATAAAGTGACTTAATTAGCTGAGCTAGCAGCACGGGCTAATGCTGCTAATGTCAGCTCTGCTAACGGAGGCGGGCGTCGGATAAATCGCGGAACTTTAAGATTTTGGCTGTAGAAAAGATGTGGGGGGCTGTAATGATTATTTTGGAGCTCGGTCGAGCAAAGACATTTTTGATTTGGGTTCGTTCATGGTGAGCCGTCGACCGAACTTACATTAGCGCGCTAGCATGCTAATGTATGCTAGCTTGAAGCATACTTAGCTCGTCTGCTGTTACTTTGCTCCGGTTATTTTTTTATGTCGCTTCGATCATTTATAACTTACAACTAAAAATAAAGCAAAATAACTCACGCATCACTGTTTACGCCACCAGCCTCAGTGTGATAGAATAAGATGAGATATCCTACTCTGACTAGAAAACAGCCTGATGTCTAAACACTGCTCCCTAAAGTACCAACACACGAACTACAGCCCTAAAACTAATTACCCTTCCGAAATAAAGTCCCTGATCTCTTGAAATATTGATCTTGACCTTTCAATGTCCTTTTCAACTTTCATAGAAAATGTGTGCAACTCCGCTGAACCTTTGTATATTATGACCCATGGGCAGCATGTATGTAAAAGACTAAGGGGCCAAAGGTGGAACCCTGGAGGAGTCTCAACTGAGGAGGAGTTATTAGCAATCGATTCACTTGCACTGAATTTGGACTAAATTGGACAGACGATCAGGAAGGTATATCTGTAAAACCATGTATTCCGTAAAAAAAGGCTCCCCCCAGTGAGTAAAATATGATCTATTAAAATAAAACACCAAGTATTCAAGATAGATCTTCTCGAGTTGATTCATATGCACCACATTTGGACAAAATCAGACTAAATTCTTGAGAATTTAGGATCCAAAAATATTTGCAGATAGTGCTCCCCCTAGTTTTAGAACCATACAACTGATCTCTCCCAAAATCATTCCATTTCTTCTTCACACTGAAATCTATGCAGGACAATACATGAACATGATCCATGAAATAAAGCTCCCCACACTGAGTAAAATATAAATTACCAGAGTGAAAGATAATATTTACAAGATAGATCTCCTTGATTCGACGAGGGATTAGGACGTGATGTCCTAAAAATTGTGTTTTTTCTTGAAAGCTCCCCCTGGTGAGTAAAATATGAACTTTTAAAGACAAACAGGATGTATAAAAGAAAGATCTGTTCGAGTCGATTCATCTGAAACCACTTTTGACTAAATCAGACCAAAAGTCAAGAATTTATGACATGACAATTTTGTACAATGTCACAAATATGGGACCGACCATTCCCAAAAAAATTCCAGCTCTTTCTCACACTAAGATCTATGTGGGTATAAAATTTGAAAATGATCCAATAAATAGTTTTTGAGTTGTCGCGTAAACACAAAGGTTCTGCAGCGGCGACGATGACGATACCTCACGACTTTTCGGGGACGTTATTATGCAACTTGATGAATCTAATAAGGTACAAATAGTTTTCTTAACACATGCTTTACCAAAAATGTTGAGCTTATCTAATGAAGATTGACTACTTTTAATGATATTTAAATACAAATGTCATGCCAATTGATATGTCATTGTATGTTAAATTAAGAATGTCTAAGACTATTGAGTTAATATTTTGACACGATGTTGAGGTAGGTTTGCTGGTGTGTCTTTTCGCCACCTCTGGACACACACACTTAATATGTTTTATCTCCGTGTTTACTGTCACACAGTTGCATCGCCTTCAACTGAGGTTCATCTGGGTCAAACACTCACTGGCAGATTTTGTATATACTCTGTTCTGGAGTTTATTGGGGAGGGAAAATTTGGTAAAGTTGCCAGATGCCAAAACTTGTCAACAAAAGAGACAGTGGCTATCAAGATCACCAAGGATAACAAAGATGCAGATGAAGAGGTGAGCATACACCCCCTTGCTCAGATGCCGTACACCCCCTCCAAGTATCTACTAGGAAGGGTTGCCATATGTCTTTGTCTTCCCAGGTGAAAATGTTAGAGGCCATCAGTGTTCTGAATGCTGACAAGACTAACATTGTGAAGTTCTTTGAGTGGTTTGAGCACAAGGGACAGATCTGTTTAGTCTTTGAAATGCTGCACACATGTCTTCTTCACAAGATCAAGGATGCGTGCTTGCTGGATTATATCAGGCCGGTTGCAAAGCAGGTTTGTATTATTCTGATATGGAAGCAATGCATTTTTCTCCTTATCTGCTACTCATCCTGATCTGGTCCTTTCTTGTTTGCCCCTGCAGCTGTTTCAGGCTTTGGATGCCCTCAGAGATATTGGTATCCTGCATACTGACATCAAACCAGACAATGTTATGCTCGTCAGTCTGCAGGACCAGTACCCCCGCATAAAGCTTATAGATTTTGGAAATGCAATTTTGGCAGCCTCGGTCTATCCTGGAATGATTGTTCAGCCTTATGGATACAGGTAATGTCATCCTGCAAGCCTCATCCAACATCCTACGTCGTTCTTCCTAACATTTTTGTTGTTTTCTCGGTCTATACAGCTCAAGACGTTTCTCCTCTTTGGCTCTTGTGTTCCTCAGGGCTCCTGAAGTTGTTCTTGGCCTGCCCTTCGATGAGGCCATCGATATGTGGGGAGTCGGCTGCATCCTGGCCTTCCTCTACCTGGCTGACAACCTCTTCCCTGTGGAGTCTGAGTATAAGATGGTAGGTCACATGAACACAACCCAGCGAAGATCTTGTGCAGAATGTCAACTGGTGTGACCGTATCTTCTTTTTTTTTTATCTGCAGCTGCAAGGCATAATTGAGCTTCTGGGTCAGCCAGAGGACTACCTTCTCTATGCTGGGGAATATACCAGATGCTTCTTCGTTCAGGATGAAACTGCTTATGGCCAGAAATGGAGGATAATGGTGGAGTGATCCCATCCCCATTGTTTGAATTGCTGTAATTACGTCATATAAGCTATTTCATAGTATTTCTCATACATATTTTGTCTCTGTAGACAATAGACGAATACAACACGGTCAACAACATGATGCCGAAAGAGAGCACCAGCAGCATCGATGAGGAGCCATTCAATCTGGGGGAACTGGTTGATGTAAGCCCGAATCCGCACTTTTGAATTAACGATCCCTGAGAGTTAGGAACTTGAGCGGCTGAAATGAATCCGTTTACAAATCTAGATCTATCAGAAAGAGGAAGAAATTGAATACGAGGACAGGAAAGTTTTCGTGGACCTGCTGAAAAACCTGCTGCGTCTCGATGGGGAAAGAAGAATTTCTCCATATCAAGCGCTGCACCATCCGTTCATCACCATGGAGCACCTGTCAGAGCACCCTGACACCAGCGACTAGTAGGTGTCTGATAGTAGACGCCACATATTGAACGATGGACTGACAGTTCTATTGATTGATTGACTGTTTCACTAACTGATTGTCATACCTGTTCCAGTCTGGTCAGCTGCCGAGCTTCCATGAGTGAACCCTGCACAGAACCTCCCTTCTCACCTGAGAAACAATCCGATGTCGTGTCTATTGAGGGAGATAAGAACGTAAAAGCAGATGTTCCATCTGTTCAGACGTCTGATGGACTGAGTCATTGCCCAAATGACAAATCCTCCCCTGGTGGTCCTCAGAGTCCACTGAACAGGATCCTGACTTGTTTTTGTTGTTGTTGTCCCACAGCGGAGGACTGATTACATTTCATCATTTCTGATGCAAAAAATTGTAAATTTGTGTTAAAATACATTTGAATGTAAATACGTCTAATGGATACTTGTTGTTTCTTTCAGGCATTATAGTTGCAAACCTTAATAGTATATAATTTGTAGAAAGAAAAAAAATTACATGAAGAGTCTCTATTGTTGCCGGTCTGGATGTGCAATAAATTAATAGTCCAAACACTTTGTTCTGTAATCAGATGAAGTAAAATCACAGACTCTGCTGGTGTTACTGATGTTTACTTTGACATTTCCACCACCTTCTTTTACGTCCGTCATTCCATTCTTGAGGAACGACCAGTTTGAGTAATTCTTGATTGTGTCTTGCTGCAGCTGGTTGCTTGATTTCCACTGAACATGTTGCTTTTCAGACAACCAGAGAAATCAGGATGTTTTTATTCATGATATCGGCTGAGTACAGAACAAATTAACAAGTTTTTTTTTCTATCCACACGCGGTGAGATTGAGGTTAGTCGATAAAACTATTTCTCCTGACAACACTAACCATTAAGCAACCTTTCCTAATCAGCTTTTAAGAAACTTACATAACGGCTCCTTCCAAAGTTTTAATGTTTTGACTCCCATTCTTCCTTCCTGTTTCCTCGCTGAGTAGCAGAACTCGCCCCTTTTCTGTTCACATTATTCACATCAGATCAGAGGGGAACCATCTGGAGTACAAGAATTATTATCACGGACTTTGTTATCAACCACCTTCAGATTAACGGGAGTAAAGACGAAGGAGCTGGTGATTGACCTGAAGAGGAACACCTCAGCACAAAATTCCAAAAATCCAGGATTTGGTCATTGAACAGTTGGACTCTTACACACACCTTGGGGTCCACCTCAACAGTAAAAAGGACAGGTCGGACAACCCCGATGTCCACTACAAGAAGGGCCAAGGTGGCCACCACATGATGCAGAGTGTGCAGGACTCTGTTAAAAACCTTCTACAACACTGTGGTAGCATCTGCGATCTTCTTCGATTTGGTCTGCTCGGGTGGAGGAAGCACGGAGAGGGACAGGAAGAGTTTCAACATGCTGGTCAGGAGGGTCAGCTCTGTCATGGACTGTCCGGAGGAACTCCCTGGATGAGATGGATGAGAGGAGGAACAAGCTGTCGTCCATCCTGGACACCTCTCACCTTCTACATGATACTGTGGGAGCTTTGAGCAGCTCCTTCAGCTGCACAGAGAGAGAGAGATCTACCTACCCACCCATCCATCCATCCATCCATCCATGCATCCATCCATCCATGCATCCATCCATCCATCCATCCATCCATCCATTCATCCATCCATCCATCCATCCATCCATCCATCCATGCATATATCCACCCATCCATCCATCCATGCATCCATGCATCCATCCATCCATCCATCCATCCATCCATCCATCCAATCTATCAGCGTTCTGGTTCATCCCCTTTTCTCTCCTGTGTCAGCGGAGGTTGGAGAAGCGAAGAGGAGCGGCGGCAGAGGTGAGGCTTTAAACCATGTTTAGTTATTGCTGCTAAATAATTCACCACCTTCCTTCCCTTCATTCTCATAAAATATGTCCCACTGGCGTTTATTTGTAGCTTCTTTATTGTAAAAAAAAAAAAAAAAAAATGTCCCTTATACACTTTCTGACATGTTTTGGACAGATGGGGAAAAGGTGCAGGGAATCACATTTCTCTCATTTGTTCAATTTACTTTTCATTACAAGAGTGTTATCACAATTTTTATACGCACACTTTGGAGAATATTCAACAGTGACCAGACATTCATAAGAACATAAACAGTCTTGGTTCCTGAGCATAATAGAAATCCATATACAGTAGTCGCACCGCTTTGCTGAATAATCAAGTCATTTTTACTGAGTTTGAATAGAATTGAATTACGTCATCCTTTTTTTGCTCTGGCTTTTTTAAACTTGTGTTTCCGGAGTACATGTGAGTCGTCGAGAAAAAGTTTGTGTCGCTGTTTTCAGGAGCATCGCGCCTTTCCTGCTGAAATTCAGGAGTGTCCGATCACCAGAAGTCCCTTCATTGGTGATAACGGCGTTTTGTTCCTCTCTTCTCATCCTGGCGTTCTTTTTTCTCAAATGGCTCACAGCATCTTCAGCAGACATTATGAAGAGAGCAGATATTCTGGATGTACACATTCCTAGAACCTTGCAGAATATAGAAAGCAGAGTTATCGCCTTTAGGCTGGAAATAAAATCCCGGTGCGCTGGCGTGAGAGAGATGGCAGCTTGCAGACAGACAGTCATCGGTCGAGGCTCCGGCATCCTCTGGTGTTCGTGTGTTCTCAGCTTTCTTTGTTCATCTTCGGTTTAAACAGCACCTATTCTGTGATGGGGAACCTGCAGAGTCTGTAGGTTTGGGCAGGTGAAGTAAGGAGCTGGGAGGAAACAGGCGGCGATCCCATTGGAGGCGAATGGCAGCGTTGGCCCGTAAAAAACCTCCTCCTTTCCCTCCGAGCTCAGATCCAGCACCTGGAAAGAGGAAATTCAAGGAATTTGAAATGTTCCTCATAAATCTAATCCTCTAATCCGTGACTTAGTGGGTTCTTTAACAGGAGCAGATATTAGCCGATCTAGCTGAGGAGCCCCAACAAATATTTGGATATTTCTGTGTCCTCGTCAGATATACAAAAAAACAGTTTTCATGGAATACAAGATTAAATGCATATATTTCACACAACTACAGAACGCTCCATCTCCACCTCCACCTCCGCCTCCGCCTCCACTAACGCAGTTCAGTTTCCCCATCATGGCATCGCACCTAAAAGCTCTAGTTCCAGTTTAATTTATCCAAACTTGACTTGTGATTTTTTCTGTGTGTTTCCAACTCATCTCTACAAAAACATAACTGCTGAAGAAACAGTTCGACGCATCAACTGCTCGAGGACGATTGATGTTCGTGGCCTGTAATAGGTGCTAAGTTATGGGATTCCCCTTTTCACTTCCCCTCAACTCTTTGAATGATTACACGTACAGTTAAAAGTTGATCACTTTTGGATTTCATCTCTTTCAGTGAGGAATAAAAGTGCAAGTCATCACTTTCTGAGAATCCATCTATTAGAAGTCATCACTTGCTGTCATGGGACAATATTGTCATTATTGAGGCCAATCCCAGAATCCACGGATCAACCACTTCCAACCAGAAACAAAAGGCACAATCCAAACCGTGAAAATACCACCCAACATCTCCGCCTATCTCCGCCCATCTCCCAACAGAACGGAGTGATGTCTGCAGGCACTGCTGCTGAGCTACCTGGAAAGGAGTCACACTTTCACAGGAGATTACTGAACTGATCTCTTGAGATAGTCAAGGAAAAAAAAATCATGAAGCTGCAGGTTTGGAAGCTGTCAGGAGGACGAACCTCCTGCTCACAAGTCCACTGCTGTCACAGCTGCCGTCCATCGATGAGGATTTAAACTCAACAACTGCCCTGCTCAAGTGATCCTGCTCCCACCAACCGCTATCTGATCTCCAGAATAAAGAGAGAGTTCATCGGTAATTATTTCTGCTCTGGTGACGAGGTCATTGATGCTGCAAAGCTACTTTATGGACGCCCATGATGTGGACTTCTTCAAAGAATGGTTTTGTGTGCTCCATGACCGCTGGATAAAAGGTTATGTTTTCACATCTGTGCGTTTGGTTGTCTGTTGTTCTATTTGTGACCAAGATTATGGGTAAACCGATGGACGGATTAATTTAGATTAGGTTTTGGTGGTGTTTGCACCATTTAAAAATAATAAACACTTATTGTTGTTTTTGTAGTAGCGTTCATTATCGTTCATGCCTTAGTTCCTCTGATACCTTCGATGTTCCTTTGGTGGCTGGGACAGGAACAGGACATCTAGCAAAACACGTCATAAAGAGCAAACATCTTTATGATTCTATGCGCATCGATACTCAGAGAATTTGTTGGAGCTGTGGGTAGATTTAGAGGCTGGCAAAAACTCTGACACTAACGAAACCTTGGGTACTGTTGTGCCATGTTCCTTTGATGGTTTATACTGGAGAGGAACAGGAGATTTTGCTGAGTATGTCCATCTTCCTGAATTGAATCCATCCTGTTGTCAGTTTCCTTCTTCCTTAGAAAATGTTAATTTAATGGATTCCATTACATGTTGCTGTCGAAAGCATCTGATTTTCCTCAGTAGCGATCATAGACGTATTGGTAACCGGTGTGTTGTTTTTCAAAAACCGGTATTTTAGTGAGAGCACTTTTGAAGTTTGTTTTTGATGTTGTTTTGTTCTTTTTCTACTATTGGGTGTTGTTGTTGTTTTTTATAAAAGCCTACACAGGTGCATTTTTACAACCTTCATTTCAAAATCTACGTCTCTCACCTGAATGCACGCCAGAGGCTCGTTGGTCCAAATGGAGTACCCGCCAACCACGTAGATCCTGTCATCGTGGACGGCGACTCCCGACTCATTCTGACCTGGGGAGGACAGAGAAGTTAGAATGTTTAAGCAGAGGGCATTCTGATCATGTGGGCTCCACGTCGCCAGACAGGGAGAGAGGGAGATAAATGAAATAAGACGACAGAAAGGCAGGAATGTATGGATTGAGCTGAGATTCAGCTTTTGTTCTCTTTCCGGTGGCTTTGTCGTGAATTTTCACAGATCTAACGGGAGGATAGACTCCCAGAATGGAAATCCAGAATATTTAAAAACAGGAGTAGAGACGTGAGCCTTAACTATAGTATGAAATGAATATGAATATGACGCCTGCATCTTAGTCTCAGTTGACTAAGACTTCTCCTTAAACCAAGCTCTAGTGACGTTTATGTCACGGAGACTATCCCCTCGCACACTCAGGCCATAGTTATTTCTCACGTCGTGTTATTCACACATTTATAGCAAGCTCAGTCCCGATGACTCACTTCAAAGTCTGTTGATATGAGCTCACCACACCAATCAAATATAACGGGGTCACACTTTCATTATGTTACTGCCGTCTTTCTAAAAATGGTTAACTCCAATCATCGAGTTCTTTCATTGCATGCGCCTTCCATCACGCTATCGCCATCCAGTCCTAGCAGATCCTTCAATTTCATCAATCAGTAGTCTCAGCAGAGTCATCAGCCACCACCACCAGTATGAACACACCAAAGAGGAATATACCGTGTTGAAGCTCAGGGCAGATACCTTTCCATATCAATCTTCCTGAAAAGTCCAGGCGCCAAAGACGGATTATCTTCATCTCTCCTGATTGAAATAAGTATGTTAAAGAGAGGTGAGACCTAATATTCTACTTGTTCTAACTATTTTATTTGCAGATATTTAGTTTATAAAGTAAAAAAGAAAGGAAGAATATACCTAAACCCCATTCCCGAGGTCTGAGAACAAAACAAAACAGAAAACCGTAGTGGAGTAGTGAAAGAGGAAGTTACATAATTTAGTTTCACATACTTCACCAAGGATTTACCTTTTCAAACAATATAATATAGAAAATATGTGTATTATTATGCTCCAGCCCAACAACTAGCTCGGGTTAAGGGTATTTATTTTGATAGATTCTGTAAAGGGGGGGACATGTTTTAGTAAAGTTATGCAGGGTATTGATCCTGATATATTGATCTTCTCTAATGGAACAATTAAAAGTACTTCCTTGACCCAGTGTTCAAATTTAGGTGGATTTACGGTCAATTGTGCCGCACAATTCGGGCCATCAGGGTTGCAAACATTATAGTATTTGCCCAAAGAACAGAAAAACATTCTTTCCATGGAGACACGCCAAAAACAGCAATTGTGGGTCAATTTTTCTCACCGTAGACATAAGGCAGTGAATAAAAAATATTTTCTCAGAGGCTTCCTAGAGAATTAAATTAGCATAAATTATGACTTATTGTTTCCAGGCTATGTTGATAGCCTTGTTTCCAATATGTTGATATTGATATTGTCAGGGTATATTTTGACTAAGGCACGACCTTAAATTGCGAAGACAGGTGAGGTTGTATGTTTGCGTTATAAAATGTGTCGCCATGTTTCATCAGATAATGGAAAATAAAGGTCCTTTTTCCATGAGGGAGGGCTAATACCCAGTATTACCTTATACATTATAGACGTCTTCCCATTCCCAGAATGGGAATTCTGGGAATGAGACGTCTTCATTGTTTGTGAGAAGGATTAAGGAAAAACTACAGGATGGATTTGCATGAAATTTTACCCAGAAGTAAGTTTTGGCAAATCGTAGAAAGTGATTACATTTATAATCACTTTAGCGACATTACGCGTTTCGCAGAATTTAAGATAAAATAATAAACAAGCCATTTGGAGTCATATGATGTCCCAATGTGGCTATATTTGCTTTTGTTCCTTTGAAGTTTCTTTGGGGGTTAAGCTGGGGGCTGAGTGGGCTGAACAGAGACGATGAAGTGGATGTGGCAGGAAATGAGCAGCTTCAAGAGTGTTTGAGAGATACTCAGAGAGTTTGTTAGAGTTGTTGGTAGATTTGGACGCTGGCAATAACTCCAGACATAAATGGAGAAATTTACATACATTTTTCTGTAACCTAGGGTTCTGTTGTGCCTCGGCGAAGTTTTGCTCTCTCTAAGTGCTTTTTCTAGTTCCAGTGTACTTTCTATTACACTTGTAGGAGGTAAGGAGGGAAGTCAAAAGTGTTTTGTTGCAAATCTGCGGCAAGTAGCTATCTACATAAAAAACTCTTAGGAACATTGTATGCCTTCTATAATGTTTGGAAGGAGCCAAATGTGCCTTTGATGAATGAGTCAGTAAAGAAAATTTCCACTTCATCCCAACGCCATGTTTGAAAAGTAATAGTTGAATTGAAATTACCTACTTTTGATGATGACCTAAGGTTCTGTATGTAGCTGTCATTGGTTCAGTGAATTAATTAATGTTTGCTTGATCAAATGTGTCTGTTCTTCATTTTGCCCACCTGTGAGGAGGCTGAAGGGGCACCGCGTCCACTGGTCCAGGTCCATGTTGTAGGAGTCAATATGACGGACCAGGATCCGATCGTTGTTGTAGTCTAGGTCGTTTCCACCTAGCACGTAGAGCTGCCTCCTGACCGCCGCCATGACGTGGTAAACTCGCCTCTGCAGCATGGGACTCCGGGCCAACCACCGGTCCTGGAGGGGAGGAGGAGCAGGTGATGGAGAAAGGATTAGGTGAAAAGCAGATGGAGGAGATGGGCGAGGGAAGCAAATGATATGAAAGAGATGAGAGGGGGGTGAGATGTAGTAGGTGGAGGGAGGCAGGGAGAAACAGAGAGGGTGGATGAATGAGGAGATTAATATTTAAGCATATCCATGCATGGGTAATTGATGTATGCTCAGAGCTAGATAAATAACGTGACACTGGAGCTCTGGTTTCTACTAATGACTTCCCTCCCTATTTCTAATCATATGTTTCAGCCACTCCATTTTACACAGAGGATCCCTGCTCATTCCACTAAGTACGCCAAAGATTATTTTGTGTCAGTGTGTGAGTGTGTGCGTGCGTGTGTGTGTATGCGTGTGTGTGTGTCTGTGTGTGCGTGCGTGTGTGTGTATGTGTGTGTGTGTGTGTGTGTGTGTGTGTGTTCGCGTGCGTGGGTGTGTGTGAGTGTTTGATTGAGGTGGAGAATGGGAGTGTGGATGTGTGAGTACGGTCTGCTGGGAGCTGACGGGTGGCCATCTGTTGAGGGGAGAGTGGGTGGGGAGGGGGGGTGGGGAGGGGGGTGGGGAGGGGGGGTTGCTGTTGCTCTGGCAGGTGAATGCAGATTCATGGTGAATATAAATGAGACTCTCTCCCTCTTTCTTTTGCTCGCTTTTTCATCCTGTTTCTTTCACAAACACGGACCCATATGGACCTACACCTCACACACACACACACACACACACGCACACACACACACACACACACACACACACACACACACACACACACACACACGCGGCTTACCTCTATAGAAAGCCCCGGCCTTCATTAACAGCTGGCTCATATACATAAACAAACACGCGGTGCCGCTCACTAACATTCCATCACAGTAAGAGGTGTGTGAGTATTGCAACCATAACAGCCATAACATTATAACCACCGGGAGGTGAAATGAATAACACTGATTAAGTCGCTATAATGGGAATGGAAAACAAGAAAAAAATTGGTGAGCATAATGATCTGGGTGAATTTGACAAGGGCTATATTGTGATGGTGACACAACTGGGTCAGGGCATCTCCATAACTGCAGCTCTGCAAAATGTATCTGTTTGAGCATCAAGTATCTTGCCTTGTTCTGTATTCGAAAATATTTTGCAAGGCATTGCATTAAGTCTCTAGCATTAAGATGTAAACAGTATAAAACATTCAAAGTCAGTGATGCTGTCTTCACTTTAAATAGATAATGAACTCATCACTTCACACTTACCTGTTCTGGGTCGTACACCATCAGTCGATTCTGGTATTGGGCTGTGTTCGTCACCCCACCTGGAATAAACAGTTCAACAATCAGAGAGTAACAGTTTTTGGTATAAATGTGATTAAAGCAGCGTATATCTCTGCAGGTAATTGTCATTCACAAATGAGAGTATCTCGAGTTCTGCTGCCGTGTACCTGAGACCCAGAGCAGGTTGTCGGCCACACAGCCGGCGTGGCAGGACAGCGAGCGGTCGAAAGCGTGAACGAACATCCACTTGTTTCTCCTGGGACAGTAGCGCTCCACAGAGGGCAGAACCTGCCTCAGCTCATTCCTGCCACCCACTGCGTAGAGGTACTGACCCAAAACGCCCAGGACAAAGTGTTCTCTGCAGGCCTTCATGGAGGCAATCTCAGTCCAGCAGTTGCCCCTGGGGTCGTATCGACAGGCAGTCCTTACTGCACAGGTCCTCCCGGTGGCATGCTCCACCTCCCCCCCCACAACAAACAGGAAGTTCCCCATTACAGCCACGCAATGGTGGCTTCGTCCGGTGGGCATGGGCGCCAGCTCGCTCCAGTTCGACCCCCCCGCGACACGCACATGCTCCAGTGCGGCCGGGTTGAAGTACCGCAGCTCCCTGACTCTGCTCACCTCCCGTTTGCGCCCGCCGGCTATGTACAGGGTGAGGGACTGAAATCGAGGTCTGGTGCGGGCCGACTGGTGTAGAGGCTGGGCGAAGGTGGAGTGGTGGTAGTCCAATGCCTCGTCCACTAGAGCGGCAGCAGTCGGGCTGGACTGGACCAGAGGGTGGCTACGGGCGAGATGGTGCAGGGCGGGAACGTCCATCAGGCCGTAGCGGACGTGCTGGAGTAGATCCTCGGTGTACTGGTACCGGCAGTCGTGTTCCAGCCACATGATGACCAGCTAATATCCAGAACCAGAAGGGAAGAACCCAGTTATAGACTGTAGCCACAGAAGGCACAAATTTTTAAAAGCAATCTGTTGTCAATTCCAAGTCAGTCGTACATTTTGATACCAGATCGTTTATTATTCTAGTAGCATTTTATTTAAAAAAAAATAGCAACAAAACTATTATCTTTTAACTTCTAACTTCCTCAAAGGGAAACAAAAAATCCAGGCTGTTATTCTATTATTCTTGAAATTCGAATTGGTGATTTTAATTGATTATAGCGCATTGCGTTTACTTGGGCAACTTTTTTTCCTCATGATCAAATAACATCTTCCTTTTCTTGCTAATTCAGGAAAAACGGCAAATTGTATTCTACTCAGGAAAAAGCAAGACACTTCCATAGTTTTCAAACATTTCCCATAATTATCAAACCAGCTGATCCAATTTCCATGAAGTGTGTTGAGGCGTGGGACGCGGGCCAGCAAATTAACCAGACTTGTATGAGATGCCTTGGAGGATGCTTGTGCTTTGCTGAAGACAAAATACGCTTTATCCAAACCTGCATTAGTTTTCATTTGATTAGTTTTTCTATAAAATGAGTTTAAATTTCTCAATTTTTAGTCCAAATCAATCAACAACTCCAAGGAGGGCCATGTTCTTTGACAAAATCTGACAGAGCAGCAAATCATCATCAGGGTTGTTTTGCAAGGATGTGGAACAATACAGTTTGGTGTAGTATCAGAAAAGGTCTTTAGAGAATTTGTATTTTTTACTCCACACTTAATATATGTCCAATCTCATTCTTTCATATCCAGTACTGAGATACTATCATCAGAAACTGTTACGAGCATTGATTCACCCACTGACAGTCACGTCATGTGACTGTGTGGGGCTAAGATGAGAGGATGCTGGGTGCAGATTAACCTTTTAGATATGTCAAATTAAATATACATAATGAAAAAAATAACTTTGGTCACTTTGTCCTTATATGGAGAACAGAAAACAATCACCAGTTGTTCTTTTCCCTAGAGCTCCAATCCAATACATCATTTCAATACGTAGAAAAATATGAATAGAATATTAGAATATGAATACAAATCCAGTCACAACCATCACCTACCACTCAACCACCCTTTGACAGCCACACTTAATCTGAATGCGACAATCATCCAGGACTGCGGTCTGTACGCAGAACGCTGACAGCCAGGTCTTTATCTTTAAATGCTCATGCCACAGCGTCTCATGTCCACAATAAAAGCGAGCAAAAACGACATTTGCAATTAATATCTGCATGTGTTTCTGTTCAACACTCACAAAGGTGCAAACAAAAGACTGCAGCATGTTCTAATCACAAATCGAGGGTTTGGCTTCCTTCCTTCATTCCTCCCTCCCATCCCTCCATCCATCCATGCATCCATGCATCCCTCCATCCGTCCCTCCATCCATCCATCCATCCATCCATCCATACATCCGTCCATCCATGCATCCATGCATCCATCCGTCCATCCTCTTATCCGGGGCGGGGATATGCTGGCAGCAGGTTAAGAAGGGTATTCAAGATCACCCTCTCACCAGAACCACCCTCCAGCTCATCCTGGGGAGATTTCGAGGCATTCCCAGACCAGAAGACATATATAATCCCTCCAGCAGGATCTGGGTCTAACCTGGGGTCTCCTCCTAGATTGTTGTGCATAACGGATATTTTTTTGTTTTTCATTAGTCTGTTTAATTGACCTTGTTTAAATCGTTAGCCGCCATGCTAATTTCAGCTAGCTGCTATCAAAATTTTCTCGTACAGCAGCTGGATGGTAGAAACTCTGTTAAGATGATAATTGGGAGTGAATGTAAAAGCATATTCCATGACAAAAAAAAGAACTAAAACACTGCAGCTTTCTGTTCTGTAACAGAGACACTAAACTCTAGGAGTGAGGACAGATGTCTCATGCCGAGACAATGAGCTGACAGCAAACATAAAAATGTAGATTTATAGGTTTTCCTCTCGCTGTGATGTTTATTCAGATTTTTCTAAGACGAATCACCAGACTTTTCACATTACTGGGCCGGTGCAAAAAGTGAACGCTGGTTATTCCTTAACCTCTGGAATCTCTGGAGTGTGTGATTGTTTTGGCGTTAACCCTAACCCTAAATAAACCACATTTAATTATGTAAGACATGTTAATGTGTAGTATCTTTTTTGCAGCCCAACATTTCCTCTCGTCAGTTGTTTCTTTTACTTTACCACACTGTATCACCATAGTGAATCGAGAAACATGCAGTATCAGGGTAAGGGGTCGGCCTGGCCTGATCATGATCTAGGATCCAGGGGGTTAAACTCTTTAAAGACCCTTAAGCTCCTTACCTAAAACGTAATCATATAGTCCCTTGAAAGGAGAACCTGGTAAACACAGGTGAATAATAAGAAGTAAGAGATAGATAGTAGGAATAGGAAGTATAATGATGGCAAGAGGGGAGAATTCATGAGGGAGAGCACGAAGCCAGTGTTTAAAGAAAGGAGGATTAGAGGAAATTGAATATTGAGTGTCTGGAAAAAGACGCCCCTGCCCCACTGGGAAAGCAACAGGTGCTGATGTGGACAGACCATAAACTCTGCTATGAACTAGATCAACTCTGTCATCCTCGATAGCGAGGGTATATCCCCGATCCTCGTTGCATACGCAGGAGATTGATTGAGCTCCCTCAAATTATGTGAAGTTATGTCCGAAACATAGTGTTTTTTTCGTAAAGAAAACTTTTAGAGGAAAATATGATATGCGCGATAGATCGATTCAGTTGTATTCATAAAATAGCTCCCCCTGGTGAGTAAAATAGAAACTACTTGAGGATTATATAATATATATACAAGATAGATCTCCTTGAGTCCTTTCATATGTTCCCCATTTTGGACTAAATGCGACCGACAATTGGGAAATTCTTGGTCGAAAACCTTTAAAGCTAATACTCCCCTAGTGTCAGAAATATAAAAACCGATCTTTCCCAAAATCAATTCAGTTCCTCCTCGCGTTCATGTCTATTTATGTATAAAATTATAAAAGTGATCCCTGAAATATTCTTTCGAGTTATGTCCGTAAAACAGTGTTTTTCGTTTAATAAAAAAACTACCCCTAGTGAGTCAAATACGAACTGCTAGATTAAAACAGGAGAAGATAGATCGATCTCATCGAGTCCATTCAAAGGCACCAAATTTGTACTAAATGGAACCAATGGTTGAAAAGTTATGTACGAAAAAACTTTTGCAACATTGCTTTCCCGAAATCACTCCAGTTCTTCCCCGCGCTAAGGTCTATGTGGGTACGAAATTTGTAAATGATCCACGATACAGTTTTACGACGCGATGAGGATTCCGTAATATCCCCGACTTTTCTGGGATACAATGAATGTGATCAATCTGACATATAAAATCCTCGACCTTTTAATGGGCGTAACACCGTAAATAAGTTTATAAGTTAATAATTGAAAAAATGAATCATGGGTGAAATTTCATTCAAATCCGTCCAGTGGTTTTTGAGGAAGAGATGTGGACGGACCCTATATGCTCCCTTTGGCTGGGGGCATAAAAAGGCAGGAAACAAAACAGCGGACGCACGGAGAGAACGAATGAATGATTGGGCGCTAATCCTAATAAATATATTTTCGAGACACCTACAGGCTATTATGGCAAAACTTCAGCGCTGAATTATATTTAATAGCACACACAGAAGTACTTATTAATCAGCAGCATTCACTACGCGGACTGTGTGTGTGTTTCCACAGGCACCTTCTTTGTTTAATACGGCGGGACCGGGTTGCCGAGAAGAGATTTAATTGAACTTGAGAGCGGCGGAAGGTTATTTAGTGGCGGCGAGGTGGTTATGTGGGCGAGGTGACTGGAGATCACCGAAACCATTATGAAGGAAATAACCTGCTTTTCAACATAATCTGTGCAGAGATGGAGATTTTGGTGTCACAGAGTAAAGGAGCGATTCTGCGGGGAAGAGGGAAAATGTTGTTTTCAGACATAATTCTCCGTCACAGAAAAATATTGTGCACGGAACAGTTTTTCCTTTATTTCCATGTCAATCGTCTTCTCAAGCAATTTGGAATAATGTACATCATTTGAATCTTTTTCAGCCAATTACACAGAATACCTCTGGCAGGAAAAAGTGCCTTCATAAAGACGAACAACGCGGCGCTGTGCCGCCTTTGTCCGTTCGATCCATCAACGGACTTGTCACACTTACAAAAACCTGCATGCTTCATTTCAAATGGCAAAATGGGCCACATTTAGAAAACTTTTCTAGTCTGCTCGAACCAAAGCGCTTTACGACATACGCCAGCATTCACCCGTTCACACAAACGTTCATACAGCGATGAAAGAAGCTTCCATGCAAGGCGCCACATGCTCATCAGGAAAGTCATTTTCCTCTCATCGTTCAGTAAGAATTCAATTATATTGTGGTTAAAAAATGATAATATATTTATAATGATGGAATTTTACTGGCTGGTAATTGTAGAGAGCATTTCAACGGCATGTATTACAATATACATGTATAATAAGGCATTATATATATAACAAGAGTGATAAATAGAACATACAAATTAATAGAAATACAATTGTAATATGGTTACAGTGCAGCGTAATAAATGAGTAACTAATTGATTGAATGAAGGTCAAACAGAAGACGGTTTTCCACCTCGAGATCTAAGAGTCGTATTAAACCTGCAGTTCTCTGGGAGTTTGTTCCAGATTTGTGGGGCTGATATGTTCTGTTTTGATCCTGGGGACATAACGCAGACCTGTCCTCAACCACGTAACAGAGCAGCAGATCAGAAAGGAATTTGTCCATAAACCACTCAGAGCTTTGTAAACCAACAAGCAGGATTCTGAAATTGATTCTTTGGCCGACAGGAAGTGCAAAGGTCTGAGAACTGGATTGATCTGCTCCACCCTCATGGTCTTAGTGAGGACTCAATCAGCCGTGTTTCTGATTCAGTTGCCGCTGTCTGATTGATTTGTTTTTTTGAGGAGACCAGTAAACACACCATTGCAATAGTTGAGTGTCAAGTTGTCTGGAAAAGTATTTCTAAATCCTGCTGGTCTCCGGCCCGGATTGTTGTCTTAAACTTGACTGGACCGTTGTGAACACTTTTGAACATTCATCTATATCCTCAAAAATCACTTCAGTGTTTCCACAGAAAAACATTTGTGCGTATTAAAGTACCCAGTTGACGGGTTTATGTAGAGTTGTGTATCATCTGCATAATGATGGAAACATATTTTCTTGCCTCCTATACAACGAGCGTGTTCTGTTTTAGATTTAAAACAGAAGACGCCCCAGAATTGAGCCTTGGGAAACTCCGCATACCCTTTTCTTCCACTCAGATGGGCAAATATCTATTAACGCAACATAATCCACCTCCAGGAAGGAATTTCATTTGTTGTTTGCAGTTCACAGCAGTTAACAATCGCATTTAAAACAGGAATATTGAATTTAAAATGTGCTTTATTAGACTTACATTTGCATCTTTTTAATCCAACTCAGAGTAGAATTCTTTAAGAGCTATGCATGACTGACGTTTATTTTTTCATCGTGACTTATAATGAAAGTACCCCTAGGGAAAAAGCAACAGATAGGCAAGTCAGAATTTTCTTTTTCTGGTATCTGTTGCCCTCTTCTGTCTCTACCTCCCTTTCTTTACTGCTCAAGCAGCCTCTCTCCTCCTCGTTGTTCTGAAGTGACAGTCTATGCTTGTGTGTACGTGCGAGGGTGTGTGTGTGTGTGTGCGTGCACTACGGCAGCCGACTGTGAAGGTCATGCTGCATCACACAACTTCCTCGGGGCACAGAATAAATCAACTCCTTCTCCCTGCTTACCCTTCCGCGCCGAAAGAGAAAGTGTGAGTGTCTGCGTGTATGAAAAGGAAAGCGAAGCCACAAAAGAGAGCCAGCGAGAGAGAGTGACAGAAAGAGATAGTGAGGGAGAGAGGTGAGGGCAGGGGGATGCTACACAAAGCCAGAGCAAAGGATGGCGAGGGAGAGAAGAGAGAGGAGGAAAAAACAAAGCCAGAGAAAATGTGATTTCCAGAGCGTGAGAGAAACTCCGAGTGACAATGATTGACGGCCCAGCTATATTGGTTTGGTATTGGCGCGTACCCACCCCCACCCCCTTCGGACGACAGCCCACGCTTGCCGTTCGCTTCCGTCTGATGCCCAAATTAACCTTCTGGGCGAAGTGAAGGAGGCCCAAAGCAGCCTAATCAGGGGCTGATTATGGCGGCGGCGGCTGGCTAAAGGGTCAGGGTAATTGTGCCATCAGAGGCCTGATTGTTTTCAATCAGACGGGCAGGCGAGTGACAGCTGGGGGATTGGGGCCCTGATGGAGCCGCGTTGGGCCTAATCAGAGACGAGAGGGGAGACAGAGAGGGAGAGAGATGGAGGGGGGGGGGGGGGGTGATTGGTGCAAATTAACAGTCAAAACAGTAAGTCCTCACCACGCACTGCCGCTTCACGCCAGTTCATGACACGCTAACGCGCGCACACACGCACGATCACAGGTGTGGAGTTCATACCTACATTAATATGAATATTATACATGTATATGAACTCTGTGTGATCTATTTCTGTGTGTGTGTGTGTGTGTGTGTGTGTGTGTGTGTGTGTGTGTGTGTGTGTGTGTGTGTGTGTGTGTGTGAGTGTGTGTGAGTGTGTGAACTTTGACATTGTTACTGCACCCAATATACAAACCTTCAACTACAAACCTTCCACTACAAACTCGTACCTTCCATATCTCCTCCTCGCTCAGGGAGGTGAGGCGGTCGCTCTTCAGCACCTCTCGAAGGAGGCGGTAGGGCAGCTGCAGGGCCTCCTCCTGCCGGCTCTGGCTCAGTTCTGACAGATGCTCCACCAGGAAGCCCACCACTGCCTCTTCTAAGGTGGGGAGGTGGAAGAGGTCAGCCACGCGGTAAAGCTCCAGGTAGTTCACACTGCTCAGCTCCTGCAGGGGGGGGGGGGGGGGACAGATAAACATACAAATGAATGCATACACACCATGTTTCCTTACACACAGTAAAAGGTGTGAGCTCTTAAATATGAACATCTTGTATGGAGGAAGTCTGAAGTCTCTGGAAGTCAGAAATCAACATATTACAAGGTCTTCTCTGTGGCGGATCAGCTCTTCTGACTCTACCGGGGGTCAAATCTCAATAAAACCGCTTCTGATCTCACTGGCTGTTCTGTTCGAAACCCAATATGTATTTATCATCGGTGTTTAGTATTTATGACTAACTCAGAAGACTCTCAAATCACATCTCACCCTTATTTTTGTCTAAATCTATTTCTAAGGCTATTTATTCTTAAATGAGTAATAAAAAACAAAAAACAGAAAATAACACCTGATCTGCATAGGGTTTGTAACATGCTATAAAAATAAAATTACAGATTTGATTTCATCAAGATCATTTCAGAGGTATGTGCCACATTAAATATTTTGCATGTGTTGTTTGTGGGAGTTAGACATATTCAGAAAGTCACACTTGTATGGTAGGAATAAAATGAATTGTGGCCTGATTTCCAATTTCATATGTGAAAGACGACATTACAGATGCCAAATGTAGAGAAAGAAAAAGAATGAGAAAGGAAGTCTATGTAGAATGACTTGTGGGATGAGACTGCCCTCTTCTGGCTGACCTTCAGCACCAGCAGAACCAACGTGTATCAGCTTGTACATCATCGATACAAGCTCAACCTGCCATATTATAACCACGTGAAATCATCATTGATCTGGTTTTAGAAAATGTTTCTCACTGCAAACTACTATTTTGTGTATGTTTTTTCTATATTTTTTATTTTTGCAGAAAAAAAATCTCTGAATCTAGATTTTAAACAAACGAGATCAAAGATCCTCGTTTAATCAAAGATTAAACATTAGAACAGGGAGGCGTCACTACATCCAGTTAGACGTTCCTTCTCTTACAAGGACTGAAGAACTGAAAGAACGGAATGAAATTGCCCTAAAAATATCAGAACCAATTGGGGAAACTGACCCTGAGACGCACGTCATCAACGTCTGCTCAAAGAATGTGTGGCGGATGTTTATGGATTATTCCCCCTTCAAACGTACAAACCGGGGGTTGATCATTCCGGATATTGGCCGTTTGGTAGACGCATAAATATTGATAACCTTTACAGAACAAATATCTGAAAAATGTTACATTTGGTTCAAAAATAGACAATAAGCAAAACAACAAGCAGTGTCCATAATGTATTGGCTGGAGCAAAGTCCATAATACCGGAGCAACATATCTAATTTAAATAAAATCTTAAATGTCCAAACGAGGAATATTCTAAAACCAAAAACTAAATTAAAAGACAAAAGGGGATAATAATGGATAAATAATAATGTTAATATGGAAAATAAAAACTAACTATCAGGAGTATCACTGCTGCCTCATACCAGAGAGCTGAGACACACCTGAGAACTTGGTTTCTGTGTTTGTGTTGGTGGTCTCCGGGTCTCCGGGGTAGACGATCCAAAAATGTATAACATAGGTGGTTTGGGGATTTTAAATTGCCCGTGGGTGTGACTGGTTTTTAGTTGGTCCTGTGATGCACTCTTGTTTTGTCCAGGTTGTACCCTGGGACAGGCTTCTCCCCCCCAATGACTTTTTGTAGGATAAGCGGTTTAAAACATAATGAATGAATTACATTATTTCATTTAAAAAAGCACCAGACAAAGACTCTCCATTGACTGAAAGAATGTTTCATATTCTACTTCACATCAGGGGGACTGGGCACCCGGTAAAAACCTTAATAATCCCTTCGATCAAGAAAGTTTACGAGAAAACTGAATGAAAGCCTCACACAGTCCATTTGTGACCCCTGCGTTATAACAATGATTATACCCATTACATACACACACAGCGTGTTTCTATCACACACTCACACCAGTGGAACTGTTCATTACAATAATTTCAGATAAGGTATTTTTCCCAATAACAACCATTTAGTCAATATTCAGTTAATAGAGTTCTGCACATCCGTCTCATCGTACTGGAGGCACATGATCTGGACTAACAGATATATCTGATTTCCAAATGCATTGGTGAATCATGGATTGATATCGGTCCCTACTGAACAATATGTATTCCAGACACACAAATATATAATAAAACTTTAAACACAGATACTGTAAAGAAATTAAAAAAGCTTAAAAAATCAATAACTTATTGAGAATGTGCTGTTTTGTTAAAGATTGGGCCGGTCACTACTGATCCATATGCACGAGGCGTCTGCAACCACCAGGTGGCGTATTTGAGCTGAGTTTCGTTCTGTGACGTCTCTATGAAGCTGAAAAGCTTTTAAAAAATACAATAAAATGGTTTGAGGTCCGAAAGCCGGAGCAGTGCATGTATAAATACTGCTGAAGGGTGTGTGTGTGTGAGTGTAACATGTAATTAAGTGATTCTAAAACTACTGCAAAATGCAGGATTTCCAGGGAAACACTGAATAAAACACTGCATCACACACCTCGGAGTGATTCTGCTCCATCTAAACCCGACTTGTTTTCATGGGCAGCAGCTTTTGGAACCAGACCCAGAGGAGAATAAGCTGATTTTGCCTCCGTTCCAATAATTACACCACTGCTGTCAGTGATAAAACACATGATACAAGCAGCAGGCTGGCCTGGTTCTGGTAGAAGATTGGACTGAGGCCCCTTGGCTGAGCAGCATGTATCCTTCTGAACGGTTCCTGATAGACACTCTGAACCTTTACTGCAACAGATTGGCATGATTAAAATGGGATTATAACAGCAGGTATGACTTTTATCCTCTCTCCTGAACATGAAGATAGAGCAGTTAGCATAGCTTAGCTTAGCATAAAGAGTGGATACAGTTAGAACTCGCTCTGCCAATCCAAGAAATAACAAAATAATAGTAAAAACTCTTCTTTCAAGCCAACATGTCATACACTCCATTTTCATGCAGCTTTAATAGATGTGTTATAAACAGTTTATTACAGTAATTGATAGGATTACCTGCCGACAGAGCCAGGCTAAACTGAGGTTTGTGCTAAGCTAAGCTATCTGTTGCGGCCTTCAAAAATTACCCTATAATGATAATAATAATAATAATAATAATAATAATAATAATAATGCGTTTTATCTATAACGCACTATATATTTGGATCAAATCGAAAGTGCTACAAGGCAAAAGCAGATAAAAGCATTAATAAAAAATATATAATATTAATAATAATATAAAAATATTAGCAAAAAAGCAGCAAGAAGCAATATTAATTAAAAGTCATAGGTTTTGCTAAAATGAAATTTTTAAGTCCTTTTTCAAAGGTCTTACTAGTCTGTGGACTCTATTCAAAGATAAGGTAAAAAAAATAAATACTGAATACAAGTTGTTTTCAACTAGTAATAAGTAGAAACATCTTCCAATAGAGCAAGTGAAAATCTGCCAGGTAAAACTAACTAAAATAAGATGTGACATTTAAATAAAATCTGGAAATTAGCTAGAATATCGTGGAATTTGTGAACTATTTTTTGAGTAAGATTGGGAAGTTTTGTATCTCAGGGAAAGCCAGTAATGCCAATTACAGAAGTAGGGAAAAAGAAAAAACAAACATTTTTTCTTTCCCGCCATACGTGAAAAAGATCTTCAACTTAGTTACTTTTTTTCAAAGTTGTATAATAGCGACACTCTTCCGGATTAAGCACCATCATATTCTTGAAAAAAAAAACAGTTTTTAGTGATATTTAAACATTCATTTGAACATTTTGGGATAAAATGATATCTTTTAGTTAGCTTAGAAATACTTGACTTAACAAGACATTCAAGATGCACACTTTAAAAACACTTCCCTATATCTCACTGAACTGTTACTTGTTCACTTGTGTCATAGTACGATTTTTGGTTTTTGCAGTATGGCAGTAATAAAATATCCAACATTAATGCCCAGGATCTAATGTGAAGCGTCATTTTTGTTTAAGACAAAGGAATCCAGCTGATTTTGACTCCAATAACATCCCATAAATCCAGCATGGATTTTTCTCCTGGTTTTATTACATGAAGATAACACGTGGAGTGAGAAAGCCTAAAAAGCCTAGAAGTTTGGACTACTTCTATCCAAACCTTTAATCATGGAATGCAGTTGTCATTCCCCTGAAGCACAACAAGTCTGAAGTGTCATAAAGAAGAAATGGAGTTCAACAATCAACCCACTGAAGGCGGCGCTGGCAGAGGAGAAGCACGCCTTAATCCTGCCAGAATATGACGGCCGGTAAAGTTAGAAACCCTGCTGGAACCGTTCAGTTGCGATGATATCCATATCAGACAAATGCATGAATTTAATATTCCCCTTTGTGACGACTGCTCTCTGAGACTTAACTGAGAAAAATTCTTCTTCTGATTACGAAATCATCACAACCAAATGAACGTTCTGATCCCTAGAACCCATTCTTGTTTCAGTCTGTGCGTGACTCTGAACCTCTCCGATGACTCACGGCGCCAGCTCACCGCCAGATTACTCATCTCTCAGATGGGTAGTTCTACTGGCTGCTCTAAGGGTATTTATTCCCCCTGTTCTTCTCAGACATCCTTTCTAATCCCTGATCCTGTGGAGACTTTGCCAGATTCCTTATCTGTCTTCATTGTCCACCTGCCTCCCACATTCCCTAAACTCACTCCTGAACCTCACCACCGGTGTCTGAGACTGTTTCTGGGTTCATTTTTGAAACACTTACCAACAAACACATACATTCATTGGTTTAAATTCATTCTAAAAGCACATTCTATCAAATAGCGGTATTTTAATATTGTGATGTATTGTGCTCAAACACAGCTAATAATAATAAAAATAATAATAATAATAATAATAATAATAATACGTTTTATCTATAACGCACTATATATTTGGATCAAATCGAAAGTGCTACAAGGCAAAAGCAGATAAAAGCATTAATAAAAAATATATAATAATAATAATAATATAAAAATATTAGCAAAAAAGCAGCAAGAAGCAATATTAATTAAAAGTCATAGGTTTTGCTAAAATGAAAGTTTTAAGTCCTTTTTCAAAGGTCTTACTAGTCTTTGGACTCTATTCAAAGATAAGGTAAAAAAAATTAATACTGAATACAAGTTGTTTTTAACTAGTAATAAGTAGAAACATCTTCCAATAGAGCAAGTGAAAATCTGCCAGGTAAAACTAACTAAAATAAGATGTGACATTTAAATAAAATCTGGAAATTAGCTAGAATATCGTGGAATTTGTGAACTATTTTTTGAGTAAAATTGGGAAGTTTTGTATCTCAGGGAAAGCCAGTAATGCCAATTAGAGAAGTAGGGGAAAAGAACAAACAAACATTTTTTCTTTCCCGCCATACGTGAAAAAGATCTTCAACTTAGTTACTTTTTTTCAAAGTTGTATAATAGCGACACTCTTCCGGATTAAGCACCATCATATTCTTGAAAAAAACAGTTTTTATTGATATTTAAACATTCATTTGAGCATTTTGGGATAAAATGATATCTTTTAGTTAGCTTAGAAATACTTGACTTAACATGACATTCAAGATGCACACTTTAAAAACACTTCCCTATATCTCACTGAACTGTTACTTGTTCACTTGTGTCATAGTACGATTTTTGGTTTTTGCAGTATGGCAGTAATAAAATATCCAACATTAATGCCCAGGATCTAATGTGAAGCGTCATTTTTGTTTAAGACAAAGGAATCCAGCTGATTTTGACTCCAATAACATCCCATAAATCCAGCATGGATTTTTCTCCTGGTTTTATTACATGCAGATAACACGTGGAGTGAGAAAGCCTAAAAAGCCTAGAAGTTTGGACTACTTCTATCCAAACCTTTAATCATGGAATGCAGTTGTCATTCCCCTGAAGCACAACAAGTCTGAAGTGTCATAAAGAAGAAATGGAGTTCAACAATCAACCCACTGAAGGCGGCGCTGGCAGAGGAGATGCACGCCTTAATCCTGCCAGAATATGACGGCCGGTAAAGTTAGAAACCCTGCTGGAACCGTTCAGTTGCGATGATATCCATATCAGACAAATGCATGAATTTAATATTCCCCTTTGTGACGACTGCTCTCTGAGACTTAACTGAGAAAAATTCTTCTTCTGATTACGAAATCATCACAACCAAATGAACGTTCTGATCCCTAGAACCCATTCTTGTTTCAGTCTGTGCGTGACTCTGAACCTCTCCGATG